>OX376209.1:14485429-15085429 GCA_947363905.1 Lithophane semibrunnea | reverse complement strand
CACCACCCTGAGCATCAAGAAGACCACGCCTATCATCGTGCCTGATCCCGTGAGATTCTCCAACTGGACGCGCCTGCTTCACGCAACAGCTAGATACCTACAAGCTGTGGATGTCTTCAAACGCAAATTGAAGAAAAAGGTAAACATCACGAAGCAAATCACGAGGAAAACTCAAGATCCAGTATGGAAGAAAGCACAGAAGAGGTCAACCCAGACGTCGGAAAGAAGGTCGATCAGCAAAGAAACTACATTCCTACCTAAGTCGGCACTCTATGTGGAAAAGGCAGAGCAACTTCTAATAAAGAAAATACAGGAAGATTGCTTTCAAGATGAACTCATCGCACTACGCAAAGAAGAGAATATTAAAACAACGTCCAAGCTGAAGAACCTCACTGTCAAGTTAGAAGATGGGCTCATCAGACTATCCACTCGTGTAGGAGCGGCCAACTACTTGTTATCGTCCTACAAGAATCCGATCCTGCTAGATAAACATCATAGAATAACACAACTACTTGTGAAGTACATACATGAAAGATTCAACCACGGCAACCACAGCACCGTAATGAACGAAGTACGTCAGAAGTATTGGATACCTTCTCTCAGGAACATGGTAAAGAAAATAGCACGAGACTGCGGATGGTGCCAACTCCGGAGAAGAACGCCGCAGACCGCACCACAAGGAGATCTGCCACCGGAGCGCCTGACGAAGACTAGTCCTCCCTTCACCTGCCTGGGGGTCGACTACTTCGGGCCTATGCTCGTCACCATAGGCCGACGCACAGAAAAGCGATGGGGGGCATTATTTACATGTCTAACAACGAGGGCCATCCACCTCGAACTTGCTAATTCTTTGTCCACAGATTCAATGATTCTCGCCCTGCGGCGGATGATCGCCAGAAGGGGAACTCCGAAAATCATCCTGAGTGACAACGGGACCAACTTCATCGGTGCCAACCGAGAGATCTCCGCAGCCATCGCGAGCCTGAGCCACGAAACCAACAAGATGGGCATCGTCTGGAGATTCATCCCTCCCGGAGCCCCCCACATGGGCGGAGCCTGGGAAAGAATGGTAAGGTCGGTGAAAGTCGCCCTCGCCGCCACACTGCACGAGCGGCAACCCAAAGAAGAAATTCTTCACACGCTACTGCTAGAAGCCGAACATATGGTAAACTCCAGACCTCTCTTCTCCGTGAGCACCGATCCAGAAGAAGAAGAAGCCTTGACCCCTAATCACTTCCTCATCGGGCGGTCATGCGGAGCTACCCTCTTCGGCTCCTTCGACGACACCGAACTCATCGGGTCTCCCAGCTGGAAGACTTCCCAACGCTTGGCCGATCACTTCTGGTCAAGGTGGCTGCGAGAGTACCTACCAACTCTCTCGCCTCGCTACAATCAAGGTCCTCACTACCGGGACCCAGCATTGGGCGACATCGTCTTGATCGTCGACCACACACTACCACGATACTCGTGGCCACGCGGCGAGATCATCGCCACGCATCCCGGACCAGACGGAAGAACTAGGATCGTCGACGTGCGAACAACAGCGGGTATCCTGAGACGACCAGCATCGCGCCTAGTACTGATTGTACCTGCAACGTCGCCCCAACGAGATGGAGTGCAACGCACCGAGGGGGAGACTGTTGGCGACGAACATACATCTAATTAGTATATAAGAATTGCTGATTGTTTATAATTAGTTTATAAGAATTGCTGATTGTTTATCTAGTCTAAGAAAGTACTGATTAAAATAAATAACCTATTTTCTCATTAGAATAATGAATGTACCTGAATAGCTTAGGGCTACCTTTATTTTCCTTTAATATATGCCATAAAAGCGCATAAGGGCTGAAACAAAGTAAACAAACCTTTCACATAACTAAAAAGTCTAACTAGATTCCAAACAGACAAGTCGCAACCTGTTCTAGAGCCGTTAGACACCCATGTCACACCAGACAAACACTCTAGGCACACTAGCACACATAATGGGCTCGCCCAAAGGAGCAGGTCTCAACCTGCAACACCCACACCCACAAACCATTTACACGAGTCTACGATACACAAACATAGCAAATAGACTTGCCCGGGAGCAGGTTGTAACTTGTCCAAGAAAAAAGCTTACGCTTGACCGAAATCACCAAACCTAGATAAACACTATTGGACTAGACGCCTAGATTAAAATTGAATTGTCTCAGACCCACACACAACGTGCGCTATGGTAAAATAGTACTTAAGCTCTCGCAAAGAAATGAAACTCAGTTCTTATGTTTTTGCCTTTAATATGTCCTAATTATGTACTAGTTATAAGTGCGCGGCTCAAGTGATTATACAGTATTCTATTTTATGTGGTGTTTTATATGTAAATCCCCAACAATAAGGATACACTCCTTTACGGGTGAGTAGGTTAAATTCTGTTTTATTAGGAAAATAAGATTGTAATTGTTTGAAGTCTTGTTTTTTCATGGTACTAACCAACTTTTCTAAACTAGTGCCTAAAAACTTGAAAGAATCTACAAACCGAACCTGAATGTTTTCATCCGGTGAAATCGGAATAAACTTTGTGAATGAAATATAGTTTTCTTTTGTTTTCGGTATCACTTTAATAGGAGCTTCACCTAATTCTTTTATAAAAAGGTGACAATCGTATCCGGACAAATTATGAAAGAATACTGGTAAAAATGTTGGTAATCTGTATTGCAGGTTACAGTAACTATGAGCTGCGCCGCGATACTTTCCACTCAAGTGGCAATGATCACGAACCCTGTCGCCGAATAAGAAGTGATCACAAATATGACAATTCATCGCGTTTTCAAAGTTGTGAGCATTATCATCTGAGTATATCATAGGAACATTATTTTTTAAAATAGTATAAATTTTTTGTGCATCTTTATAAATAGACTTCACAAAATTAGATACACAATCCGAACCGCGATAAGAAACGTAACGATTGTGGCTTTCGTCTAGCGCACACGTAATATGGTAAGCGTAAGCTATAGGCACGTGTCGCTGTCGCGTTACAGTGCTCGCTTTAGTGGGATTAGGGTCACAAGATTCATACCGTTCTAGCATTGTTTCAAAATCTGCGTATATAACAAATGGTACAGTCTGCTTTCTGTTATAATTTTCAAACTGTATGAAAGAACCTTTTGGAGGCAGTTCCGTGGCGACACCTCCACAATTATGTGAACTAAGATCGTCGCATGAATTAAAAAACAGTAAACAAACGTCACAAAAGTACAATTTACTGTGGTGCTTTGTTATTTGATTCTTAACGAGTCGTGGTAAGTCTTTAATAAGACAGTAATGTGATAAATCATCATTTTCGAAATAAAGTAAACGAATCACCTTGTCGTTTAAGGTTTTTGGTTTGTAAAGAGGTCCTACAATGGTATTATTTTTCAAACCATAAATATAAATACAAATTTCAGGGTTATTACCCTCAAATCGCGTAACATCTGAGAAATTCATTGGGAATGATATATCCTTTACATTTAATACGTTACGAAAATCAGGGTAAGACGATACTCTTTCAGGATGACTTTTAGCTGGATATAAAGCAGCAACAACGGACCATAAAAAACAATACTCATCATTATTGCGGATATTAATACATGCTTTTTTCGATTTTATTGATACAGGCAATTCAACAAAACCTGAACCGCGCAAAGGTTGATATTTGTTAACATTGATTTCCAAATGGGAATTGTTTAAGAAGGTCCATCCACTATCGCGGTCCTGAAATTCTTCAATCTTTTTTGTTAAAGTATTTTTGACTTGAGCCAATAATGGATCCAATTCATAATTCTGATGCAAAGTAAAGTTTTTTGTGGCAAATGATTTCATCTCCTGAGAATCATTTTTAACCATTAAAAACAACGCGAAATATTCGAAGTTAACTTTTAAACAAGTGTGTTCTTTAAGAGACGTATCAATCAACATTTTAATTTTGTTCTCAATATTATTAAAAAATGAATCTAGAGAATAATTCTCAGACGGATCGACGATTCTATAAGAAGCTATACGATTACGAAATGCAGAATGGATTATTTCAACACCTTCGCAAAAATGCGAAATATTTTTGTTTTTATGATTAGTACTACGTAGATGACCTGTCCAGTGACTGCGCTCAACAGAGGTGTTACAAACGGTACAGAAAGGCATTTTAGATAATTATTACGTCAGTTAATTTTGTATGCTAAAATAGGTTTAGATTTACATACTATTAGATTCTGCAATAATCAATACAATTAATTTGGTGTCCCCAACAATTAAAACTAAATTATTTTAAATTTATGCTATCGCTGTAAAAGACGGGCTCGGAATGATTAAACAATTCATGAGTTGACCTCATGAACATTTGCAGCCCGTCCCACTGGGGAGTATTTCGATCTAATTGTGCTTTTAAAGCGACCTGGGCTTTTTTCCACCGTTCTTCCTTGGGGGTGGAGGCAACTTCGTCTTTCGCGTATACCTTTACTTCTACGTAGAACTCTCCCTTTAGGTCTGCCGCTCGCCGTACTTTACCGTTGGCAACACGGCTGATGAGCGATGAACCGAAGTCCCCGCTTGAGGTCGTCGTCTTCGGTTCGTCCTCCAGACCAAAGAGGTCCGAGCTCAAGCTGCGTCTTTTACTGTAAACAATTACACATATTTTCATTTATAATAATTTACATTTATCTATTATACACCTCTGTGGAATCTTATGGGGAATACAAAGCCTGATAAACGCGATAAACGTGGTATATATTTGTTATAATAATTTCAATAAGAATACCTAATGAAGTAACTGTTAACATTCCTGCATTGAATATAATCGGAAATTGATTTTACAGTTGTCTGCGTTACCAAGTTCCCTAACCATCATGTATTAGTGCACATAACATTTTAATTGATTTATCATACCAAAAAAACACCTAAACATACAAGCAGTAATATAAATTACCTTGACTTAGAGTTTGACGGGTGGGCGGTGCTTTCAGGTGTTTGGCGCTTCACCGCCTTTTTCTTAGCTTGCTTTTTCACCTCGACTACTGCAGCTGTGGACCGTGCAGGTGATTGATATTCCGATTCTGAGTCAGACCTGAAATAGAACACACTAAGATTAATTCTATAACCAACCTCAATAATTATGGAGAGGAAAGTTTCAATGGAATATAGCTCGCTAGAAGATGGTAGTTACCAGCCGGCAGGCAGAAACCAGGTCCGTAGCTGAGTAGGTACCGATTAAACATTAAAATATTCAGATGGAATATAGCTCGCTAGAAGATAACATGGATGGTATGATGGTGATAGTTACACCAGCCGGCAGGCAGAAACCAGGTCCGTAGCTGAGTACCGATTAATCATTAAAATATTCAGATGGAATATAGTTTGCTAGAAGATGACATGGGTGGTATGATGGCGACAGTTACACCAGCCGGCAGGCAGAAACCAGGTCCGAAGCTGAGTAGGTACGTAGCCGATTACACATTAAAATATTCAATAAACTTAGTAGTACTTACTTACATTTTATATTTGTAGGATGACGTAATTATGTAACGAAAAAGATAAGTGGATCACTGGAAGACACTGGAGCGAATGTAATTATATGATCGAAATTGATTGGTTATATACCTAAAAAATATCATTTCAGCAATATTTACCTCATATCAAAATTAAACCTTAACTACATGTCCTCACAGGTGTATAACTAATTGATGATACTTACGACTTATTAAACCGTATTGATTGAAAACCCTTCTGTCAAATTGCAATTTTATCGTGAGAAACGAAATAGAAAACCAGCTTTAACGCTCACCGACAAAGGTGAAGCCGATACCAAGCTGTTACTTATAATAGGTATTATAATAATGTATGTGTGTTTGTTTGATAAACCGTATTATTAAACTCTGCATGCCAACATAAATCAAACTGAAATTAAAAAAATAAATCTGCAAGTTAAGATGAGCCGAAAGTAAAATATCCGGAATACATTTTTTTTTTTTTTTTTTTTTTTGTGCAGACCATTATATGTAAACGAACCCATGTCATAAAGTAAGTTCACAGGTATGTTGCAGTAAACTTAAAATTGTTATAAAATCATCCAACGGCTAGAACGAATTTTTATAATCATTTCATGCAAATTTTCAGTACTGATATTAAGAATCATCTTTCAAACAATCCTAGATTGATAGAACTAACACATTATTATAAAACATATAAAATAATAAACAAACGAGAGAGAAATAGGAAATCCTATAAAAATCAAATTTTAATCAAAGACTGCAACATGCGCGGCGATCATCTTACAAAGTAATTGTTGAATACATGGAAATTACTCACTCACACATACACCTCACATAACAACGATAAAGTTCGAATTCAGCAAATTTACATAATGCAATTTTGCAGTCCGAGGTTTTAAAGACTCTCTCACACCTATACTGTGAAAAATTTGTACGATCGTTTCCGACGCCGTCGTCAGGCGGTTTACAAAGAGTATAGTACAATAAATAGCCACGGGACGGCGCATGAACCGTTTCGAAGGCGAACGTATGAGTGTGTAAGCATCTTAATTAATCAAGCGCAACGCGGAGTAACAGCAGAGCAACCAGTAGTTGATTGTAGTAGTAGTTGGTTGATACAGCTAACACTACCTTACACGCTAGTAAGGTAGTGTTAGCTGTATGAATAAATTAAATTAACATTTGGTTGTCCTTGGTGCCCAATCTAGGGTCATGGAAATAGAATGAGCTTGTGCCTGTAGGTGCATGCTATTTCTTGCTCTGTGAAGAGACAATAGTCAATCTGACCCAAATTTTAGTTTAATGTTTACGGTATCCTAAAGTTCAGATGTCCTTGGTGCCCAATCTGGGGTCATAGAAATAGAATGTGCGTGTGCCTGTAGGTGCATGCTACTTCTTGCTTTGTGAAGAGACATGAGACAAACTGTCCTGAATTTTAGCTTACTAAAACCAGTAGTTGATTGTCTACGTGTATGAATAAATTAAATTAACATTTGGTTGTCCTTGGTGCCCAATCTGGGGTCATGGAAATAGAATGAGCTTGTGCCTGTAGGTGCATGCTATTTCTTGCTCTGTGAAGAGACAAGAGTCAATCTGACCCAAATTTTAGTTTAATGTTTACGGTATCCTAAAGTTCAGATGTCCTTGGTGCCCAATCTGGGGTCATAGAAATAGAATGTGTGTATGCCTGTAGGTGTATGCTATTTCTTGCTTTGTGAAGAGACATGAGACAAACTGTCCTGAATTTTAGCTTACTATGTTCGTGTATGTAGTTCAATTTGCAAACGAATTATGTGTGAAACTTGTTGTTATAAAACTTGTGAACTATATAATATAAAGTCGTGGTTTAGTGTTCAATCCGAGAATCTGCAGCAGTTGATCGAGGTAAGCCTATATTGCGTTTTAGAACTAAAATAGTGGAATAGGCGCCGAACCAGTATTTTACGCCACTATGAAAGATTTCTACTCCACCTTCCGTTCCATCGGGTGGAATAGGCGCCGAACCAGTATTTTACTCTACTATGTAAGATTTCTACTCCATCGGGTGGAATAGGCGCCGAACCAGTATTTTACTCTACTATGTAAGATTTCTACTCCATCTTCCGTTCCATCGGGTGGAATAGGCGCCGAACCAGTATCAGTATTTTACTCTACTATGTAAGATTTCTACTCCATCTTCCGTTCCATCGGGTGGAATAGACGCCGAACCAGTATTTTTCAATTATATTATTGGGCATTCTACTCCACCGAGAGTGACGAGGCGAACGAAGTGAGCCGATGGAACGGAAGGTGGAGTAGAATGCCCAATAATATCCTACTTACGTGTTAGTATGTAGCGCCACAAGAATGTGGAGATAAGACTTATTTTATGTTGAAGGATAAATAAAATATTCCTTTTAGAAATCTCGGTTTGATACGTCACTCGAAACGTTTATTCCGTACGAATTTTAGCAATAAACGTTTCTAACTAAACCAGTTTTGAAGAACCTATTTTTAGAATAAAGACTATAATCATACGAATCTTTAATAAAAAAACACATTCGTTATGGTGAACATCTAAAAGAAGTACATTGACATTGTTATTTTTGCACACGATCAATAGAAATATTATCATTAAGAAAATTAAAGTGTTAGTCGACTTTTGTTGCGGACCGTACCAAATAAACTTAATTCACGAATTAGAACCCAAACACATCTAATCTCCAGTTATAACTATCGAAGCGTATCGCATAATTCTCTCTCTCGATCGTATTACTAAGTATTATGTTTGGGTAGGATATTGAAATGTATCCACCGTCCCGTGGGGCTGGTGGTGAGGCGTCGTTACACGCGATTTATCGCCTCGCCACCCCACGCGGGACAGGGGACTTCTCCACTTATTAAGGAGTTGAGTTGATAATTCTTCCGCCCAAAAACTCTGCAGCTCGAAAGGACAACCAGTCTTACTATGGCGGCATCTACAACGCCACATACGAAAACACTGAGGTCACGCAAACTCCTGCATCGTGCAAGCCGAGATATCCGGGCGACAAGCATTTAACAATATTCCAACATCAACCGTTGGGCAGCCTGCCGGAGACTGGTCGGAGGATCCTCCCTTTTCAAAAAAGATGAGGATTTTTCCACCATTTTCCTCTTACGTCTTTATTACCGTAACCATGGGGTATTGTGATTCCCGTAACTATGGGTCGTAGGCTGTCGTTTCGTGCAAGATACTGGCATACTAATTATGAATGAAACTCTTTAGTCTTGTTATTTCCTCAGCGCGCGACATTAAGTCAAATACTTAGGTAACATAATTTTAGTTCAAAATTGTCGTCCTGAAATTGAGTTGATCGCAGTGCAGTTGAAACTGTCCGCACTCTGATGAAGTGCGTTCGGAACGAAGTGCTATTGCACAAAATCGGAATTTATGATGTTAGCTTCGAAACTCAATTCTGAAGTGAAGTTAGGAAATAGAATTTACATTTTACTACGAACATAGTACTGCACACGTCTGTTTTATAACACTAAATTGTAATCACTACCGCTTTCAATTGCATCGAAGAGGAAGTATTAATTACCTTCATCATGAAACCAGACGGTAATCCGTTACATTATCTTATGACGGAACCATTAGAAAACTTGCACAGGTTATTGTTGCAATATAGTGAACAACTGAATAATTATCCTCGCTTACTATTTTGAGACAGTGCTTAGACCCTCCAGCCCTATAAATGTAACAAAGACATAATGCTTAAAACAAAATGTAGAGACACCTAATCAAGGACCAATTTCGCAAAGCGCAGCTTTCAGACTGACCGATTATATTCCAAAAACCTTCAAATAGAGCCTTCACTTAAAATAGGACCTAATCCAAGGAGGTAAGGAGAACCATCAATTACTAGAGAAATTTTTACATCGATAATTAAGTAAGGTTTCTTAAGTAAGAGCCTTCAAGAGTAATACCCTGAGGATGAGCCGCCGTCATTGGAGCAATTTATAGCTCCGTCTTTAGGGACCAACCAGACTTGTACTATTTTTATTAAAATTACTTATTAGCGTGGGATTATGTTGTTGTTAACTTATTTTGGAAGGAAAAAATTATTAATAAAGACTTGTGGAGTGAATGTTGTGTACTAATAAAACTTGTTATTAACTTGAAAGAGCGTTGTTTAGAATATGATGTTATAATTAAGTACCATGTTTGTGAAATAAGGTTGTTTTATTTTGTAACAAAATAATTTGTGCATAAATATTTCTGAGTAAAACGTATTAAAAAAGCTTAGGACTTGGACTCGTGAGTAGTCGTGACTGACTGTTGATGTCTTAGAAGATTTACTTACAGAAATAAACGTTTCATTTCACATTTATTTAAGCCTTATATTGAGTTCAAACCGGAGACTCTTTAAAGCGTCTCAAGAACCAATCTCTCAGAAAAACGATTTTTATTTATATACATAACCATTTTTGTATACAGAAAACAGATAAAGAAAGAACTAAAAAGTAAAGCACTGAGGTAATCACGGATATCGAGGTTATGCTTATTTCTAAAGAAATCTCTTCAGGTTCTATGCTAAGAATTTAAAAATGTAGCGACAAATTAATAAATTGATGTACAGTCTGTAACCTAACCCTCTCAAGAGTTCTAATGAAAATCTTATTAACTGTCGGAAAACTAAACAAAAGACACTCTTTACTTATTATAAAAACGTCGCAGGTACAAATTCAATCAAACTTTTAAATTGACTTCGTTCTAGGATTAAAATCAATCATGAATATTCACTACGTCATGTCTAAGAGTCTATCAATCAAGAATATTACACCGGGAATAGTAACGAAGCAATGGAATCTATATCTATCTATACATAGTATTATAAATTAAAGTCGCTTTTCGAAGTCTGTCTGTGTGACCACGTTGTTTTTCTAAACTATACAACGGATTTTGATGCAGCTCAATCATAATTGAGTATTTGTTCCGGAAAGTTTATGTGTATGACAACTTTGCAGTGTTTTTTTGGAAGTCAGTTGTTTTTTTTTGTAAAAAAGTTTTTATTTCTCTTTTTTAAATAGGTCAGTTTGTAATATATCTAAGCTACAATAGCCTAAGGCCAACTGCTCGTCACCTTTTATAAAATATAGCTTTTCCCGATGCAAGGACGTCAAGCGTTGAAGAGTTCTGCTGGTACTTCACCATCAGCTCCACTACACCATATGCATTGTGACGAGCATAAACTGTTTGGCAACCATATTAAAGTGATCAAATTGCAACCGCAATCGTGAAATACTAATTATTGAGTAGTTCCGGTAGTCATCTGTGATCTTCATCATCAGTTGCAATTCACCAAATAGTGCTTTCCGAGAGCGACTGCACAAGTTACTATAAAAAATACCCAAATCGCTATTAGGTGTGCCTATATTATTTGGAGAGTTCCCTCGATTTCTCCAGTATTCCATCATCAGATCCTGACCCGATGACAATGGAACTATTCGGAAGTATACCCTTTCAAACAAAAAAATAATTTTACAAATCCGTCAATAAATTACGGAGTTATGCCCGAACAAACATTAAAAAAAAGATATTATAATATAAACATCCGAATTGATAAACTCCTTCTTTTTGAAGTCGGTTTTATATACTTTCATTTCATAAACTCAAAGATATAAATAAAATCTCGATGTTTTATCAAGTCGTGAAAACCGTGCAAAGCAGGGGCGGATCGCTAGTATAAAATAAACGATACAACCGTTGGCTTTGACAAAAACTTGTTACTTTTTGTCAAAGCCAGCGATTGTATCGTTTATTTTGTATAAAAAAAATATTATTTTAATAAGTTCACTGTTGTTGTAGATATACATTCAACTAGTTATTCGTTTTATCGTACAAATACTCGTAAATGTAGATTGTTTTAATGTAGACAAGAAGATTTTTCAAGACGTTGTCGTTACCATTTAGGATAACTACATTAAGTAGAAGCATATTGTTACAACACTTGATTGAAATGTTTAATGTAAATGGTAGTCCACATAAGTAAACGTAGTAGTTTTGTATAAAGCGTACCTACCTATATCTAATATTAAATCTGTACCATTTTAGTGAACCGTTCTCAGGTAATGAAGGGTTAAGAGAAAGGTAAACAATATCTTTGGTATCCCTAGAATTTAATCCCAAATATTCAAGATTAATATCGCACACCTAGATCTAAACTGAGACAACTCAAAAAAGGTAATTTTTTCAACAGACAGTAAAAACGTATATCTGGCTTTTTTGTTAAGGAAGTTATACAATTTAATTTGATTCTAGATAATAAATAGCTTCTAAAATGTCACTGTATATAAACTGGGGCTAAAATTAAATCCTTTCTATGATCACCGAGCATTCGAATACAAACATAACTCAAAATTAACGATTTTTGAGTTGTCTCAGTTTAGATCTAGGAGTGCGTATTCCAAATAATCCAGCAACAAAATTGTTGATAAAATTTTAGACTAAAATATCAGGAATATTGAAATAGTTAATAATAGTACCTAGTCAAAGCTAAGAATGTACGTAATTGGATCCCTGGGGAATACCACTGGCTAAAGAAACGTTGCTAGTTTTTGAAACACTCTTTTTTATTTTAAAATATTAACAAGTTTAGTACTCAAACTCGAAAGAAAAAAAGAGTATTCGATCGAAAAGAATAAGTAAGATATTGGCATACTTAGGGTCAATGTCACCATTGAACGAATCGATCCAACTGCGTTCAAGAGCTGTCATTGCCATTTTTGTTATGGGATATTGACACAGACAGCTTTTGAACGCGGTTTAGATGTGCTGATCGCGTTCAGCTTCAATGGTATTGACCCTAAACCTAATGCTTCAACAATTGATGGATAGCACTTCATACCAGAACGAACAAAAATAAAACAGATAGATAATCACTTAGAAAGAAAAAAGTTTTTTTTACCCGACTGCCTCAGAAGGAGGGTAATGTTTTTCGAGAGTATGTATGCATGTTTGTATATATGTATGATAATGTATGTATGTATGTATGTCTATTTCTTTGGCACGCTCTGTAGCCTAAACGGCTTCATGGATTTTAACATACGAGGTGTCGATAGGTTCGTCTTAATTGTGGGAGTGACATAGGCTATATTTTTTTTATATATTTCATCTGCAAATACAAAAAAAAGGAAGGAGAATGATAAAAAAAAAATTACAACAATATTGGTATGAAATAAAAACTAGTAATGATTTAATTCCAAATATATGTTTATGTTAATAAAACTAAAAAGCTTGAAATAAAACAAATTATTTAAAAAAAACACAAACACCGACTGCAAAAATCTATAACCGAAAAGAGATATAAAAAACCAATAACCTGAAATATGTTGTAACTTTTGCCTGCAATACCTTACAAAAAACAAAGTTCAATGCTTGTATTTCTGTTTTCGGTTATAGGTTTTTGCAGTCGGGGTTTTTGTTTTTTTAATAATTTGTTTTTTACATATTGTATTATTATTCTCTCTGATGTTATTAATTATCTTGCACCGGCCGATATGAAAGCGGAGTCTTTTGTCCGAAACAATTAATAACAGCACACTTTACTGGGACAACTCGGTTTTTACCGAAATAACGAACAGTTTTATTTGTTTATTTTTGCTGTTACCTGTGAAAACCGTTTTGTTTTCGCGATATTTAGTTTAATTTGTCGGTCAAATGATTATAATTTAAAATCTTTTATCGCATTCTACTGTTCACATTCACGCCTAAAAATGATTAAATATCTGAAGTAATTTTTGTGGAACGTTCCTGAATTAATTAACGAAAATATCGGAAGTATTTTATTAATTCATGTTCTTTTTGTTTTTTAACTCTGTTAAATGCAAATAATAGAATCTGTAATATCGATGTATAATTAAAGTTTTTGGCGCTTAATAATTAATGCCGGTGCACTGTGCAGCCGCCAGTTAATGGACATTACTTAACATTAACATTATTTATTTGCTTATTTACTTGAGCTTTCCTGTTGAGTGTTTTTAGTTTTATATCGTGTTAATATTTATGTTCTTTTTGTTACAGGTAAGCTGTTAAGAGAACAATGATCAGTGTGGTATGAATAAAAAATTAAATGTATTCGATTTGGTGAGGTTATAACATCTTTTGCTTTTGCAATATCAAAATGTAAGATGCGCGTGAAGTTGTCCATATGATTCACGTGGCAAATTCTTATTATAAAACTGTGACATAATAAAAATCAATTAATTATTTCTTGGTATCTATCAATTCTTTTATTTTTGTTAAATTATTATACGTAGGTTACTCAGGACAAAAATATTATCTCACATAATAGATAATAGCCAGGCGAACATACGATATTTCTCCTAATAGTCAAGAAAACGTCCAAAGGGTTATAATGAATAATAATCAGCCAAAACTCAATGTCACGCTGCCTATAATTTCCAAACAACGTTCCCAAGCCCGTGCGTTATCAAATCTCAGCATATTACGTATCATAGACAAGAAACAAACTCCGTGACAATATAAACGAACGCCATTATAATACACGTTATTATATACTTGTAGTGTCGGTTGAGCGACTGTGACTATTACTTGTGTGCTATGCCTTATAGGGCTGCCGGTAAAAATATTGTTTTACATATTAGTTACTTTACATGAGATAGATAACAAAACAAGGTCAATTTTATAGTAACTTCAACAAACAATCGGGTGTACAAATATTTGTAACACGATGAAGGTAATGATTACACTTTACCTGACATATAAATAGTATGTTAAGATAGCAGCTCATTAAGTTCAGATTTTGATGGTGTTTTCACCATAATTATTTAAAGAATTAATTCCGGTTAATTTAAACAATACATAGTCATTATTATAATAAATAAATATCGTCATTTTGCCAAGTCGTGAAAACTAGGCTAGTAAATACATAAACTTTTACTTACATAAATATCGGCAGCAAATTTTCGGCAATGTTTGGCAGCCCTAGCGTGCGCCACCAGTTGTATGAAAGGGGATGTGTTTAAGTGAGGGAGGGGGTTGTCCGCTATTGTCTATTGAGTGCGAGCCTTTGGGAAATTACCGTGAAATGCAATTTACGACTAGTTATTAATATTAACGACAGGTTTATACGATGTGCTAAAATATTACAAGTTTTTAACGAAAAGAAGTTTCATTAATTTGATTACTGCTGAGAATGATTATATTTACTTGTTATTAAATTATTCATAATGAACTTTTGAATCTAATAAATGCCTTTTTGTCCTAAAATGGATAAAATAAGATTTGCATTTATAACCAGATTACAAAGTGGGGAAGCATTCAGCTGTATAAATGTTTTGTAAAACCTTAGAATTGTGAAAGTGTTTTGCATGAAAACCTATTATGTCTAATTGATATAATTCTGTATTCGCATTTCTTACATTTTATTTTAACATTAAATTCAATTTATATACTTACCTATTCGGATTTTTTATTTAATTATTAATGTATTGTTTTTAATTTTTATCAACAAACATGTACTGTTGTATTTGTAATTTTTGTGTTTTTATGAATTTTTGTGTTTAATTGCATCATTTAATTAAGAATTTTCCCACCAGATACCTGGTAGAATATGACATAAAACTATGTAATATATTTTGACTAATTATATTATATTCTTGCAAATAAATAACATTCTCTTCTATTCTTTATACAGCAACACAATGCAGAAATAAAATACAATGTTGAGATTCAAAACTGCTCGAGTCGCGTCTGACGTCATCAATCAATACACTTTGATAGCAATCGTCCCAAACGACCCTAAACTTGAATAATGCTCACTTGAGGTAACATACACAGGCAGGTACTTGTAAGGTACGGAAGTAAACTGAAAATAAACTCCGCAAGTAACACTCCGTGTCTAATGACTTTCTGATGGCGCTTGTCAACACGAGCGTCATTTGTGCGGCGTTCCTTACGCCTCATTCAGAGTATGTTTATATTGGTTTTTAGGCTTAGTATTTTTGTTGCTTAAGAAGTTATTTTTTGATCTTTCAAGGTACATTATTTGTTAAAAAATATGAATCTTATTTTACTACAAGCATTTGAATAAATAACAAAATTTTTAGTTTTTCCAAAATTAATCTTTAAACATTTTTTTTATTTCCCATCTTTAAAAATCCTGTAAACACTACTCAATATAATTTTCTTGATATTTTGAGTTGATATCACATATAAACACAGTTTGGCCCAAAAGTAAAAGACAAAACAACATTTATTTTCACAATGCATCACAGTTTGTGTTCGAACAAAATGCGAGTCATCAATAACCCCGTACATAGCCGTCAATGGACAGCTAAGCCCGCCCAATCAATTGACCCACAGAATCCAATTAATATTTTATCTATATTTGTTGACTGTCTAGGCAGCGTTTAATGGAAAACAGAATGAAGCGAGTGGTACGAATGTGGTCAGCGATTGAAATGCTTGATGTGTTCAGGTATACAGTATCAGGTACAAAAGAGGTTTTAACGCTTGCCTGAAAAAGAAAGATAGTTATCATCATCATCTGCCTCGTCTTTTCCCTACTAAGTTAAAATCAGCTACCAATCTGACCGGATGTAGCTAAATACCAGTGTTTTACATGGAGAATGAAAAGAAAGTATGATTTAATAAATAGACTTAGATCTCGTGGTTACAATTAATTAACTTGACCGTCTATTATTATGGTATAAAGTATTGAACAGAGTGTGAAATTATCAGCAGATAAGGATTTGTCCAAAATTGGTTAAACAGGTCTCAGAACAAGTATTTTTCATCCGCCTATTTGAATATACCATTCATTCAGCCATCCTTAATCCTACAAGGAACAGAGTATCCTTTTTAGGGAATTATCCTTCTCAGCATCATCTCTAAGATCCCTCCTTTCAAGGGATCATCCTTCTAAGGTCACTTAAAATACCAAAAGTAGAGATACTTTCAAAATATATTCCTTCCACAAATCCCTTTAGAATATCCCATGAAGATGCAAATATCAACGTGTTCAATGTCTAAGATTGTGTAATGAAGTACTAGGATCACATAGCATCAAGCAGCTGACACAGATTATCTCAACGTTCGGTTCAGAATGCCTTGCGTCGAGATAAGTCTTGTGCTTAGCTTAGATCAACACGTTTCTAACAAAAGCAAGCTGCTTGGTGTCGCAAGTAATATTACAGTTCATTATGTTGGGATGTGTGTTGTTTAGAAGGTTTCTTGATTATAATAAATTATAATATTTTGAAGGAGAATGATGGTTATAAGTGCGTAGATCGAGGTAGGCTTAGAATGTCCGCATATTCACTAAAGATGATTATTAGAAATAAAAGAAAATCTGTTGTTCGTCCTTACGTAAACGTATACTTATAGTAATACTACTAAGGAATAAGGGTCTACGAATGGTCTACGCAAATGCTACGGCGTAGCACCGGCTACGATATCGTAGCTGTCGTAGTATATCGTCAACTGATTGTGCCTTTCCACTTAATATAAAATTATGCCTCTTAGGGTCAGTTTCGTGCGTAAGCGGCTGTAATTGGTTGAATGATTTATCAACAACCAATAAACTCAAATCCAAAGCATGTATTTGAATTAAACCATTTACAGGCACTTTTAAACTGTCAAGGAGTTGGTTAGTCAGGCATATGTTACCCATTCCAAAGCTAAGTAGGTATTTAGGGAGAAGAACGGGCAAGAAACTCAACGGATACTCCATTACATTTTTTTTTTAAATCATCATCAAATGTCATTTATTCAAATTAGACTGAGAATCAGCACTTTGCGAACGTCAAAATGACATAAGACAGTCCCCAAAACGTCCACCCTTCATCTCTTCCTAGTGCTTTAGCTGGGAAGAAGTTGCGCAACAAACTCCCCAGCAGCACAGCTGTCTGTTCAAGAAAAAAATATATTTTATACAATTGAACAGGTTTGGATGAAAGACACATGGATAGACCATGACCTGGAAAAGGACATAGGCTACTTTAACAACAGCTAGTAAAAAGATAAAAACAAAAAACAATTCAAAAATCTAAATAATCCATGGTAACTAAGAGATGACCAGTCACAACTGACGGCGCCCGTTCACGAACATGACGCATGGATCAGCACCAATCAACTCAACCATTTTGAAGGGAGCTAAATGATCCAACACACGCGCCACCATCAGCGAGACATTTGAGTGAGCATGACATACTCATAGCCGCCATATTCAAGTCAATGAAATACATAGTACCCGGTAAATGGTAGCTCTTACATAGTACTCACACCTGTGCTATGCAATTATTTAATACATATGGGATGGAGTTTATACAATGCAAAGATGGCTTTGCAATCTTTAGCAGCTCCAACAATATTTTCGAATGTTAATTAATTAGTTTTGGTCGTGGAGCAGGACCAGCATTAAGCCAAACATTTTTATCAGCGATGTGGGGAGTACATTATATGCCTGCCTGCATTGTGTGCGTTTTATACAAGATTTGAATTTCCTCTCATTCAGTTGAAGTATGTGGGGAGGAATTTTATTGTAACATTAACAGTACCCCGAATCGCAGCAGTGTACGCGCTTGACAATTTGTTACATTAATTTTACGATAATTTTCCTTGACTTATGATATGACATTCAACATTCAGACATAAAAAAATTCTCGAATTTACTAAAACAGGTGATTTTTTATTTACACCAATTTAGTTCTTTTCTCGCTCATAGCGCTCGGCACACAGTATTTGAGCAGTTTGTGATAATATCTCAAAGTTCAGCCACGACTTGTGCCAGCCGCGGTTTGCTGATAATGGGGTGCAAGTCATCCGACGCTCGGAAAACTATCTGGAAAGATAGTTACATAATGTTCGTATGTTTTAAAAATGGAGTTATTATTTTGATAACCTTAGGTCATGAAGGTTATTATTTTAAGTGCCAAACAAATGAATCTACTGACTCGGTTATGTGAGATAGGCAGTGGTATACCTACCCAGTTGTTAGTACCTAATAATAAAATCGGCTTTGTCTCCGACACTCATGATTATATCACAGCTGTCTCATGCTTAAGTTTAATATGTCCAAAATACACTGGTTACACTGTTTACTCACTGTTTTATATGGCATAATCTATACATATAATAAATCTGTAGACGAGGCGTTTCTGTACAAAGAAAAAAAAAAAAAAAAGTTGGTGGGGTGTCCAAGAATAACCAACAGATTCCATTTCTACCATTTTTGGAATTTTTGTCTGTTTGTCTGTCTGTCTGTTTGTATGTTCTTTAGTTTGATTGTTCCACTATCACGTAAAAAGTACGAAATCAATATGGTTAACTTTTACACTCAAATATTGTATGTAACTCGATGTTTCATTTAGTTTTTGTTTCATCGCAATCGCTTCAAAATATCAAAAGATATAAGAATTTAAAGTGTTCAAGAAGGAATTTTCATTACGTAATGTACATACACGTAACGACATCTATTGACGCGAAATGATACTTACTCCTTAATTACTAGGTTTGTGAGATCGTGTGTTGTTATATGATCGTCATTTTCTTTGCGCGGAAACTTAACGCGATACATAGTGTATAGAATATAACTCTAAAGTTAGGTTAATTAAAATTTTCCAGATGCGTTGTTTATTTATTAGTTTAGTAACTAATACTAACAAAGTAAGCGATAGGTGGCGCTACCTATCTTTCAAATCATGATAATCATGAAAGAATAATGACAAATGTTAATTTCTTAAAAAATATAGGTATTTATTCTTTAATTTTACACTTTTATAGCTTATTTAGCTTACAGAGTGTTCGAACTTTTTCCCATATTTTTTGATAGTATCACTTCGTGCTCGATAGATGGCGTTGTTCATTTAATGTCATTTTCTGAATCGCGGTGTTAAGAGTCTCCGTCGAAGAATGACCTTCGCCCAGATATTCCAAGTAATTTTTAAAGTTGGTAGAGATGGGTTGTAACAGGTGAAACACGATATCTGTGATCACTGTGACTGTGACAAAAAAATAACAGATCCAAATATCTGTTATTAAATCACAGTCTGTGATTTTTGTACGGACGATAAATACGTATCTCAATCGAATATCATCTTTATTTCTTTTGATTTGAAGTCGAAAATCGTATCTATCTGTTATAAAATCACAGCCTGTGATTTTTGTACAGACGATAAATACGTATTAACTCAATTGAATATCTTCTTTATTTCTTTTCGTTAAAGTCGAAACTCGTATCCAAAGTTTTAACTGTAAGTCTTGAGGATCTGTGATTTTAAGTAACAGATATTTTTTATCGTTAGGAGCAATTGCTATCTGCTATTTTTTAATATCTGTGATTTCTATCTGTGACGATAAATACGCCTCACTCCTTAAAGTTGGTATTATTGTTTTCGACTTTTTTAGTGTCGATAATAAAAATAAATAATAAATTCATGGTCGAGTTGTCATTCGTTGAAAGTATTCGCACTAGAGATGGGTTGTAACAGGTGAAACACGATATCTGTGATCACTGTGACTGTGACAAAAAAATAACAGATCCAAATATCTGTTATTAAATCACAGCCTGTGATTTTTGTATGGACTATAAATACGTATCTCAATCGCATATCATCTTTATTTCTTATGGTTTAAAGTCGAAAATCGTATCTATCTGTTATAAAATAACAGCCTGTTATTTTTGTACGGATGATAAATACGTATTAACTCAATGTTAAAACTTCGGTTACGATTTTCGACTTTAACGAAAAGAAATAAAGAAGATATTCATTCTTTATTTCTTTTCGTTAAAGTCGAAAATCGTAACCGAAGTTTTAACAGTAACAGTCTTAAGGATCTGTGATTTTAAGTAACAGATATTTTTTATCGTTAGGAGCAACTGCTATCTGCTATTTTTTAATGTCTGTGATTTCTATCTGTGACGATAAATACGCCTCACTCCTAATTCGCACTCTGAGAACGAAAGTGACTCAAGTCAAAATTTACGATTTTTGGGAATCGAATAAAATGTGTTCGACTGATTGAACATTTTGTATACTTTCTAAAATAACTTTTTAATATGAAAACGAAAGTTACGAATTTCTTTTGTATAATATTATTTGGCTTTATAACTTTAAATATACTTATATAAAAATTAATAAATATTATTTTTTCTATATAAAATAACTTCTGGAAAAATAGTTTCAGAAATGAGTCCATGAGTTTAACTCATGCCTAAATAAATAAGTGACCGAATTTGATTTTATGTCACCTAGGTTGTCAATATAAGAAATAAGAAAGTGACCTATACCATAAATAGGTCACTTAATGATTATAAATTGTACGCAAAACTTACCCCCACAAATTGGCACACAACTGACAAAAAGGACTCATTTTGTATATATAACTCATTTTACTAAAATTTTGGGATTGGTCACTTTCGTTCTCAGCGTGCGTATTGTTCTGGATTGGTTTTGATTTGGTATCGGAACATGAGGCGAGTCGCTGCGCAGTAACAATTTCATGTGACAGCGGGGGTGAGGGGTGGGGTACTGCGCAGCTAAAAGCTAACTTCCGAGCTTGAATCGAACTGTACTTTACTTCGTAATTTGTTCGTATGATTCGTGACCGCCGCTCATTCGATTCGATCGTTGTAGGCGTGTGTTATAGTTGATTTGATTCGTTCGACTATCGGACAGCAATAAAATACACAAATATTGGCACGTTTCTGGGGAAAGTCAACAATATACATCGATAAATACGGTTACCGAAGAAGAAGATGCCACACACTATCCAGTAGAGTTCTTAGAATCCCTTAACGTGTGTTAAGGGATTCTAAGAACTCTACTGGATAGTGTCTTTCAGCACACAAAATTTGTTTAAAAGTCGGAGTGCCAATAATTCTTCTCAGAAATTTAAGTCCTCCCAAACTTTGCAACGGCACTCGGCTCATAGTCACCAATCACCAACAAAACGTCATCGAAGCCGAAATCTTAACAGGTTGCGGCGCCGGTGATGTTGTTTTTATTCCAAGAATTCCTCTCATTCCCAATAATTTCCCGTTTAGTTTTAAGCGTGTGCAATTCCCCGTCAGCCTATGTTACGCCATGACTATTAACAAAGCTCAGGGCCAGACATTATCCGTTGCGGGGGTGGATCTTAGTATTGGTTGCTTTTCCCACGGCCAAGTTTATGTAGCTCTTTCGCGTGTGAGCAACCCTAGCAACTTTTTTGTGTACGCTCCAGGTGGTTCCACCGCTAATATTGTATATAGAGAAGCATTTTCCTAAATAAAAACACAAGTTTTTTGGCAGTTTCTTACTAGGAAAAATCACCAGGCTTGGTCGAAAGATTCCCCCTTTTTAAATGAAGGTACAACTTTTCTAAGCGACATATTATTGTTTTCCGACATCCATGCGAACGAAGTCGCGGGCACAGCTAGTAGATAATATTTTAAGTGCAATACACATCTTTTCATCAAGTAGACTATCTGCACAGATTTAGGAAGCAATATCTCAATCGCTTCATCCACGTTTAATAACTCCATGTTTCGCTCCCGCTCCTAACTCCCCCCACGCGCTCAGCTGCCGGATGGCCAGTGGCATCGGGTTTGGTTTCAATTGCCCCTCAGATAATATCTGCTGTAATTTAATCAAAACTTGCCGGTCGCCGCTGAAGCCTAATTGATTTAGTGTTATTTTAGCTCGACATTATTGTAATTTGGGATCGGGCAACTTTGTCGACTTCGCACTGATTATTGTTTAAGATAGCGAGTTATTAACATTAGCTGGTTATTGTAATTTACGGTTGTTGTTGCAGGTTAGGGTTATATTACAGTCTATGGCTCTTGTTGGCGCAGCAATATAATTTATGCTTTGCACTATATGTGGGCTCGCCTCTCATGCAAGAGGTTATGGGTTCAAATCCGGGCAAGTATTAATGTGGCTTTTTCAATTCATACATTTACTTTCTTTCTTTATCTCGGACATGATTGACATCGGTGAAGGAAAACATCGTGAGGAAACTTGTACTTACACTTAGTATAAGTCTGAAAATAATTACAAATCCGCAAGACTAAAGCAAGGTGTGGTGATCAATTTTCATGCCTTCTCTTTATGAGAAGAGGCTTTCGCTCTACAGTGGGACAGTAACAGGCTGGTATTATTTTGATTTATTTACTACACATGAATACCGCCAGCACTGTTTCACAATTGCAAATTGACATTTCTTGATTCTGGCAATCTGCCAATCTATCGAAATATAAAGGATCTTATATTTATTTTGTGGTAAAGTATGCTCTAAGATCTATTTTAGGGCGCACTTTCATATACTCTCACGAAACTGAATCAACGGGAACGAATGACCTTAACTGTTTACAATAAAATATAGTAACTCACTATAACATAATTCACTATACTATTACTATATATAGTTTACAATAAACTTCACTCTTTAGGGCAAAGATATCTTCTCATCCAGAGAAGGAAAGAGCACCACATTTTCACCCTATTGGCTTCGCTGCAGTCGGGTAAAGAGACATCAGGGCCCAAGACTAGGTACCAGTTCCCACGGTACAGTCATCCATTAGAAAGCGCTCACTATACAATATTGGTCATATTCAGTAATAAAGGACCATTTCGCCTTTAGTTTCTGTTTATTCGCTGTAAAAGGTTTCTAATATTCAATCTACAGTTCTTTAGGTTTTAGACGAAGTATTTCAATTCAATTGAGTCTCTTGAGTAATTGACTCTTTTAGTTTCAATTAAAATGGAGTGATATTGCTCGAATGAAAAAGTCATCTGGGAGTTAAGTTACAGTTGCTTTATGTTCTCTTATTTCTGACAGCTGGGAAAAGGTCAAAGTTTTCACAAAATAATAATGATGAGTTGTAACCAGGAAGGTGAATTAAAATACAATAATGCTGTTTACAAACCTACTAGCTAATTGCTGCAATGCCTTTTCGTTTCGTTGCAATCAATGCCTTTTCTTTTTTTTCATATTACTAAACAACTTACCAAAGTTTCATGCCAATTGTTCGAGCCATTTTCGAGTTTTTGCGAAACTAACGCATGGCAATAGATTATTATTTTGTATCGAAAACTTACGTTTTTTTCCCCACTTAGACTATATGGACGATGTTTTAAGTCACTCCGTCACTGTTATTTACGTATACATAGCAGGATAGTAGGTAGTCGGTGGCAAAAAACGAATATTGACAACGAAAGACACCGACTTCCGAAATTAAAGTTATTTTTCACTTTTTAGTGTTTTTTTTGGAAGTCAGTTGTTTTTTTTTTTGTTTTGTTTTTGTATCTTCATTTATATTTGAATAAAAAATGCATAACGCACTGAATTATTGGAACCTGGGAAAAGCTAGTAGCGGGGAATCTAAAATAAAGAAACAAAAAAGTAAAGGAAATCTTACTTTAAATTAGAATACCAACTAAAATCTCTCAAAAACATTCGCAAAACCAAAAGAGAATTCAATTGAATCGCAGTACCTTTATAGCCCTTTGACAAATACCCGCCCGACACTAAATAGAGGTACCTACACTACCTACCTACTAGGCAAACCACTTTAAACCGACAACCCAATAAAACATGTACATGTGCCGTTAGTCAAAGCAAGTAAATAGATTTTAAATTTTTCACCTGTAGCTGTATATTTCGGTCGTGTGTCAGCCCTGCGCTAAAATATTAACGACGCGGCAGCAGGGTTGCCGTTTTAAAAATAGTGGCGATCGGTTGTTTACAGAAAGTGGGCCAGAGCGGTTGTTTTTGCTGTAGTTTGAGAAAGGTTATTTTTGTTAGTACACCGCAAAATAAAACTCACACGGTAAACATTTGCAGACGTTGTCATGTCATTATTATGACATTGTGGACAGTTGATATGATATAAAACAGGGGGCCAAGGGCCAAGTCTACTAATTTACAAACGTGTCAGTGGTGTCACAATGATGAGTTTCTGACAGATATGCCATACAAAATCTGTACGTATGCAAAGGTAAGAAGCCCTTTTCTGTCAAAACTATGATCTTTGAAATGGAGTGGTAATAGTTTTGACAGAAAAGGGCTTCTAAAATTCATTAAATTTAGTTAGGCACATACTTTTGCTTTAGTATTCTGCTTCCGACAACACTGATTGCATTCCATGAAGAGCCTTCCGCCTCGCTTCGTTAAAGTCTGGTTATTGATTAAATTAAAGTGCAATGTCGTATCTCACATTTTTCCTTCATTAATAAAACCGTCAGCTGCTGTGTCAACCCTGAGTTAAAATATTAACGAGACGACGTCAGGGCTGCCCCTATTTATAGTCGCGATCGATTGAGAAGTGACGTACCGGCTGCGTCCACGAATATATACCTAACACACACACACACCATGGGGGAGTGTGTGTGTGTGTGTGTATGTATGCGAAACTTTGCAAAAGGGTGACACGCCGAGAGACGAGGGGTAGTGTTTTGATAAATACGAACATAACTATGTAACAATAATATTGCGATCGATATGATGAAGGACTGGCAATAGTTTGACGTTTTGTGACGAAGGTGTTTTGAATTATTGAGTGGAGGTGTTTGACCTTGTACTTGGCATTGTATCAGCTAGAAGACAATCACTTCTTTCATTGATTTCCATAGCTAAATTTTCAAGGCAGCTGGCATCCAAGGTAATTCACGACATGCTGTTTTGATTTTTTTGTACATACATTTAAAAACTACAAACTTATTTCAGTTTGTGTGTTTCTACCGATACAGCGACCCATCATCATTCCCCTGGCGTGTCGTAAGAGATAACATTCATACCAGTATCTTAGTTACCAGTCTAAAGCTACGAAGTTCATCAAATAACCACACTATTGTAAGTAAACTTTTAAACTAAACCATCACGGATTCTCCCATCGACACCGTTCGAATTTTAAAGTTATGTACTTTAACGAATATCTCAATATTGTAGAAGGGTTTTATAATTCGTATTGGTAAATAAAAGAATCTAAATGACCTAGCCTTATTGGTTAAATTAGATACAACACTCGTGAAACGTAATTTAAAACGTACAATAACGTTATATTAAATTACGTTTATTTATTGGAGGTTTCTGGTTTGTTAAATATTACTGTCAGTATTATAATTAATATTGCTACCGAAGCTCGGAAGCAATATTAATTTAATACCGCCAGCAATTAACAGTTTCTACTTATATTAATTAATTCATTTGATTACATATTTTATTGTGATTAAAATAGTTGTAACTTTCTGTTGCATTAAACATGCTTTTCGTTAAACTCCGGTATTTATCCACCGACCACCCATTTGTATCATTTTATTTTGTTCAATGCATTTCCACATTTATGCACATCGGAAGCCTAGGTGCACGGTTCCAATTGGTCGTTTCCATGGAGAAGAGCCGGCAAAGTAGGAGTAACTAGAAGTATTGAGAGCTGCAGCTAACGAATGTTAGCTGTTTTAAAACGTGTTTTATGTATAAGTCCCACAAAAAAACGAAATGTGTTCGTTATTACGTTCTGTGTTCAGATCACATAATCCCTTTAATAAGATTCCCAAAGCTAATCTAATTTACTTTTTGTTTCACTCGCAAAGTCGCCGATATTAGTAAACTAGCGAACAAAAACAAAAGCAGCGCGAAAGTCTGTCTCCTATGTTTGTTGTTCGGTAATCACTTGAGAACTTGGGTAATCTAAGTTGAGCCAATATGTAAGTTATCGGGGATTGTGACTTGATGACTGACTTGCTCGTGTTGTGAGCTGACCGGTCACTTGTCCTCTGTCGCCTCTGTAGTAGCGTAGATGCTTGTGAAAGAATACGTCTGGAAAAGTTCAACTACAAAGTCAAAGTCAAATAATTTATTTCAACTAGGCACATTAAAGGCACTTTTGAACGTCAAATACATAAAAATAGAACTGATTCTAGTTGCCTCTTCCAAAAAGTAGTTTTCGTATGGAGAAGAATGGGCAAGAAACTCCACCGTTACTGTTTAAAAAAAAAAAAAAATGTTTTGTAATATTTGGTATACATCAATTATATAATTACATGTGAAGACGAAATGTGAAGCTACATTTCAACCGTCAAAATTTGCTCAGATTCCAAAATATAATTATTTTGAAGAATATGGTGTGCGCAATACGACTTTTGCCAATGAAATCACACATATAGCTGTACAAGGATTCAATCGTCAAACAACCTTGTAGCACTGCAGGTATGAAGTGACGGATGTATAGAAAAAGGTTACCCTTTAAAATCAAGCATGTAGAGCATCAAAGTATCAATATCTGTCACTTCCTCATACACATTACCTATGTTATGTAGGAAACCTGTTTTATCACAACTACTGAGGTTTTCTTTCAATTAGCTTGAAACATCCTGACTAATGCGTAATTTTGCATCTTGTATTAAAGCTAAAATAAAATAGTTATTACTTCAATGAAAAAGTTCAAATTGGCTAGGAAACATTTCTTACTCGATATTGGAACAGAAATAGTAGAACTAGGCAAATATACTCGTAATTATGTCGAAACATAAATCTCTTGACTCTTGTTCCTCTAATGAGGCAACATTTTGTTATAATTTTAGTTTCACCTGAGCAGCTTCTGCCTAACAAATTAAGTAAGATACTGCATAATAATATTCTGCTTATGAAATAGGATGAGTTTAATAGAATTTATCAGTTTCTTTAACATAACATCCCGCCGGTATTCCCCGAAGGGTAAGACAGAGGTATACGTATAGTACTCGTACACCCACATTTCGCCAGTTATGTTTAAGTCCCATGTAATAGAGGGTGAGCATATTGCCATCAACCGGGAACATATCTAGACTCCGGTCGGCTACTATAAAATTTCAGGTTGCAAAACCCAATAACACTTTGCCTGCCTTTGGAATCGAACCCAGGACTTCGTGCTCAGCAGTAGTGTTTGCGACCACTAAATCAACGTATTACTTAAGTTTAATTAGATATATATTTGAAACGGAAATCTGCGTCAATTCAGTAGTCATTTTACTTTGTAGTTACATACAACAATAAGACAACTACAATCACAAGACTTTTAACGAACAAAACACAACAAGCCATCAAATAACGAAGGCTTCTCATGAATCAAACAAAACTTCACCCTTTGTAGGTCGAAGGTAACTTGACAACGTAACGCGGGTCTCTTCTACGAGTCAGACACTTATTTCTAAAGATTGACACACAATAGTCCCGAAAGTGACACATTTTGTGGCCACCGCCTTTTAGGGATCTGTAGCTAAATGGCAAAAAATTAATTCTTATATTCGTCAGGTCCGTCTGACCGTCCATGCGGAGTCTATTTCCACTATATCGATGAAAATTACAAAAATAGTGTAGTGAAATTTCGAAAAAGGGGTTAGCACTCCCCAAACAATAACCGAGGGATTAAATAAAATAAAACAATGAATATATTTATGCGTGTGGGTTACTGTTGGATCTCATAATAACTAAAAGATTATGAGTTTCTAAGTGATTTTTTTATGCAACTCAATATTTTTTTTGGTTATAACCGCAGAAATAACTTTGTGTTTATAATATCCGAGAAATACTTTATTTTTGAAGTCAATAAAAACAGCTGTGCATGCGTGAAAATCATTCCAACTACGGAATCCTTCACTGTGAGTGGTCCGCCACGCACTAGGCCTGTATTTTATGCATAGCATTCGCAGAAATCTTTTGAAGATTGATAAAATTAAGAAAAGAACTGATTTTTTTTTCTTTGTCATGTTAGATGATCAAACGTAAAAAGATTGCGTATTGTTACGACTGAGCTAACGTTGTTCTTTTTTTAAATTGTACGTGAATTCGCGAATGATAGCGATATTTTGGATTAGAGATAATATTATTATAATTATTTGAGGTTAAATATTTTTGCGGATTACAGTCCATTCTTTTGAACCTATATTAAACGAATGAAATCGTGGAAGGAGCTCGTAGCTAAGTAATAACAGCCGCACGGGTCGATCCATCAGGTTAAGCTACGCTTTCCGGGGTTGATCCGTGGATGAGTGACCATCTTTACATTCCGAGACTCTTCCGTGCCTCGGAAAGCACGTTAAGCCGTTGGTCCTGTTAGAAATATAAACGAAACGCAATCATCTGCTGTCACTTTCGATGAATGCTCTCTCTCTCTCTTGCGCTGTCAACGGTTCTGCTGTTATGTGTGTTCTTCTGAGAACTAATAAAAATCCCTTTTTAACTAAATACATCTTGTATAATTTCATCAATTCCATTAGGTCCCGGCTGTCATTTGTGGATCTTTGACAGTCGTTACGGGTCATCATAAGCTCGAAAGTCTTGACAACCAGTCTTACCAAGGGGTATCGTATTACCCAGTTACTGGGTTGTGGAGGTCAGATAGGCAGTCGCTCCATGTAAAATAACTGGTATTCAGCTGCATCCGGTTAGACTGGAAGCCAACCTCAACATAGTTGGGAAAAGGCTAGGTAGATGATTAAACGAATGAAATCATTGTACCGGACGAGAAAAGGTAATAAATACATTATTGTATTAAATACAGACGACGGTCTATAAGTCTTTTATAGTGAAATAAATAATTTTTGTAATAACATTCATACCTGTACAGATGAGCAGTTAAACAGTAAAACGAAACCGTTATTACTGAACTTTTATTGCGAGGCTCAGAAGTTGTGTGCTGTTAATTCAGAGCTTTTATCCTCCCCCCCCTCCCCTACACCTTACCACGTCAGTCTCTCCCCTCCACTTGTAAGTACAAGTTAAGCCAGTATACACTGTTGTAGGTTTAATGGCAAGTTACGCGGCGTGCATATTAACGACAGTTTGTATAAATGACTAAGTATTTATGATAAACAGAAAGTGCACACCAAAAACAACTTACTCCGTCGGCTAACATCTACCAGATGGTATCTCCTCAAGTCCTGCGAGCATCTGGAATGGAACTTTGTTTCTCTGCTGTTGAATATGTCCATTATGGAGCCGATCTGCCAACACTAAATTAGTGGATAGAGCTCTAAATGAGACATACCGGATTTTACTGGTTACTTAAAACCGACCCCATTGCCGTTGCGAAAAATTCGCAGGATTTTAGCCAGCCGCATCGAGAAGAGGGCGGAGCTACAAGATGACCCACACCACTCCATCCACAACTATAATTTAGTGTCACAGAGGCTAAGCCGCAAAAGCTTTCTTGGGTGCGTGAGTCCAGCCGATGGCAAGCAGCTTTTGCCAGAGACCACATCTTCCTGTGGAGGGGCCACAGGAAGATGTGGTCTCTGGCAAAAGCTGCTTAATCCTCCTGATTTCTTTATAGAACCATCAGAGGAGGCTCTCTGATGGTTCTATAAAGAAATCCGGGCACAAGTTACGTGGCCATCTTGACTTCGTTCACAAGTAGGCCGCAGCAAGGACTCGTTATGTAGCAATATTTCACACCCAGCAATTATAATTGATTATAAAATAGATGTTTCGGTGTTTTTTTTTCCAGTATTTACCTATAATTACTAGCTTACCTTTGATATTGAATATCACTGAGTAATTGGCTTACGGAGGTTCTACACATTGTACGTATGATTAAGACTAAAAGCCTACTCCAACAACTTTAAGGTAAAGGTTTGGTTAAGATGAGAGTATTCCGTAATAACGATAACGACGCCACTTTCTGTAACACAATTATCGTAAACGGAGTATACTTGTATTACGTGAAATGCGGGCGACGTTTGTAATTCCACAATTACATAATGTACGCCACCCTCATCTGATTCAGTCAAGCGTTATCCATAACGGTGCTGTACATACCACGTTCATATAATTACATATGTCTGTCTGTAGATAGATACTTAGATTTGTATGGAAGTATCTCTTCAGCAAAGAGAGAAGAGGTACTCGCATTTCTACGAGAAAAGTAATTATAATTATATGTATAACATATGTACGCGTACTTAAACCTCCAACTATCACTAACGATTACTCGATTACTTTACTGTAGAATTTTAATTGTTATCGCCTTCTAAAGCCCAATCTATAGTTGAGTAATTAGTAATCAAGTAAGCAAATATTTTTTCTTAAAAAGTAGTGTAACTACCAATACTCAAGCTTCATACATTATTTGATAAGTAAAATAAAAAAAATGGTCTGCGAAAATCGAGAAAAGGTAAATAATTGTGATGCAAACCTGTCCACTTAGTATTATTCTGCTAGATATAGATATATTTGGAAAGGGTATAAATCCTTTGATAGCTTATCGGATGAATAAGTTGTTCGTTGAACATTACATCAACGATGCGTAATTTTAAGATCAAAGAAACCTAATGGCTACGCCGTAGACATATTATGCTACGAGGTCGTAGCAGATTGCTACGACGTAGAATGGATATACATTTCACCTGAATCATAGTGATTATTTAATTGACATTCTCTTATCTATGTTATCAAGATAGAAACTATCCCATCACAAACTTATATGTGTTCTGCTACAACAATGTTTGAGAAGTGGGTTAGGTTTTTGACCTATACGACAGTCAGTCAGTGATAAAAATGACAATTTTTAGATGTTAATATCTGAATAACTGTTTGAGCTGTATTTATGAAATTCGGAGTTCTAGTAAATCTAAGGAATTTTAATAACTAAACCATGTCTGTATATGCTAAGTAGATTTAAGTTAGTAAGGGGTCAAAAGTGGTTCCAAATGGTTCGGGTATATAACACAATGCTGCTGCGTCGCCAGTTCATTTTTCTTGCCTTGAACTTGGCTTGACGCGCTACCGCGTGTGTACATATTGGATACTTGTAATGTATAAGACATAACTTACAAACAAAACACACACATTTACATTTACCTACATATATACAAAACACTGGGTAAATCGGGGCAATTCAAGCTAAACTCAAAGGACGCGACATATGTACGTAGATATGTATGTATGTATATGTTCATCGCGACAGTTCGACGCAAACTTTATGCAAATGTGGCGTGTGTTTTATGTTAATACTACCCTCGGTGCCACAGTTTAGGATGGAACAGTAGGCTTACTTGGACTACGTGTAAAATGGCACTCACATTGTCTGTTTATTGTTACTGATATTTAGGTGCAATAGAATAGCGAACTACTACTGCTGTAAATACGCCAGAGAGCCTATTAAAATGCACTCCTTAATCGTGTTTACTGAAAGTCCGCAGGCAGGCAGCTTTGCAAACACATGGTACCTTCAAAGCCATTTCCCTTTCATCTGTAATATTGCTGCCCTGTGTCAACTATGGCCGGCCGCTTAGTGTTTATCTTGTCATGTCACCTGAGATTATCAAAGATATGGTTACAATGACTATTTATGTGATTCGCATGAGACTAAATTGATAGCACTTATCTACACTATAAGACTCATAACTTTGTAAAGTCAGAAAAATTAATTGAGAAGCTAACTAACTATTAATATAAATATAGCATCAACTTAAATTATCCGCATATCCAAATCACAACTGTAATTTTTTGTCAGTTGTATGGAATGGCTAGAACACGGCAAATTGACGTGGGGTACCAAATTGCTTAATAATTAATTTCCCTGCCTGCCACATTCGTTACTATATATTTTTTATCGATACCTATAATCATTGTAAATGTATCATCATCATCATCTGCCTAGCCTTTTCTCAACTATGTTGGGGTCGGCTTCCAGTCTAACCGGAAAATGTATATAATCGGTATATAAAATAAAATGATTTCAAAACAATAGCATACACAAGAGTTGTTATTTTCCATCGGTGCGCACAACTTGTCGCCGAGATCCCAGAGAGTGGTTGGCTACAGAAGATCCGTTCCATTCTAAGATTCAAAGTTATAACTTATTTATATCGTGTGTTAGATGTGTGCACCTGCATACATTTGATTTTAGAGATTGTGTTTGTACGTGTGTACTTCCTTATATACATAGTTGAAGCAAGAATTCAGATTCATACCGCATAGACTTCCATCAAATCATAGCCTAGTCTTTCTTATCTCGTAGATGACATCAGAAACGACTAATACCCGCAAGTAACTTGAGCATTGTTTAAAGTAACGCTCACTCATTACGTCATGTCAATTTCAGGAACCACCCATTTTAGTACATGGTTATATTATCTTGTCGTATTTAAAGATATTACTTTAAACAATGCTCAACTTTACTTTAAACAATGCTCAAGTTACTTGCGGGTATTAGTGGTTTCTGATGTCATCTACGAGATAAGAAAGACTAGGCTATGATTTTATGGAAGTCTTAAAGAATCACTGTCACTTACATGAGAACAATGTTTCTAAGCTAAGTTTTAAATTGATGAAGTTCGTCACAATCGTCATTGCATCAATTGTGATACTAATATCCACGGATATTATGCTCCCATCCAATGTATTTAGGGGTTTATTTATAACCGTTGCTTAAAGTTGAATGACGTTCAAACGTCAAAATGTATGGCTCTAAGCAACGTTATAAATAAACCTCATGTTTTTTAGGAAGGGTGTTATTTGAGATTAAATATTAAGCTAATTGAGCCCCAAATGCATTGAATGTGTGTATTTTTTTAATCGTGAGGGAATTTTGTTGTAGAATTAGGCCCCTTCGAAAGTTTTTTTTTTACTTGTATTTGGTAAATTCAGAAATCTAGCTCGGCGAGTGCTAAGCTAAACATGATGTTTTAATTTAGTAAAGTATAAATTTAGTCTGTATACTTTGGTTGAGGGCCTTATGGATACAAATACTATGGATGGTGTTAAGAGTAATACTTCTGCGCCTTATACTAATAATGTCTCAGTTCAATAAGCGAGTAAACAGACGGGCGCCGCGTCGTCGCGACGTCAACGTCACTCGGCGAGTACCTGCGACATAAACTTTGAACTAGAAAATGTAGGTACTTGGGCATTGACGAGTCTTGTCCTACGTAGTACCTACCTACTGTTCATAGATCAGTCGTATCTTGAAGTTGGGATAGTATCAAAGAAAGTTTGTATTTTGACGTTACAGAGAATAAATAAACTGAATTGATTTAGGTACAGTCCTTGAGATCCGAAGTAGAGTTGTTGGTTACTGTTTTATTTCTCGCGTCTCAGATTGATTTTCAATCTTCAATGGAATTGAATACATTTGAGTATCTGTACAAAAAAATGCAATTCGACGGGAGAATAATAGAAGACTCTTTTATTTTCAGATTTGCAAAAGTATTAAAAGTCAAATTTGTACATAATATTGACAGATATTTTAATTTTTTGTATTTTTCAGATCACATTATTATTACTGTTACAAAATGCGAATAAATCTAGACCAAGCCAAAATGTCAAATTCATTAAAATCTATTAAGAAACAAGCTGATTTTATCAATCCAATCAGTCAGTCGTTAATGTTAATTAATTAACGGACAAAAGACGTAAGTTAAGAAATCCAATCAATTTGATTGATCACTTCATTAGCCTCAGATTTGGTCTAGACTGAATTAATGGATGTTGTTCAGTCTGGACCAGACAATGCCATTAATTTTAATGATTAACAGTATTTACTTCTGTTTTGATTTATGTCAAAATTAGGAAAATACAAGATTACTTTAAACGGTTGATTTAGCTGCAATGATTACCACGTCTAAAATAATTTCGGCACCTATATCAGAGCATTTCCAAAAGTTTAAGGCTTTTTCTATTGATTTATAACTTTAACAGCCGTATGCCATGTGTGATTGTCCATCGGTTAAAATGACGAACTTTCATACATCATCCCCTATTGAACCGCTTTAGGGGATGAATGTTCAAAATATTTCCGTAGTGCTCACCTTCGTTATAAAAAGAACTCTTGTTCAACATTTCAAGCTTCTAGACCCATCGGTTTAGGTTGTACGTTGTCTCTCAGTGAATGAACGAATTAATGATTTTAAGATATTTTTTCAGGAGATGCGAGTGTTTTTACCCACTGGCATGACCTGGGGGGTAATTGCGTAACACGCTATCAGTAGCAATGGGTTTCATTTTGACAGTTCAACAGCATTCATATTAAGCAATGGACTAACCTTCAAAATGATTCAGATTGTGATTAAAAGTGTGTTATGCAATGGTGTTGCAAAGCAAAATGTCCTAGTTTTACTACTACTATCGATAAAACGGTATATTATGTTTTATAGATAATAATGAATAGTGGAAGTCAAAAAGTTAGTAAATGAGCTTCCCGTACAAACGAGTCCGACCGTCCGCTTCAGCGATAAGTCGCGGTTAGGTAGCGGACATGTTGGCGAGCGGAGCAGACGGAGTTGACCGATTTGCAATCTAAAGTCAATATCAGACGATTCAGTTTTTGTGCATTTTTGCCTTTTATCTTTCACTCGAAGGGAAACGTCTGAACACAAAATTAATCAAAGGTGAAACAAGATTTTATTACAGAACCGATCCAACGATGTTGGATTTCGGCACTGGAAATCTTTCAATTTTCGAAAAATTTATGAATGTGCAAAGGAACGTCCAAATAATTTTGTAGTGTCCTGTGATGGTAGAATGAAACAAAAATAAACCTTCACTCGAATGAAGGTTCATTTTGTTTGCATCGATTGCTTATGGACCAATTTATAGCTAAGTAGCATGATCAAGTGTATTTTTTTTTTATGTTAGCCTGTACTGTCCCACTGCTGAGCAAAGGCCTCCCCCAAATCCTTCCAAACATCCTTTTCTAGGGCCACCTCGATCCAACCCTTGTGGTACGCGTCTAGATCGTCCCTCCATCTCTTCCTGGGCCGGCCTCGGCGGCGCCGTCCATCCTCAGGCACCCACCGTGTGGCGACTGTTGCCCAGCGGTCGTTATGCATGCGGCTGACATGACCCGCCAAATCCCATTTTAGCTTGGTCAAGCGTATCGTGATAAGAAATTACAGATCGTATTATGTAAACTTCACAAATTGTGTGGGACATTTACAAAACTTTATGGAAAATTGTACCTAAAATCAAAGGAAATAAGCCATGTATTAAGATGTCTGATGAAAGCTAGATGGCTTATTTAATGTTTTCTTAAAAAAATGTTGTTTTGGCTATAGCTTATTTTAAATAAATAATCTGGAAATTCACAGTAAACACAGCCCTTAAAAATGTCCGCTATTGACTAAGTAGAATTGGCCCATCTCAGATTGTCATAAACAGATGAGCGCTTTGGTAACTCAAGTGGTTGGAATTATAATGGTTTAGGTACAACACAAATAGTACTTATATTTGTTAGTATGTAGGTACTATTTGTATTATAAAGCGTAGTTGGGTAATCTCGTTCAACAGTCTTAGTTCAGAACGTACATTAGTTTAAGTGGTGTCCAAAGTTCATCATAGCAAAGTCTGACAACGTCTTACATAGGGGTATCGTATTACTCAGTAACTGGGTTGTGGAGGTCAGATAAGCAATCGCTCCATCTACACTAATATTATAAAGAGGAAAGATTTGTATTTCTGTGTGTATGTTTGTAATTAATAAACTCAAAAACTACTGCGCTGATTTCAAAAAATCTTTCACCATTAGAAAGCTACATTCACCCTGAGTAACATAGGCTATAAATCATAAAGATTACACGCGGGCCTAGCTGCTGGGGGCAGCTAGTGTAAAATACTGGTATGCGGTTAGACTAGGAGCCAACCCCAACATAGTTGGGAAAAGGCAGATGATGAATATTATTTATTGTTACAAAAAATCATAACTTTTGCCAAATGTATTGGTGTTTCCCTATAAATATTTTTCATAAGGCTTAGGTATTGACAGTTAGACATTAGACTACTTCTTTTTTATGATTTAAAATCCCAAAATTGAATTTGTATTATAAAAAATAACATCATTATTGCCGGAGAATTTTAATATTTCATGACATCTTTTTAAATAGAACATTTGCATGACTTTATGTAATCGCTTTTCTCCCCACACTGCTCTCACCCAAACAATTTTATCGCTGTGCACTCTCAGTGGGCAAGTTTACAGGCCAGTAGCCCGAGCGAACCAATTCTCTGATTTCCTTCCATTTTATATGTTTTATGCTTTAAACTTTTTGCCGCACTGATTTTTTCGGTTTATAAGCTATTGGTGAAAAAGATTCAAAAGAGTGAGAGTGTTGTAAGAAGTCATTAATATCTTAGTATAACATCTGCCAGTTTCAATTTACTGTAAAAACCAAAGTCTTCAAACTTATCATGGATATATCATCTTTTCTGACTCTTCATCATACGATACCAATTTTCTAGTAAAACAGAATTTTGCAAGTCAGTTTGGATATTTTAAGAAGTATACTTTAATCTTGAACTTTTTGTCTACGGTACTTACATGATACAATTTAATAATTATTTTTTAATAACAAGTTGATTGCATATGTTTAATAATCACCTATAAACAACACTGATAAAAAACCACCCAGCCCTAGTTGGGTTCTTTGACAGCTCATAAAGAAAAGAAAACCGCCTCCTCTATTACCTCTTCACGTCTATAACTCAGGTATAAAAACATAATCTTCCCTCTCAATATACACATATTTGTGCTATAAATATTACTCGACTTAGCAACGAAGACGTCGGGTAATATGTTTGTTCGTATTACAAGGACAGGCAGGCAGGATCATAAGGGCATGCAAGCCATTACGGTGAGCTGCCCTGTTGCGGCGGCCAAGAAAATTGCCGGGGAGGGCAAAAGGCTATTGGTGGGCTGGGTGTGCGCGCAGGTCAAACTGCTCGAACCCAGACCTCGGAGGTGCTTCCGCTGCCATGTGGGCGACCACGTGGGAGCTAAATGCACCTCCGAGGTTGACCGCAGCGATGCCTGCTACCGCTGCGGTCAGCCCAGTCACAAGGCCGGCTCGTGCAAGGCCACGCCGCACTGCGTCGTATGTGCGGCGGCAGGCAAGCCGGCCGACCACCGGATCGGGAGTAAGGCCTGCGTTCCACCGAAGCCTGGCAAAGCCAGGGGCCCTCCGCCACCACCGCCACCACCGCCGTCACCGCCGCAGCCGCCGCCACCGCCACCGCCGCTGCCGCCTCCACCACCGTCGTCGTCGCTGCCGCTGCCGCTGCGGCAGGACCCTCGCATGGGTCTCGGGAGGGGGTTGAAATGGAGTGCCAATAATGGCCCCATTTCGCCTCCTCCAGGCGAACATCAACCACTGCGCCGCCGCTCAGGATCTGTTGCTCCAGAGCATGGCGCAGTGGTCGATTAATATTGCCGTGGTCGCTGAGCCGTACTTTGTCCCGCTCAGGGATGACTGGGTGGAGGACCTTAGCGGCTCAGTGACCCTTATTTCGTCGGCCGCTGCCGGTACCCCGTCCCTCGAGGCTGTCAAGAGAGGACGGGGTTGCGTGGCAGCACGGTTCGGGGAGATGGTCGTGGTAGGGGTGTACTTCTCCCCGAACCGAACTCTCGCCAAGTTCCACAACTCCCTAGCGGAGTTAAAAGTCGTCGTTGTCGGGTTCCGTTCCCTCCCCGTTCTCGTCCTAGGGCACTTCAATGCCAAGAATGTGGCTTGGGGTTCCCAGTACACGGACACACGGGGCAGGATGGTGGAAGACTGGGCTCTGGAGACAGGCCTGGTCGTCCTAAACCGGGGTTCTGTCCCCACGTGTGTACGGATGCGGGGCGAGTCAGTGGTGGACATTTCGTTCGCCAGCCCCGCTCTGTCACCGCGTGTCATTGACTGGCGCGTCATGGAGGGGGTGAAGACGTTTTCCGACCACCGGTATATCCGGTTTGACGTCTCCGCCCAGATCTCTAGCGCGCCGGTCCGACAGGCCCCGAGTGGTCCGCGGTGGGCGCTGAAGCAGCTGGACCGGGAGCTTCTCCTGGAAGCCTCGATCGTGCAGGCCTGGGTGGTATCACCGGACAGGCCTGCCGACATCAACGACGAGGCGGAGTGGTTCCGGGAGGCCATGTCCAATGTTTGTGACGTGGCAATGCCCCGGGTCCAGCCCGGACGTGCTTTGCGCCAGGTGAGCTGGTGGTCGCAGGAGCTGACAGCGCTGCGCCATGCGTGCGTTGCTGCGCGACACCGGTACACCAGGCACCGCAGGTTCCGTTTCCGCCCTCCGGATACCGAAACCATTCAGGCGGAGCTATATGAGGGTTACAGAGCGGCGAAGACCGCCCTCCAGGCAGAGATCCTGCGGGCCAGGGCAGTGGACCGCGAGGAGATGCTGGAGACTCTGAACAGAGATCCGTGGGGACGCCCATACAAGATGGTGCGGGAGAAACTCCGCCCATGGGCTCCCCCGCTGACGCAGAGTCTCCGGCCTCAGCTTGTGGAGGACGTGGTGAGCGCTCTGTTCCCTTCGAGAGGGGAACATACCTCCCCACTCATGGCTCCGCCTACTGCGGTGCTCGAAGCGGACCACACCGCCGACGACGACGACGATGCTCCGGAGGTGACCGAGGTAGAAATGAGAGTGGCGGTACGAAGGCTGAATGCCAAGCATACCGCCCCAGGACCCGACGGCCTGCCTGGGAAGGCGTGGGTCCTGGCCATGGAGGCTCTCGGGCCTCGACTCAGGGGTCTCCTAAGCGCATGCATGGAGAGGGGCCAGTTCCCACTTCAGTGGAAGACGGGGAAACTGGTCCTCATTAAGAAGCCGGGGCGCCCTGCGGACTCTCCGTCCGCCTATCGGCCCATCGTGCTGCTCGACGAGGTGGGCAAGCTCTTTGAAAGAGTAATTGCAAACCGCCTCGTCGGGCGGCTGGTGCGAGAGGGGCCGGATTTGGCGGAGAGCCAGTTTGGTTTCCGCAGAGGGCGCTCTACGGTGGACGCCATCATACGCGTACGGACCCTCACGACGGGGGATGCTGTGGCCCGGGGTGGGGTCGTCTTGGCGGTGTCTCTAGACATCGCCAACGCCTTCAACACCTTGCCCTGGAGTTGCATAAGGGAGGCACTCCGGTACCACCGGATGCCGACCTACCTCTGTCGTGTGGTCGAGGCCTATTTGACGGACAGGGCCGTCATCTACCCCGGTCATCAGGGAGTGTGGAACCGGCGAGAGATGTCGTGCGGTGTCCCACAGGGATCGGTCCTAGGGCCGCATCTGTGGGACATCGGATACGACTGGGTGCTGCGCGCCGACCTCCCTAGTGGCGTCAGTGTAGTTTGCTACGCTGACGACATGCTGGTCCTGGCGCAGGGGAGGTCGCACCAGGCGGCGGCCGAACTCGCGACACGCGGGGTTGCGACAATCGTCGATAGAATCCGGCAACTGGGACTCGAGGTGGCCTTGCACAAGTCCGAGGTCATGGGTTTTCATGGTCCTCGGAACGCGTCGCCGTCGGGTTCCCAAATTACGGTAGGAGGGGTTCACATCGGCGTCGAGTCGACGATGAAGTATCTAGGACTCGTCCTCGACAGCCGGTGGAACTTCGTGGAGCATTTCCGACGTTTGGCTCCCAGGCTGGAGCTGCCTTGGGGCGGCTCCTGCCCAATCTGGGGGGTCCAAACGGCCAGCCCGCCGGTTGAATGCGTCCCAAAGGGTCATGGCCATTCGGCTGGCCCGGGGATACCGCACGGTCTCCCGCGAGGCGGCGAGCCTCCTGGCCGGATTACCGCCATGGGATCTGGAGGCGAAGGTCCTCGCGCACATCTGGGAGTGGCGCGAGGAGATGAAGCGCCGGGGCGTAACTCCGCTGCCGCGAGAAATAATAATAATAATAATAATAATAATAATTTTATTGAATAAAACGATTACAAAAAGTGTACATTTAGTCAACAGATAAGATTATTTCGTAAACAATAATAGTGGCTAAAAGTAACCTTAAACTTAAATATGTATATTACAGGTGCAAATCGGTAATGATGGTTTGAAACTGCAATGTAAGGTAGCGACCCGCCCGATCTAGGTTAATTCAACCTGTGTTTCAGGCCATCACTTTACAATTTATTTAAATGAAAGACTAAAATTTATAGTTAAACTGAATAAAATAAACTATGAATAAATTATGAGAAAAAGCCACAACTAAACCTAAGTATATTTACAAAAGTAAATACTTAAGAGGAAATAATGCATCATCATGACAAAATTTCTAGAAGTTGTTCTGTGTCTGTGTAGTTGAGAATTGCTAAATATTCAGATAACATTTTACTACATATCTTATGGCTTACACTATAGAAGCTTAATAACTTGTTGAGCCTATTATATAGAAAAGGTCCTAAAAATACATAAAATCGTTTAGCAAACGCATGACTGGTTTGAGGATTTATGCAAACCAAGTCCTTCCTTCTCTTGTCGGAAGGTACTGGGTCAAAAGGAAGTGCAGTGTGCTGGTGTAGTACTATGCTTAGTATAAATAATTGCCGTACTGTTAGTACATTGCATGCTAAATAGAGCTCTTGCGTAGGAAATCTAAAAGGGCGAAAGGTAGCAACCTTTAAAATTGCTCTTTGAGCACGCTCTAGAGGGAGGAGAATTGTTTTTGCAGCACCACCCCAAGAAGTTATGCAATATGTAAGAATGGATTGACACAAAGCTAAATAAACCTTTTTAATTAATTTATAGTCTGCTATGTTTCGTAAATTCTTAAAGACATATATTAGTTTGCGCACTCTAGTACATAGTAAATCGATGTGTTTACGGAAATTTAGATTAGTGTCAATAGTGACACCTAGATATTTGAAATGGTCAGCTTTTGCTAAAGTGGGGCAGGAACATGCGGTGTCAGCGTACCTGCTACAATTATGCGCGTAAATGTTTATATTAGTAAGCGGTATGTTAGTATTTCTCATTGTAAATAAAATGTATTTTGTTTTATCTGCATTTAATGTTAGTAGATTATTATGAAGCCAATTGGTCACATTGTTAAAACCATTCTGAGCATGCTCATAGACCTCAACTCTTGATTTAGCTGAGAACAATAGAGCGGTGTCATCCGCATAAGACATTATGATACCATTTTGGAGTGACAGGCGGCACAGCGCATCAATATAGATTAAAAATAACGTAGGGCCCAAAATGCTACCTTGTGGAATTCCAAAACAACTATTTTTAAGTTCAGAACTTGTATAATGATCAATTTTTACACATTGCTGACGATCGCTAAGATAATCAGATAATAGTTGAAGTTGCGCTCCTCTTATCCCAAGTTTTTCAAGCTTGTGCAGAAGTAAAGTACACGAAATAGTGTCGAAGGCCTTGGCAAGGTCTAAAAAGATACCAATTGTGTGCATTCCCTTATCTAGATTGGTAGTAACATAGTTAGTCAATTTGTGTACCGCTTGGCTGGTTGATCTTTTTGGCCTAAAACCAAATTGACTATCTGAAAGTAGTTTGTTATCTTCCAAATATTTTATCAATCTGCTGTTAATGATTTTTTCTAATATTTTTGAGATGCCTGTTAACACTGAAATGGGTCTGTAGTTATTCACACAACTTTTGTCTCCAGATTTGAAGACAGGTGTGACCACAGCTTTTTTAAGAAGTTTGGGGAATACTCCTGTAGATAAACATAACTGAAATATGTGTGTTAGTGGAGGTGCAAGTAAGAATTTAAATCTTTTTAGTATATTATTAGGTATGTTATCCCACCCAGTAGCACAAACATCCTTTAACCCGTTTATTGTGCTTACTACTTCGGAAATGTCAGTGTCTAATAAAACAAAAGAATTTAGTGTAGAGGAGGTCGTAGTCGGGATTTGATGGCAAAAATGATTAGAATTTAAAGATTTTTCAACCAGGCTTTTACCAACGTTAGCAAAAAAGTTGTTTACGTTATTCATTGCTTCGGATGGGTTTGACTCTGTTGATAGTAAATCATACGGAGGTTCGGGATTTTTTGATCTAAATGTATTCGTTTTTATAAATTTCCATACAAGTTTACTATTTTTCCCCGCCTTCTGTAATTCATTTTTATCAAACTGATTTTTTAGTTTTTTCAAAAGATTATTACAGAAGTTTCGATACCTTTTATATGTAACAGAAAGTATTTCATTATCAGGTGCTAGTTTCAATTTTAAGTGAAGTTTATCTCTATGTCTTATGCAACGAACGAGACCGGGTGTGATCCAGGGTTTAATACAACTATACTTTCTAGGTATTGTCTTAGTAAATGTGTTTTTCCTTATTGCATATTGTAGAGAATCTATGAAATAATTCAACGATATATTAGCATCGTTTGAATTATAAACCGGGTCAAAATTAATACCACGTAAGTCATTTTCCAGGTTTGTCATATTGACTTTAGTGTAGCTACGCATGCAGTTTTTTCTAGGTGAACGTATTTGCAATGTTAGTAAAACAGCTTGATGATCGGTAAGCGAAGAATTAGTAACCAATGTTTTGGATGGATTTTTTGATTTTAGAATGATATGGTCTAAACATGAGCCACTCTGATGCGTGGGGTGATAGTGAGCTGGTAGAAGTCCATGAAATGAGCAAATATTCAGATAATTATGTACATGGGTATCGGATTTCCCGGAAGCAATGTTAATGTTTATATCGCCCAAAAGTATTATGTTTTTAAACGATGTTATGTTTTTTAGGTTTGTGTCAAGCGAGTCTAAAAATCTGTCCATATTTTGAGAGGGAGGTCTATAAATAGCCATAACTACCGTATCGGGGATAATTTTGATTATCAAGCAATTACAATCTTGAGATACAGGTTCTTCTTTTATTGTCCGTAAATTATGTTTGATATATACTACTAGTCCATCGTTTTGGTTTATGTTTCTGTCAGTTTTATAAGAATAGTAACCGTCAAGTGGTGGTAAATTGACTGTCTGTTTTGACAACCAACATTCGGTTAAGACGATAATATCACAGCTAATGTCAAGATTCTGTAGTAACACTTCAAATCCGTTCATGTTTCGATTTATGCTGCGAATATTCTGTGTGAGCACGGTTAATGTTTTTTCACTAGAAGGAAGAAGGTGCTTACAGTCCTCAACATTACAGATTTTAGATTCAGACACAGAAAAACTATCTAAATCACAAATTAGCTGCTTTGTCATGATACTTACAAACTAAATGGAGATATAAATAGAAGTAAACTACCCGTTTATGTGCTAACTAAATAAAGTATTCGGTGGCGCTCTTAGGCGCCGTCATAATCTATTGAGTTGATGTAGTTCATCTCTGCATATTTGCGCGCCGGGCAACTTACATCACCAGTGGGATGGTCACATTTTCTCTTAAAGCGTTTGCACGTCGCACATTGAGCGGGAGAAGATTTGTTGCTGCATTCTTTGAAAGAGTGTCCAGTGTCTCCACAGTGGTTGCAGGTAGGACTAGATTCCCGGCAAAACTTGGCCGCATGTCCGAACTGCTGGCAATTGAAGCACCTGGTGACTATCGTGAAATCTCTCACAGGGCATGATGTCCAATTTATAAAAATCCGGCTTTGATTTATTAAAATTTTTCTTATGCTAGCAGGTAGTTCCAGGATGTAGTTACAGGTAGGAAGTTCTTTTTTACCCGATTTATGGCTCAATTTGATACTGTCAAGGAAGGACTCACGCGTTGTATTCGGCAACTTATCTGAGAGGTTCTGCTCGTAAATACATTCAAATACCTCCTTCTCGGTAAGAGTTATGGGAACACCAATGACGGCAACCCTAGGGCGGCGTTTTGACGGTTCTTCTATTGTAAGGCCCGATGAAACTAATTTTTCCGAATTCTTTAGCTTGTCAATATCGCCTTTGTTTTCGGTGCTAATCATAACGCCCCCATTTTTTACTTTTCACACGCCACGGACATGAAGCTTAAGTTGTTCGGGAGAGATTATCTTTTGGACAAGCGACTTGGTGTCGTCACTCGTTTTGGTCTTATCGCTGGGATAGATAGCGACTGATCTCAAATTTGCAGGACGGACGAAGTTATCGGCACCTTTCTTCACCATGCTAGCATAAGAAGTATTGTCTGATGAATTCAGCTTTGATTCCACGACCTCTTTGAACTGCTGGAGAGAGTTCACAACGTTCTGGTGAACCTGTAAGTGCTGGATAGTGGTATGGGCCTGAATTGTTTTCTGCTTCAACGATTGGAATAAGACGGCCATCTGAGAAGTCCCACTTGAGACTTTCCGGCAGAGAGTGGAGACACGAAGCTTCTGGTCTGAGTTCATTTTCCCATCGCCGACAATAGTGCAGACTTCGTTCAAAATTGTATCAATAGATCCTAACCATTTCTGGATCTCCGACGTACTGATACATTCACTCGGCAATTCATTATCTTCGGGTACTGGTGGGTTTATGCCACTGGGGGGTAATTGTTCAATAGGCGTCGGTGGAGGACTTCGCCGTAGTAAATGGCTACGACCAAACGGGCTCGATCCTGGTTGAGACATACTCCAGAAACACTTTATTTATTGTTTATAAAATTATTTAGTTCATCTTGCACTTCGATAAAAAACAGTCTTGAAAGTCGGTAATAACCTACAGTCACACGTGACACACTTTACTTTAGCCTGACGGCGCAAATAATTATATTTATTCGTCGTAATTGTTTATTTCATTATTCTTAATAAATAAAAACACACGTCCGCTTAGTCTCGCGTCTCGTAAAGCCTCCAAATCGCGAGAAATCGCGGCTCAGCGGACAGAGCTCCGGCAGGATCTCATGGCGGCATGCAGAGTGCGATTGTCGCAACCCAGTGCTGGGCACGCCACAATTGCGGCGATAAGTCCCCTCTTTGAGGAGTGGCTAGAGAGGCGCCACGGCGTCCTCACCTTCCGCCTGACGCAGGTCCTCACCGGACACGGTTGCTTCGGGAGGTTCCTGTTTCGGATAAGGCGGGAGGAAACGCCCGGGTGTCACCACTGTGTGGATTGTCCGAAGGACACGGTGGAGCATACGGTGGAGGTCTGCCCTGCTTGGGCGGAGCCCCGCCGTGTCCTCTTGGAGGCGATTGGCGGCGGTGACCTCTCGCGTCCGGCTCTGGTCCAGGCCATGATACGGAGCGAGAGGGCATGGGAAGCAGTCACCTCCTTCTGCGAAGCAGTAATGCTCGCGAAGGAGGAGGCGGAACGCGTTGGGGAGAGGCAAAGTTTGCGCCCTCACGCCCCTAACCGCCGCCGTTGGAGACGCCCTGGGCGTCGGGAATCCCAGGCGGATTCCCGGCCACCATAGGCGCGGGCTTGCGGACGGCGAGCAATGGGTAGCTCGCCGTCCGATTAGGACCAGGCCCGGGTCGATGGCGCGTCGTGTTCCACGCGCGCCTCAAAGAGATGTCAGCACAATTGGCGGGGTACGCTAGGACCGATGCCTGGCAGGGTTGCGGGATAGTCCGAAAGGGATACCGGGACCTTGGCAACAGGCAACTGAAGGAACACGGGTGGGTTTTAGTCAGTAAAAGTCTGACATGCCCTTCCGCTCCGCCCAGAGCGGGAGAAGTCATTGGATGATTTCCCACAATAAGGTTTAAGATTTCAAATTATTTTTCTCGAAAATAAACTGGAATCTTTGTGTTAATGCTACACGCCCTCCGATGAAGGAATGCGTTCCTAACACCGACTACGTTCCGTTATATAATTATAGTCCTATCACAGTTATTTAACATCTGGCAGCAACTTATTGCAACGACTGCAAAGATCAGTGTGTAAAAGAGTGTCCGTGGAGTTTCTTGCCCGTTCTTCTCCATAGGAACCTACTACTCTTTGGAATGGGCAACTAGCTTCATCTTTCTGACTGACCGATCCCTTGACAATTCAAAAGCGCCTGTAATTGGTTTAAATGCAATTTGAATAAATGCTTTGAGTTTGAGTTTGTGATGGAAAAACAGAGGTAACCTAACTTTGAAAGACTACAAATTAATGTTGAGTACATAATACGAATAAGTACGATGAAGTAAAAAACTTTATTTATTCCTAAAAGTGTCAAACTGATAGGTGTCAGGAAATATGAGACCATTTTTTTAACACTAGTATCAGAATAATCGTTTTAAAATGATTTAATTTATTTTCGCAATAGAAATTATTGAAATTGAAATGTACCAAACATTATTGATACCTAATAAGTACCTATATCATACATCATTAACAACAAACTCAAACAATCTATATTGACCGTTATCTGATCTGAACGAACAGCATCCCGATACGACACGTTCAAACTTAGACCATCAGGCGTTCAGAACAATCACTGTCACGGCTTGAACGCATGTGTCTCGGTAGCGGTGATGTGTGAGGGAGATATGACAAGATTGAGTATGTAATATGATGAAGTTATACGGAAAAAGGGTTTTAAATTCCGCTTAATTTAAAATGTAGGTAAAGTCTTCCATATTAATTGCTGTTCTAGTCCGTCGTGATTATATATAACCTTTCCAGGGATATTATGTAAATAAATAAATAACGTGTGGATGTAAATATTTATTTATAGCAGTGGTGGCCCAGTGGTAACGACTGCGGCTTACGAGTTGTAGGTCGTAGGTTCGAACCCTGACAGGCCCTTTACTTTGAATAAATTATTTCATCACCACTGCTCTCAAAACAGTGAAGAAAAACATCGTGAGAAAGACGGCATATACTAGAACCAAAAATTACAAGACATATTGTGCATTCTACCAACCCGCACTGGGCCCGCGCGAATGGATTACGGCCCACTCCCTCTCAGGGAGAGTAGGCCAATTTCCAAAGTGGGAACATTATAGGTTGATTATGTGTGGATGTAAATATATAATACACAAGGTATTACCTACCGCAGCTCTATACTGCTGATAAATAACATAAAAAACAAAAGACTAAAAACATTATCACTATAGAATAATAATATATAATAAATGTCAATAGCTAAACAAGTGACGATCGTCGCAGAAATAACAATATCTCTAGGCAAACGATTTAGTGTATTATTTATTGTAGTGTATAAGCGAATTAGAGTCGTTTTTAGGGTTCCGTACCCAAAGTTAAAACGGGACCCTATTACTAAGACTCCGCTGTCTGTCCGTCTGTCACCAGCTGTATCTCCTGAACCGTAATATTTAGTTAGTCAGTTGAAATTTTCACAGATGATGTATTTCTGTTGCCGCTATAACAAAAAATACTAAAAAACAGAATAAAATAAATATTTATGGGGGCTCCCATACAACAAACGTGATCTTTTTGCCGGTTTATAGATAGTGGTAAGGAACCCTTCGTGCGCGAGTCCGACTCGCACTTGGCCGGTTTTTTTCATATCCTCTTGACTTAGTCCCTTTATCATCCAAATTGAAACTACCGTTAAGAAATATTTTATTTAAATGATGTGTAGTTAATAAATACATTTCAATTTACTACAATGTTCTAGGTGCGGAATTAAACATGGCCTAGGTTTTACTGCGCCTAGCCCTCACGTCAGTCGTAATTGCCTCATACATAGTAAGGTACAGGCGCACAAAAGAGGCTTTTTGAATAAAATAGCACAGGTTGAGCAGTTCAGCTGTAGGCAGTAGTACTGAATGTATGTAGGTACAGTCGCGTGCAATCACTTGTAGTCTTATTTATATGAGTATCGTAATTTTAATGAGTTCTATAGTCATGTAAATAATACTTGTGTAGTTCAAGGTTTAAATTTAATACTTACTACATTTCACTTGGTATTTAGTACGTGGATATTCATATTATATACCTACTTGGATGGTTTCTGTTACACTGGTGAATTTACGGCTCAAAACTTGCATAGTGTACGTTAAAAAGCAAAACCGAGAAGAATCTATATGACCAATTTGATATTATTTTGTTTCAACATCAAAAGTCATTTATTCAAACTAGGCTGAGAATCCTTATTGAACGTCAAAATTACATAAGTGAATTATCTCCCAAGTTAGTGTAAATAACTAATATACTTTACTTATTTACACAAACCTAATAATATATTACCTACATAATTAAACACATCTAATAATTTATTATAATATTACATTTCGGCTTAGCCCTCTTCCTCTCTCCTAATTTTGCTGTGCCCGACAGTGTTCATGATGATTGATCTTTTACTTATTATACCATCTATATAACAAGTAATGCAATAACAAATTGAGTATTGAGTCCCAAAACGCCCGCCCTTAGTGCGTTTCGTGTGGAGATCGAACCTGGAACCTTTAGGTTTGAAAACTAATGGTAACGTTTAGGAACTGTGCTTCTTATCAATTTAGTAGACCGCAATAGTTTGGGTAATACATTTGGCTGGCATAGCTATAACTAGCACTACCACTCTACCGCGCAAGAAAGTTAGTAACATTATTAAAATGTACCACATAAAGCTTTGGTTACATCGTGTACCCAACATATTGATAATATGTAAATACGGCCCACTTATGTATCGTAAATAGAGGGGTAAGCTTCTAAGTTACCCTTTTAGGAAAATAGATTTAGGGGTAGAAGCCATTTTGTTGTAATAAATGAAGTGATAATATCAACAATATAAGACAGAGGGAATGGCACATCCTTGTTTTATCAAAGTCCTGTTTGGCACAAGTTTTTGTGTTCTCACTGTTTAAAGTCCCTGTTCGTAGTTATAAAGTACCATATACAATATTATGTAAAACTTTCTTCCAATTTACTTCAACAGAGTGCCAAGCCGAGTTTGTGCTTATTTGATTAGCTGGCAATGGAGCATTGTCCTTGTATGCGAATTAGTGACTCCATGACAAAGACTGGAGGAGCAATTAGTCTTTTGTTTAGAAAATTATATTAAAGAGACATTCATATTATCATAAACACATATATTTGGCGATATTATTAATGGGACTTCTCTTTTGAAAGAATTATCTAGTCGTTGGTTGCGACTTCGTTCGCATAAGTACAAACTTACAACAGCTGAATACCAATACCAGTATTTTACATGGAGCGACTCTCTATCTCACCTCCACAACCCAGTAACTGGGTAACACGATACATTATATTTGGTGTAAATCGCTACTTTAAAGATATTGTCATCATAACTGCCGCGTTGGTCTTGTGGTCGCAAGGATGACTTGTGAGCGGTCGGTCCTAACTTCGAGCCACGGGACAGGCAAGGTTTATCTAACCATTAATATTTCTGCCTCCAAGCAACATTGTTGTGTTATAGCTCTAAAGGCACGTAATCAGATATAACAACTACGCCAAAACTATGAAGCATTAGGGACTTACTTAAAATGGCTGTTATATTAGAAACACCCTCATCTAATAATACACCTAATCTAATAACTCTCCTAATTTACCACCCCTTATTTCAATACCACACACAAAATACGTACATTCCACAGACCACAGAATGCGACACAGACTGCTAGCTCATTTGATTAACTGGCAATCGCGGGGCGTCTTTGTTCAGTAATTAGTTCCCCTGTGGCAGCTCGGCCTCGGTCCTTGTTGATATGTCGCTTCTTGCGGACTATTGATTTATTACATGAGACTATGTGACGAAGTTTGTGTGTCGTTAGATTATTATGTAAATTGTGGATAAATCTGCTTCTGTATCAATATGTAAATTATATTGCTTGTGTATTTTGGTGATGTTTGTTTCGTTTACAAAATAAGTATTTGATGAATAATAAGACTTTATTTATCTATTCCATAACGTTATAGAGTTTTAGTACCTATAATATAACATTTATAAAACTGCAAAGCAATTTTGTCGCCAGGAGTAAATACAGCATGTTCAAATCTATAGATTCTTTCCTTAGGTGTGTGTCTAAATCAGCTGTTACTTCCATGTAATTACATACTTTAAACTTCAATGCACGCTGGTGTACAAGAGGCGGACTTAACACTAACACTATCTACCATTCACTTGACTTTAAAATGGACATATTCTTTTTATAATTGCTTGGCTTGCCTTTACTATCTAGATTGTTATTATCAAGCGATGATGTGCCTAAACAATCACGCTCAAACGAATACATTACTCTCCTATTAACATCACTGTCGTCGGTTCAAAAACAAAACACATCTCCTTTCACAAACAACGTGCGAGATCACACAGACTCTAGCGGTAAGATTCCTTCAAGAAATATCCAGCAGATAAATTGAGCGTCTTCGTAAACTGAGACAAAATACGGTCTCCCGGGAAAATATATAGCGTCGAGTTGGCGCGTCTGTCCGTTGGACGCGATAAATAAAAGTAAGAGTTGTCGGGAAAGAGTTACCTCCGTGAACATCGAGAGATCTTTTGGTTTATCGTTTTAGAAGTAGTTTGCATTGTTTTGAATGTGTTGAGGGCAATTCTTAGGAAGCGTTTAACCACTAAGCTACCAGCCGGGCCACGCCAGTAGCCAAAAAAACACCGAAGCTAATTAAAATGTCCTTGAAACCTTGGTCCTATTTTCATGTTTCTATGTCAAGGTATCAAACCACTTTACTCTACCAAAAAGAAATAAAGACGTTTCTTTTAATCCAATTCGTCAGTCACTCCTAAACATCAACGACTTCTAAATAACAGCGATTTCCAGTTGTTTTCTACACGGACACAATATAAACTGTAGTCAGTTTATATTGATGTGCGGCTAACACGAATCTCTCTAACAAATTGCCGGCTACGTTGAGCTGATACTATGATTTATAACCATGGCGAACACTCTTGTTGAGGTCAGTGAGGAGAAATGACGTCATTCTATGGGTTATGGCCTAAGAAATAAGATTTAAGTGATTTGTGAGAAGTTTTGAGTCTTAGTTTGGACTTTCACTTTTATCTAGAGTATTGGTAGGGGCGAGATAGGACGTTTTATGGGCAAAACGCGTATGTTTGCAAGTCCATTTTTAGATGTAGTCCAATGTATTTTACCAGACGCAAGAGACTAAGATTTTCGAATCATACAATCAGAACAACGTTTGCTGAGACTAACACCAAAAATGTACACTAATCAGCAACGTTTACTCTAATACCAAACCTGTAATTCACAAAATACCTTTCAATCCATCGCTTTCACGAACCAATGTCTTCATAAAACATATTTTACATCCGCCCCAAAATAATTCTCCCTCATAACGTATACCTAAGTATAAAATATCCGTGTCAACATATGCTCCAGGGTGTCCCCACCCATCATTTAGGGGAAATTACTTGGGAAAGTTTGCAAAAGCGTATAAAAGACAAATTGCCAACCCATGGCTAACGAGACCCATTTATTTTTACCTTACAACCTTTTCGATTTGTCACCCTAGCATGTGCGTATGTACGAGTATATGGATGGCATCTTTTGAAATAGAATATCCCTGTTTTGCCTTTTATGATGCCTTAAAAGGTATTTTAAAAATGAAATTCGAGATAAAAATGATTTCTTAAAACGTGCATTGTAAAAATTATAAAAATGTTTTTCCTTTCCCTGGATTAACAAAACAAGCCAGGTATTTTCCCTTTTCAGAGTGAATTATCATTGTACAGTGAACTATTTATCGACCAAACAAACAAAACCCATAATCACATAAGAATAATCTACTAATTTAAATCGTCCTCATTAAATAAAGCGCGCACAGCGCTCATATTAGGTAGATTTTGCTGTATGTAAATTCTATTCTCATGTGCGATTGCCAAGTAATTCTATTTATTAAAGAAATAAAATGACAAATAGATATATACTGAATAAATTAACAGACTTGGACCTCGTTCTAGAACCCGATGTGGGTGTACTATAGGTACACCTCTGCTCAACCCTTTGGGGAAACAAGGCGTGATGTCATTCTAGAACCCCTCTTCATTATAAATTAACTAGACCCTAAAAACTCAATCAATTAACATAAAATCGCCTTCGTACCTTCTGTTCCCTCATACAACCTGCCACACAAGTTGTCACCCCATATCTGTGGCCATATTGTCCGGTGTACATTTGTGTTGCAGGCCCATCGTGTTCCAGGGTGTATATCGCCATTTGGCCGGGACAGAGTCGATGGGCGGCATTCGATTATCCAATAATTGCTTGTCTGAGTGGTGCTCCTGTGTGATGTGGTTTGTGTGGTGCGGGGGAAGGGAGGCGGCGATAGTTTATGATCGAAGATAAATATTCGACACGACGTCATCAAAGTGCCGGGAAATGGAAATTTTTACATGACTTGGTCAATTTGACAGGAAATCCCTGGCATAAGGACGCACAAAACTGTGGAGACTAGAGGCTTACCTACTACCTAGAACCTCTGGTAGTAACCAGAGGCTTAACATAGATTTCAGTAATTTGTAATACTAACATGCGATGGGCCTTCGAAACCTGAAAATAAAAAGTTTTATTTTTTATTAATTTAAAATTATAATACCAATGGGAAATTTTATTAATTTAAAATTATAATACCAATAAGAAATTTTATTAATTTAAAATTATAATACCAAGCTGAGTTATAGGGAAAAAGACTGTTTAAAAGAGATCTTGTAAACGATGATTGTGAAAATATAATCATAATTATCTGCTATTGCGACACTAAATGCAACTTGGAATGAAACGTTCGACTAAGCAAATAGTGACCTAACTAAAAAGTAGTAACTAGTTATTTTATTGTACAGGGTTTTACTAAAGTGTAAATGAACCTCCATCGGCACTGTCGTGCCGTGTACAGTTCAAATTCACGTTAACGACGAATGAATAACACTCAGAAAGATCACACTTTGTTCAAACATTTGACTAAACCAAACAAGATGTTAACCAAAACCATGTTTATTAGATACATCGAAATCTATTATGTATAAATACTATATAAATTACAGATAATATAACTGTGAATTTACATAGGATGACATAATACCCTAAAGCTATTAATTACAAGCCCATCTCGCTGCTTCTTGTAACTTGTACCACACGGAGCGTCGGCGTTGGTTTTCGTCGTCACCATCGACTCGGGAGCCCAATTTATTTGGTGCGGTTGTCGGCATTCATCGAATTATTTCGACTCGGCCCCTAATTACTGACCCTCTGTGCCTCTAGTGTTCTGTTGTTTGTAGTACAAATACATAAAATATTTAGAAGACATGTACGAAATGTTTACATTTTAACTTAAACGTAAATTTTTCACACGTTCCGGGTCTCTGTCTAGGTACCCGGTACCAAGTATGGTACTAGGTCACTGGACACACACACATACATTATAGGTACTTCGCCATCGAGTAGTTGGTGCCAGAGACCCGGTAACCGGAATCTCTTAAAGTAACAACGCTGCCAACATTGCTAGTGTGTTCAAATGAAGTATGCTACAAGTTATAGATGAAAAAAAAATACAACATTTTGACATACTAGGCATGCCCGCATCTTAGGCACCATTAGGGGTTATAGCTTGTTGTTGTAACACTAGAAGGAGAAAACGTTTCTACTCCCGGACATAGGTATGTTAGAATGTTCAAGTATAGTTCTCAAGTAAAGGTAACTTACATAACAAACATTAACATAGTAATATACATTTACAAGTTCTAGGACGTTACAGAATATTTGGTTACCGCGGAATGTGCGGACACATTGCTGTGGAGTTGTTGAGCTGAGCGTTAAGCTCGTTTATTGTCCGTAGGTACGCATGTATGTAGTATGAAGCGAGTTTGCGGTAACTCTTTCATTGTTACTAGAAACCAGAATTTCTGACTCGATACGTATTTCACTGTCGAACGAATGAAACTTAATGTTTATATCTGCGGCACTGTATGATGACACGTGCGACAGCTTGCTTTAAAAAATATTACATATCCATTCGATACATTATAGTTCCAGCGGTAAATAATTATTGCGGCCCCTACAACAACGTAGTATGGATACCCCTTGGCAAGACTGGTTGTCAGACCTTCGGACTTCTGACTACCCGTAACGACTGTCAAAAGATCTGTGAATGACAGCCGGGACCAATTGCTTAACGTGCTTTTCGATACACGGCTCTATTACCGCTCAACTGTCGATTGGCCTTCTTATGGCCGATAACAATTAAAATTTTATTGCGTCTCGTTAATGACAGTTGGAGGTATATTTAATTGATGGTCACCCATCCACGGACCAATCTTGGCAAGCGTTGCTTAATCTTGAAGATCGACTCGTGCGGCTGTTATTATTTAACAACGAGCCCCTTAAATAATATTGGGGCTACAAAATTTAGATACATTTCCAAGCAATATCTTACAAAAACATGGAACTCTTCTTCCCTCTAAAATAAAACAAATAAACTCATCAAGTTTATCGCGGACACATACAACTGGTACAGTCAGCTCTCATGAATTATTGAGAGGCAATATGGCGTCGGTAATTATTTGCAATTAACTTAACGATCGGACGGCGGCGGGTATTTCAATAACATTGTTTTCCTTCAAGGGAAATAGGTTTTTGATGATATTGGATCATGGTTTGTCCTTCTTAATTTAAAGTTAAGTATTACATGGTGTGCTTCTAAGATATTTTAAGAGGAAGTATTTTGCCTTTTTTACGGTTTTCGGGGTATCGAGTTATCTAGTAAATGGGTCCTGGAAAAATTCAGTAGCTCCATGTAATATACTGGCTTTCAGACTGCGTTTAGACTGGAACTCGAACGAGCCCAAAAATATAGTCGGGAAAAAGTTAGGCTGACAATGACATACTTCGTATCCAACAAAATGACGAATACTTTTATAAAAAGCAAAACAATACAAACACTTAGTTCCTATCAAACAAATACAATATCCATGTCACGTAAACAACGGTCTCCATTTACCTTACGCCATACAGCCCCAGCATTATACAGCTAAGCAAGCGCTACACCCGAGAGAGGATGCTGCCAGCTATGTATTCTATTGCTGACAGTATTATCACGGTACAAAAAGGAAAGTTTTTAGAGTTCTGTATCTATGCGTGCTTATAATTTTAGGCAAGTATTTTTTTAAATGTAGATACTTAAAAGAAATAAAAGTTGTAACACTAAAATAGGCGATCCCTGAACAATCTACTTTAAACCAGGCCTGCAAAAGGACATTACTTATTGGATACGTTTTTGGTTTTTGTTAGAATCAATCAAAGAAATATTATATTTTTACATTATTTTTTTTATTTGTTTAAAAGTGAATAACAAGAGGTTACTGTAAAAACAATTATAAAAGCTGTGTTACAATTTTGTCAATTTTACCAAATCTTTCAACTCAGTAAATAAATGCTTGTAAAAATACATACACATGATGTGATCAATATAAGACCATGAGTGTTATTACAGTCATAATATTTGTAAATAACTGAAAGCTGAACCCGTAAGGTATTCAAAATATGGCATCCTTAGCGAACGAATCCAGCTCACACTTTTAGGAATTTCAGTTTGATTTCATGTAATGTTTCCAGCAAGTTAAAGGGTTCTGTCTACTTGTTGTGAATGAGCGTTTGTTAGCAGTTTTATTGTTAAAAGGAGGGTAGAATACACATCGCGAATAATATGATGAGGGTAGTGAGTTTACAAAGATATGAAGAGGATTCATAAGTATAGATCCAGAAGATAAAGTTCATTGAAAATGTACGTGAGAGTGTAGTTGGAGGGTCAAAGACCTTGAAATAAAGAATTGTTGGATCCTTAATCCGATAACGTCATGTAAATATACAGTTTTTCTTATTGTTTTAAGTCTTTGGTCTGGTTTTAATTTAAAGAAAAATGTGTTAGTCATTTGACACGACTGCCAAGATTCCTAAACTGACAATCATACAAAATAAACTCTAGGTTAAGAATATAATTTAAAATTAGTTTATCCAATGTAACATCTCACAGGTCACAACACTAACTCAAGTCTAACTTCAAAGTTACCTTATTACATAGCTCTCTGACACATTAGTCTCGCACTTAAAAGCACTTAAGAAACTATGCACCATTATTCACGGTTATGCACCGTTATGCACCGTTATAGCATGTAACTACATAGGTGTATAAAGGTAGCCCTTTGACGTTTTTCACCCGTTTATGTAACTACTAGTCAGAGCGAGAGTTCCCTTGTTAACCTAGTTCTTTAGAAAGTAGTTCGCGTGAAGATTGCTAATTACTCTCTAATTAATATGACGTTTAACGAGTCGGGTCACACTTTGGTAGTTAACTTGAAAATCTTTAAAATTTTAATGGGATTGAGTGCGTTGTGGTTGTAGTAGTCGCAAGTGCGAGTGCTAAATGTCACCACGTCTTGAGTTTGATCCCCGAGTTGAATTATTTTTCGGGTTTTCAATGATGATTTTATTTGTATCAGCCCAAGTCAGATTTTTACCCGTTGATGGCTCGCTCCCTGTAACATATATGGGACTCAAAATATACAGGTGAAATGTGGGCATAATTTTGCGTACTCCCCCGGGACGATAGGCGTAAAGGTTTATTAATAATGTATTGTAAACAGTATGTCGGCGGCATTGAACAAAAAATATCGATATTTCGATATATCGATATTTTTTTCTGCAAGCCTAATGCAGATGAAACCGCGGGGCGCAGCTAGTAATTTGCGGCGCGAGGGTAGCACTTTTTTGTAGCTACTTGTTTTATACTTCAGAGCTGATCTAATGATGTCACTAACTGGATAGTTTTATAATGAGATCTGTGATCTGTGATAATGAGAGCTACGTTAACTGTGAGAGATATATATATATACTATACTACTACTAATATATTCTATACTACTATATACGATACTGCAAATAAAGCATAATTGCTACGCCGTAGCATATTATTTGTTGGCGCGTAGCAATGTGGCTACGACGTAGCACGACAGCTACGTTGTCTAGTGTAATTTATTTCATTTCACTTTGGAATAAATTTTGCGGTCACATACATAATAACTGATTTTAATTCCATTATTGTATGTAAATTAATGTGTATTTTTCAATTATTACAGGTAAACACCTAAACACAGAAATCACGAAAACTAATTTAGAGGCATTATAGAGGTGAGCCAAAATTTCGAGTACTTAAATATAATTATGCTTTAGTTATTGTTTATACTAAAATTTATTCTAATTTATACAGTGTTATTAAAGAAATATAAACTCGTTTTGTTTGCGCACGTTATTAATTTAGTTAATTCATAACGCAAATATTAATACCTCGTAAATATTACGTTTTATAATTTTTTATAATATTATGAGTTAAACTGTTGTGAAAATTACTTTGTATAAAGGTAATAAAACATAACCAACGCTGTTAATTAAAAAAAAGGTTACTCATAACAATTACTTCTATAAACAAAGCTATTAATATTATGTTTTAATTGCCATTTATTTCCCAAGGGAGTCTACGTACATTTAAATTATTTTATTAATTAAGTTTAAAAACCCATACAGAGTTTATCTATGAATTATCGAATAATAATAAAATTATTATTTTATAAACGACTAACTAATCAGAATTATTTACCGCCGTTAAAATGTTCAATCAACTTGACTCTAAACCCGCTCACTAAATATAAAACCTATTCAACCAAGAACCTTCTTTCTCAAAACATCACATACACTTACCGCCACATGTTCGCCGGTCGGTAACGGAGCAAACACGATGACGTCACAACTATGCGCTAACAACTTACTAGCTTGATCTAGTAGGTGAATGATACGAGTAGGTACTCTAACTGAGACTGAGGAAAATAAAGAATTGGTTTGGTAATAACGTTATATTTCAAGGTCTAATGCAATTCTGTGGTTAAGAAAAGTCAATCCGTTTGTATGATTTACAATCAAAGAAAAATATGAGCAACTTTAGGTAATTTTACAAAATAAATAGAAAGAAAAATGCGTTTATAGGCATTGTAACAGAAAAATACACCTTAAAACTATAAACACAGAAAACAATCATTACAATGCCAAAAGGGCCTCAGCTCAGCATAATGTCAGATGGCAATACAAAGTGTACCACCTGACGCTGATTTGCAGCTGCAACCCACGAGTGTCATACGCTAGGATAATAATATAATAAATTAAAAAAAACTGATATATATTCTATTAAAAAAATATTTATCTCTATCAGCAATCATTTCAGAATGTACAGGCATTTATGAACTACCTTAGGTAACGAAAAAACTTTGGGAGGCTGCCGAATAAGGGACTTTTAGAAAGGTTAACAGCGGTCGTTGCGGTGTTTCAAATAGTAATATCGACTTCTAAAATACTGGTGTCAACATAACATACTATGCTTAAAAGATTTATACTTTTTGCCTACCTACTTTGGTGTGGTATACGTAAATATCTGCCGAACCTATTGAGGAAAGAGGTGTGTGTTACTGTAATGTGTGACAATTTTCATACTTTATTTTACTAGCGCTCACTTGCGTTCTTCATTCTGTGCATCAATTACTTTTAAATACCCTAAAAATCGCACAAAAAAATCACTCAATTTCCTGCATCGGATTCCTAATGAATATTCAAATCACTTTAGCATTTTAATTCTCACATTCTTCTCGCTGCGATAAAAACGTCGGTCGATACATTCCTCGTACTTAATGAACATAGTTGGGAAATCGGGCCGGAATGCCGGATTCCTACCGGCTCCCGCACCCCGTCCCGGACGATTAAAAACTCGTTTTTCAGCACCTATGTACGGGTTTTTCAGGTGGAGGCCGATTATCCAAGTTCTGCTAATATTATTTGATTGATGAATGTTTGATTGGTTCGATTTTAAATGGTGCCAATTTTTAAAAAGCCATACTTTATTAATTTGTAAAATAACACAAAATTATTATCTCGACTGGGCTTACTAGTTATAAAACAGGTATATAGCCAAGTTAACTAGATTTTTGTTAAAGCTAGGCTCATGACAAAAATATAATAGGAAATTAATTGTTTACCAAGTTGACTACCAAACTGTCTGTCATTCGTTGAAAGTTGTATGAAATAGATATAACACGGCAAATTGGCGTAGGGTTAGACACACTGATAAATAATAATTAATTTCCTTGCACATGACACTTATTAATGAATTGTTATTATATTTTACATATTTTTAGATTCTGACATAATTCCATTCTCATTAAAACGATAAAAGCAATGTCTAGACATCACCCAACTTCTTTAATATTGACCGAATAAATATCTTAAATATTTATGAGCAGACCGATGTTTATATTTTTAAGGCGCCGTAAAACAATGTGTTTGTCACCGTCATAAAGATAATAAACAACGGAATTCTCACTTTAACGAGCGACACACTTGTTCAATCTATCAGAAACAGTTGAAGATATTTTTAACGGGAATATAAGTATGTAATAAAGTCATAACACCGTATGTTTATAGCGTGCCACAGCTAAGTCAAGTCCACCTCTTTTTTAGGTATTCATTATCTTTTGCTTTTTCTGTCAATTCTGCCATTTTTACTGCTTCGATAGTTGTAAAATCACAAGTTTCTTCCTATTTCTACTTTTCTTTGAGCACGTGACACATTTGAACTACGCTGACCTTACTGAATTAATGGCACTATCAAGGTTGGCGGTATCCATGTTCTATGTTATGAGGTTTGGTTTCCGCACTTAGTCCTTAAGGTGGACCATTGTGTGTGGGCCATGGCGGCCGTTTCTTAGCGGTATCTAATCGAATATCTGATTCTTACTTGAATTTAGTATTTCTCTCAAAGACTGGCCTAATTGTTAAGTGATTTTGATTCAGGACCTTGTGACAAAATTGGCATAGAATCTGCTTCTTAGAAACCTCTTGCATTTGGCATGTAAAAACATACACTATTACAGAATACCTACATATATACATAATACCCATGTATATATAGGTACCTCTCGTAACTTGCACCGCCACACACAGGCATCGCTTCTCCACAGTTTTTATTTGAGTTCCAGCACGTTACAGTTCAACTACTGCAATTTTCCACTTGCTGTAATTTGCACGCGTTTCATGTCAAACTTGTGTGAGCGCCTGTATTGTATTGTACTGTACTGTATTGTATTTGTTTGAGGGTAGTTTGAGTTGCACTACTCGTTTGAATTGGTGAAAAAGAATTGAGCTAGGTGATATAGATAGATTGAATACGTACATTTAAATGTACCGACAATATTTATAAGTAGACTAGCTTCCCCCCGCGGCTTCGCCCGCGTGGTATGTCGATAAAAAGTAGCATATGTCCTTTCTCAGGCTCTAGACCATCTGTGTACCAAATTTCATTGAAATCGGTTCTGTAGTTTAGGCGTGAAAGCGCGACAGACAGACAGACAGACAGACCGACAGACAGACAGACCGACAGACAGAGTTACTTTCGCATTTATAATATTAGTAAGGATTGCAATTTGAGATTTTGGAAGTTACATAGGATATCCCAATGGGTAATCTATAGACATAGAAATAACAGTCTGTAAGATCATAACTTTAACAAAATCAAAAGATAAGATTGTATAATTTGTGTTTTGGTAACGTTTTTATCGATCTTATTCTACAGCCAAGTTATCCCTTTCCATCGATCCTTCGTTCATCATCATCATAAACCATAACATTCCGTCAGCAGTATTCGTTTGTTTTATTGAGCTTTCCTTCAGCAGTATTCGTTTGTTTTATTGAGCTAACATTTTATGTGTTCCCTTTGACGGCGAGCGATGAGGGAGGGATCAGGAAATGTTAAGTCAATACTTTTGTGTTGTATTGTTTGATGATACGGAGAGTATCGTATGAGATAAACTGGATATCATTTCGTGCATGTTGAACTATACAATAATGGATAAATGACGAATCTCTGATTGTGACTAATAAAGATATTTTTAAAGGACATATTTAAACATTCGTTTTTGATTCGTTAGTGATAGTTAAAGCCTTACTTATGTATTCAAAATTTTTTTTCGATTATGTAAGCGGTATCTATAAATTGTTTATTTATATTCTTTGACAGTAGAAGCATTTACAGACATGCTAATTATATAGACGGTTTCAACTGTTAAATTTTTTGATATTCTAATTTTAGATAGTACATATCTAAAATTAGAATATCAAAAAATTTCTCACACAATTTTCCGCCATACATTCTCTTTCGCATTCAGTAGTACAAAGTGACAGCTCGCCCTTCGTCTTGTGAGCGGATGGTGGTCGGCTACCTAATAGTCCGCTTCCCTCGCTTGACCCACATTACTGAGGGATGACGTACAGCTGATATGGACTGGTTCCTTTCATAGCACCTATAAGTAGGATTTTATGTAGATATGGTATTTCGAAGTGGTAAAGTTTTTTGCCTTTTTAGCATACAATGTAAAGCTGATGGGAAAGCACCTAAGGCGAGTTGTGCCTTAAGGTTGTTGATGAGGATATGAAGACTGAAATGTAATAGGAACTTGATAATAAACTTTACGTGAAGTTTTTTTTTTCCTTTTCTATATAATATCCCAGTTGGTGATACTTTATTCACATTACAATCTAGACTATTAGCTAATAAATAATTAAAATATTACAGCGAAGTTACTATAAAATTCAGAAATCGTCAAATAACGTCTTTCTTAGTCACTTTATGTTAAGGGGAAGACACTTGATGCATGTGTTATAATAGTCAGAAAATACGAAAGAAAATATTTGTGAAATAAATAGATGTTATAACATAATTTTCAGTAAAATATAACACTTTTATAGGGGAAACAAACAATAAACACTTTACTGTCCATTACTTTAATTAATCATTGTTTCCCTCCTCCCACTTGTAAAGCTATCCATTTAATGAATACCATCCGCAATAACATAATGACATAACTCTAAAAACATAAATAACGAAACTCAACTGTAAACAAACGAAATTAGAACTCATTTTCAAACAAAATCCAAATCGTAAAATGTTGACTTAGGTCGCTTTGCCACCGAAAGCGTATATTTAATATACAAAGATACGACGATGTTGAATTAATTGTCTGTTTGTGTCGTTTTATTAATTTTGTTATTATTCATAATTATTTAAGTGCTGACGAAAAAAATATGCGACAAAAACAGCTGAAGAGATTTTCTTGAATCATAGCTCAGGACATTCTCGATCGATCGCAATCTGTTGCTTTCGTCGAGGTTCTTTATACATAATCAGCCTATAATGTTCCCACTGCTGGGACACAGGCCTCCTCTCTATGAGAGGGAGTGGGCCGTAATCCACCACGCGGGCCCAGTGCGGGTTGGTAGATGTCACATGTCTTCGAATTTTTGGTTCTAAGACATGCCGGTTTCCTCACGATGTTTTCCTTCACCGTTTTGAGAGCAGTGGTGATGAAATTATTTACACAAAGTAAAGCGCCTGTCGGGGTTCGAACCTACGACCTACAACTCGTAAGTCGCGGCCGTTACCACTGGGCCACCACTGCTCAGGTTCTTTATACATCGAGGAAATATACATCGACAATGATAATACATATTTATTATATTACGTTTGTAACTACCAGTCGGATTCGTTTTATTTTTTGCATTTGATAGCCCAATTCTTAAGGAAGATTATAGGCATATTCAACATCACGCTACGACCCTTAGGAGCTGAGACAAAAGAAAAAAAAGAGAGAACGCTAAGCGAAAACAAAGTTACAGCGCGGGCGGGCGATGCGATGCGACGCGGTGGGTCGAGAGATCAAGAAATTTTACGCGGATGAAGTCGCGGGCAGAAGCTCACAAATGGCACTCTTGTGCAAACTTTCAAGCTTCTAGATCATTCGGACCCGCCGGGATTGACAGTGTGTTGTCTGTCAGTGAATGAATAAATCCATATTGTGATATTATAAATTCGAAAGTAACTCTGTCTCACTTTATGTTACCTTTCACGCCTAAACCACTGAATGAAAGCAGGTTATATCCTTATATAAGCTACTCTTTATCGACGCACCTTGCGGGCGGAAGATAATTTAACATATTTATGAAGTAGAAGAAGACACGGCACCTAATTTTAAATTCAATAAAAAGAATACCCATTACTACAAGGTAATATCCACAAAAACAAATGACTGTTTCAAACATTCTCACGTTCTTATCGGAAGAATGTTTGTGTAAAGACTCGTTCGAAAGTAATTTGAAAGTCTAGACGGCCTGTGTTTGTACTAAGGATGACTCATTGTGCTTACTTACTCATTGTATACACATATCATAAAGAGGCGCTGCATGCTAAGAAAATAGTACATTACTGTCGCGGCCTGCAACTGGGCTATTGATGGACGACCGTGACACAAACGCGAGTCCATCAATAGCTGGTTGCGGCCAAGGCTTGTATAGTACTTTTCTCAAACAATGCGTGGAAATTCAAACTAAGTAAATTAATTACAATTTCCAGAATCAATGACGAACAACGATAATTTGTTTCTTCTTTATTTTAAACAGCTCTATTTGCAACCCAAATCGAAATTCAAATAAAATCTTTGATGCGCTGAAGTAAAAAGTTCGTTCCATTTTTAAATAACACAACAGATATGAGTTTTCTTAGTAATTTATTTGGCCGCTAAACACGACAGATATGGATTTTCATACTTATTTTGCCGGCCGCATCGTCATTTGTTTTTGAACAGTACGGCAATTTCGATTTATCCCGAAGAAGGTTGTCAAAATAATGCTCGAATTTCCAAGCATGTTTGAGAAAAAATATTTATTAGTTGTCATTTGAATTTATTGCCACGGGTCATGGAGTATTAGACATTAAAATATTGATAACAGGCCACAAAATAATAGCTATAAAAACGATAAGTGTCTGCGGGCACGTAACCAGCGGCAGGGAGCGGTAGCCAAGCGAGGCGGTGGCGACGGAACAATTATGTACCAATCAATGGCCAGTTAGCTATTTTATATATTTTATAGCCATTTTAATGTCGACATAAATTCCATGTGACTTTGCTTAGCGATAATATTTTAAACTTAATATAACTCAATTTTTAATTAACAATTTCTATTGACTATGGGAAAGCGAAATCTTTACTAGCCTGAATAATTTACTAAATTAATTAATATTTCAAAATTCATTACTCCATTCTCGAACTAAACAACTAACCAAGCCCTCAATGGATGCTTAAGTACCCTTCATACATATTCCGCAGCCACTAGCCACTTTGATCACTTCACATACTGAGACACCTAATATTGAATTAAACTCAGGAATGTCATCTGCAGCACAAAGTTAGCTCTTAGGCGAGCAGTGCTGGAACTAGGAAGATAGTTAGAAACTCTCTATGTGTTATGTGCTCCTGGTACCTATGGACATAGTTTTGTAATTTCTACTAAGTGGCGAGTGTAAATTCTTAGTTCAGTTTCAGGGAAATTTAGGATGGAGGTAAGTTATTCAAAGGTGAGTGTTGAACGAGAAAAGCCATTTGAATTTATGTAAAAGACAGCTGTATTTTTTTTAATTTAAAGATATATCTGATGACTTATCTAGTTTGTTTAACAAGATGTCTTCCAATTTCAAAATTACCATCTGTTTTTTTTTGTAAAATATGAAAAAAATATAACGCAGCACATAAAAAGACCTGACATAAACCTAACATTTCGTTTTAAATTTTCCTTAATCTAAATAAAATACACCAAAAAATTACGTTCACCAAATTGGAATGAAATACAAGTAAACCTCAAATAGATACACAATTTAATTACAAGGCGGCAAACAATATTTCCGTTGCCCGTCGCTTTCTGTCACCAACTTCCGAACACAAGGCGTTGCGCCAACTGTCAGTCGCACAAAGAATGATAATTAGCTCCTCCGTGCCCTGCCCTCCCCCCCTGCCTGCCCTCCCCCCCGCTCCTGCCCCCGGCGTCGTGGTCGGCTGTAATTCTGCCCGCGACAGGGAACAGCCCCCCATAGAAAACGCGACCGTTTTATCTCGTGGCAACTTTGTAATTTCGAATCCGCTCTGTGATTTTCATTGAGTCGAGTGTTGATTTTTGAACTGGTAATTAATGAGGTGGGCTGTTTGATCAGCTTGGATTTTGTAGATTGTATTTTATTTATAATTGAAGACGTAGTTTGTGTGAAATTAATGACACTTAGAAATATTATTAAAGTGACCAATTATTTTTGTAACTTCTCTATTCGTCGCCCTCTTTGATCAGTATCATTATTTAACCAATGACATAATTATTTTGCACTACAAATAAAACTTAGATTTACAATCGACGAATCAATCAGAAATGAATATCCCTCTTTTACATAGTTCCGATCCTCTTTAAAAGAAAACTTCTATCCTTATATCCACAAACCTATTACGTACAAACTAGACACACCGTTTAAAAACATAACCCAGACGTAGCCTAGAATACTAATCAGAATTTCTTAAGGGGGATGCGTTATGGTATCGTACGAAATTCAGTCATCAAAATATCATTCGCGAACGTTACAAATATGTGTTTACAGAATTATAATAATAAGAAGCATCCGTCCAGTTCTCTAAGTTAGAATTGGCCTCAAATGTCATGATTTCATCCAATAGTCATTCCTTCGCTTCATCCTTTTGCTTCGTTTACGTTCATACTGGTCACACACGCAGGCCTGTTGCGAGTACTACGCACCTGACCTTTCTGAAGAACATCGCCAATAAGGTCACTATAATACGTCCTTCTCGTGCGTCCCGGCGTTTCCACTCACATCTCCCTTGTAAATAACTTTTTTTAGTCGCTTTTCATTCATCCCGTCAACATGAATAAGCCACTAAGCATGTATTAATGATTATCATTCTGTGAATACATATTTGTTACGGTCGCGATTCATATTTTGATCAACATACAACCTAATACTGTCCAGCAAATTGCAAAAACCGCAAAGATTTAAATCGTTTGCCCTCACCGTACCTACTAAGTCGAACGAAAAAGTGTCCATACAATAACAGTGGCGTTTCCATGACAAACAAGTCAAGTCTCTGCGACACTGTGTGTCAGAGGTGTCAAAACGAAACAGAAACGCGACTATCTTTAGACGCGGCAGGGCTAATCTACGATTAAAATATTTCAAAATACGTAAGAAAATTTAAATTTCGCGGGCTTCACTAGCGCTTTCGCCTTAAAAAAAGAGTCAAATTCAGTTCGAATTTCACCGCGCCCCGTGTAGGTACAAAGAGTTCGTTGTGAACCCAGTCACGTAGGTACTGGCAGGCAGGGGACACTTTTTATTATAGCTAACAAATGATAGGGACATAGACTTGTTCAGGATAATTTGGGGACATTGTCTGTGTTTTTGTGGAAGATTAGGGTAATCTGTTTCGTTTTTTCTTTGTTATTTGCTTGTTATTGGATTTTAAAAGTATCGGATTTGAAAATATTTCTAAGAGTAGAGTGGATCTTTTTGAAAGAAGGTTTTTCCTACTAGCTACGCAATGATCATATCTTTGTTAAACCTACCACCTAAGCTCACTCAGTGGAATGCAATAAATATAATGAGGTATTGAGATCTTTACATACTCTTGTTTCTTATTCGTTGTTTTTTCTAGTTTTCTTTAGAAAAAAAAACTACAAATCATCTAATGCATTAATAAAATATTGTATAATATTTTTTATTCAAAAATTTCTCTAAACACCAGCACCGTCGCACAAGAAAATTATCTGTCATAAACATCTCCATTATAATATTGTACACTCAGTAAGTTCTGTTCAAAGTTGTCTAAGTAAGTAAGTAACGTTAAGCGGCGCTTATTATCTCCCGTCGGAACATGACGACTCATCAATAAACTAAATTACCAAATGTTTCAGTTGTTTTCACCCGGAAAGCGCTGATAACCCGCTAATACCTATTGAGTGGGAAGTTTTCAATGGTTTTGTTATTGTGGAGGTAAATTATTTAATAGGCCTGATAAATCACCCTTTTGGTCCATTTTTAAAGCGATAATAGGCATTAATTATAGATTTTTACGTTAAAAGATTATATAATGTGCATTATGCCTCCAGCGTATTTCTGTGCTCTTCATCAGATCGTCATAAGAACTCTTACACGATCATTGCTTGGACGCAATTTGATGGAGTACCTACGTTTATAATAATGGTAATCTTAAAAAAATTACTTGATGCACAAACAAGTTTAGGTTCATGTTAAATATCTAGATTTAAAACAATCATCTGAGTCCAAATGAAACTTTCTGTACTCAATAAAAATAAGAGCACACTTTTAATTTAATAAATAACTTCGACTTCCATCGTCGCCTTTTAAAACACAACTAAGTTTCATCTTCTTCCGTTAACAAAACCTGCATTAGAAATTCCCAACACAATTACAGAAACATTAACAGCATCAGAAACAAGCATTAGAAACAAAAGATAATCAAGAAAACAATGCAAGAGAATTACTGGGAATTAACTCGAAGACATCGCACGGTTTGTTTCCAAACTCTGCAGTCCATTAGATGGGGGGCACGTCCCAGCTATACATTGGGTATCAGGGTGGGGGACAAACGTGACTCACCAGAAATTAACAGCCAGATATCTCGGAGATATCGCCCAAATTGAAGATACGATGCGACAGAAGTAGTGATAAATATGAATTATTGAGCGGACGCTGGATAGCTGTTTGGAACGTAGCTTTAATAATGTTCATGTGTTTTTATTACGGTGTTAGATGTGAAAGAAACATACATATAATTTGGTAAGTAATTATTTATATACCCGGTCTGCAATATGTAAAATTGAGACGGAGGCATTTGCCCGGCGGCCGCGGTGGGGCTCAGGCTAGCTAGATACAAAGACGTATCTGCTTTCTTCGCATATTATGTAAGCTATTACTACAGTGAATAAGATCGCCAATACTCGGGAATTAGAATTCCAATTACTAATTTTACCAAGCATTGATGAAAGATCCAGTCGATTTAATTTATCACAATAACAAGAATTCGTGTTCACTAATCCAATACACACGCCAGCTTTGAAATTCACCCCACATACTATTTCCTATGAAATTCCACGTTCATACTACAGTTGAATTTCAATCAAGCTACACTATCGATTTACAATATGCCAATACCTCCCAGTTCCCACGAATAAACCCAATACCTCGACATGGATCAGATGCCAGTATCCTGCGTTCGCAATTTAGTCTCCAAAAATGTAAACAAGTACGTGTTGTTGGACACATAACCCCTATTCTGACACGTACAGTTCACGCTCATCATCTGCCTAGCCTTTTCCCAAGTTGGGGTCGGCTTCCAGTCTAACCGGATGCAGCTGAATACCAGTATTTTACATGGAGCGACTGCTTATCTGATCTCCACAACCCAGTGACTGGGTAATACGATACCCCTTAGCAAGACTGGTTGTCAGACTTTCGGGCATCTGACGACCCGTAACGACTGTCAAAGATCCACAAATGACAGCCGGGACCAACTGCTTATCTTGCTTTCCGAGGCACGGAAGAGTCTCGATATGTAAAGATAGTCACCCATCCACGGACCAGCCCCGGCAAGCGTAGCTTTACCTGATGGATCGACCCGTGCGGCTGTTATTACTTAGCCACGAGCTCCTCACGTACAGTTCACTCTATACACTACAACTTCAAATTGTTTTATGACTTTTTCAATGCAATAACACAAACCACAACATCACGAGTGTAATTCCCCAAAGATTTGGGCGGAAGGTTAAGGCACACCACCACGCTAAGGGGGACCGTAGCGTAGTGGAGTACTAGTAATTCTGGAAAAACTTAATTAATAATACAGAGCACGAAATTGATATTTGTTGGATACTGTACTAGTCACTGTTTTGAGAACTAGTCGTGTGACACAGAGTTTCAGGTGTTAATTAATGCTTATGCTATGTCAAAGCTAGGAAATTGTACGTTAGTGGGAAGTAATATTGCGATTTCGTGTAGTTGCATTTAAAATGTTGATTACATTATCCAATTTTAAACTTAATTTTGCTTTGAATTAGTTTGTTGATTAATTTAACAATAATCAATGAAGCCACGGCGCCTTCGTTAAAAGTCTAGTTATCTTTTACCAGGTAATTAACTTAATTATATCTTTGAAAATCGTTCTTCTTTAACCGTGATAAAGTACATAGGAACCGCCCTCATACAAAGAAACTCTCCTTCGCTTTCAGAATATTAATGACAACGAGGAATAAGTAGGTTTCTATTTTATTCTCGTTTCAACTTTCTTCTGTATGAACAGACTTAAGATTGTGTATTTAATTTGATTATATTATCCATTGGTTTGTTTTCTACTTTTATAAAGATCGCACCTTGTTTGCACTCACAATCACAAACAACCTCTCCAAAATGATTATTGTGACATCACTTACCTAAACTAAACTATACCTTGTATCAGTCCTATTGTTGAAGACCAAGCGTTGGGCAGTTGAACGTTAACCTATTTCTAAATTATTTTCACAAATTGAGGATAAAAGAAAACCTATTGTGACTGGCGTCTTGTATGAAGGGAATAAGGAAAATAAAAGTAAAGTTACGATTGATTGAAAAGCTCAGTGATGTAAGTAACAACTGGATAGAGATCATAAAGTAGAAGCATATGATATGAATATAACATCAAACCTAAATTACAGAATTTATGAGTTTATAATTGATTGAAATTCTGGGAACCAACCAATAATGTTGTCAAATGGAATAAAATTTTCGGTTGTAGTGTTAGATGTAAAATAATGTATAGTATTAAGTAAGTACTAAGATTTAAATTAGTTAGTTTACTAAAACGTTGTCTTAGGTAAATAGAGCGCATTTCTTTTAAAGCAAATCACAGAAAGGTAAAAGTGAACAATACACCAATTTGTGTATAAGTGAGACTAAGAAATAAAAAAAAATCCTATTGAAAAACCCAATAACACTTTACCCAACCCGTGAATCAAAAACATGACCCAACGCTCAGCAGTTGCATGAAGTTATCAAACGGCAGTAGAAAAAGATATAACAACCAATACATTCAACGATAAAATCATTGCACCAGTAAACGACATAAATCCAATGAAAGATTTGACTTTCAGTTCTGCTCAAAGAGAAATGACGCCACATTTTCCATTCACTCCTGAATGACGCATCGACACACTTTAACACGTCACCTGTCCAACGTTAAGCTGTCAACCGACTGATTACGGGCGTGGTGATGCGAGAAATCAATTTCGATAGCATTGTCCCACAGGCATTCATGCAGATTTAGTTCAGCGTCTGTAGTTACTCTGTGGCTTGTGTGGAGTGACGTCATCGGATGTAACTGTCTGATTGTGCGTTGATCAATACAAGAATGTTCATAACTTACTACTGCCATTTGTGATGTTATCACTTTCACAAAATGTCGATCTTGTATCACTTTGACAACACAACTGCTCTCTTCAGATTATTATTTAAGTACTTATCACATGAAGCGATTAGCGATTTTATTTGGTGATTTTTAATAAGAAAATGCTATTATAATATGTATCATGTAGTATAAACGAATTTTTAAACGACAAAATATAAGTAAAGTACAGTAAACTATATAAATTAAAGTACAGTAAACTATATAAATAAAAAATTGGATTAGATTTAGTTCAGAAGACTGTTAAGCTAACTTTTCAAAGCTTCCTCTCTCCAACTCATTTGCTGTGTCGGACAGGGTCCACAATAATTTTAAGTTACCACCTAAGTATTGGAATCCAAATAAACTACCGAGTATTGAGCTTTTATCGAAAACTTTATTTCATTTGACAACAATATTGATTGGTTCCCAGAATTTCAATTAATTATAAACTCATAAATTCTTTCCACAAAACTGTTATTCCAATAATCCGCTTGCATGTAGGTACGAATATTTTCAATAAACATTCCATAAAATATGGAATTTAATCTAGGATTCAGATTTTAAACCCTTGCGTTTGATGGTTCGGAAGTCGGAAACTTTATTTCCGTTAATCTGGTTCCAATATTTCTGTTGAATTTCAACTTCAGATTTCGAAATTGAATTTAGTTTGCTCGTAACTTTACTATTTTCGTCATAGAGTAATCAAGAAACTTCAATGAATTAATTTAGTCTCAACGCTTTCACTGAGTTCGTCAGTTAAGTCAAGTGTATATCTATCACAGTTATTACATTCAAAGGAAAGTCAATTATAAGAACAGAAAAAACACTTTGCTTATTTATTTGATACATTTAGATGAAAAATATGTTTTGACGAATTAAGTAGATACACTTGTTCCTAGGGACTTCTTTCTATTTTATAGCTAAGCTATTTTACTGAATATATATACAAATTCGCTTGACATTCTGTTCCCTTAGTCCAAATAAATCCCTGTAGCCGTACCTATTTTAATTTTACTGTAGTCATCATAAACCGTTCTAAACGTAGTTCTGTCCAAATACAAACTACGAGCGAAACGGTTCACACTCGGCTACTAGTTGTGACTCTGTAAAAATCTCACCGTGGAAACTTAGGTGAAATGAGCTTGGAATGTCGATGACAATGACAGCTCACTCCACGCTCACTTCACCTAAGTTTTCACGGTGAGATGGTTACAGAATAGCAATGCAGGAACCTTTTTGAAGGCCACAACACCACACTGAACATGAACAGCTTTCGAAAAAAAAGAATATTCTGGAATTCCTTGGTACCACTGCTACTTTCTCACTAACAACACTACTAGTGTCAAACACCCTGGATGCACCACCTTGAATAACTAAATTAAAAGATAATAATACCTCACTACTCACTTTCGAAGACATTTTACTTTAAAATATTAAGTATACAAATAAACTAATTTTATAATGTGATTACGGATAGGATGAGAAAGTGAGTTTATTTGTTTGTTACGCTTTCACGTTAAAAAGGCTGAACGGATTAGGATATGGCACGTGGATAGATCATGATCCTGGGTTAGCACAAAGGATACTTTATATCACGTTATTCCCACGGGATCAAGACTTTTGCCGGTGAAACCGCGGGGCGCAGTTATTATAATTATATTCTTATAACAAAATATTAAAAAAAAATAATAATAGAGTAACGGTGGAGTTTCTTGTCTTTTCTTTTCCCTCCATACGACACTACCATTTAGAAGGGGCAACTAGAATCAATAATATTTTTCTGTAAACGTTCTGTTTGACGTTCAAAAGGGATTTTTTCATGTGCCTATTTGAAATATATGATTTGACTTTGACTTCCAATATCTAAAACCAAATCTATTTGATTCGATCAATTGGCGTTAAATTCGAAGCTGTCTTTTAGAGGCTTCAAATGTCTCGATAATTTAATATTAAATGAGTTGAAGTAAGTCTACTTAGCTGATATTGGAAAAGATAAGCTGAATTGACTTGACATTACTCAATTTTATTTTATTGGTAGCATTAAGATCTTTTGAATGTTGTCTGAGTCTACCATAGAAATATATTTTTTTACCTATACATACATATGTATAAGTAGTACAAAATTATTATATTCGCCTAAGAACGGTTTAGTATACTTGTACAAAACATTAGTAGTCACTTCGATGTAACATGATCGTCACTCTCACTACTAGTTCCTTAAGAGTCTGGCGCCAGGAAACGATATTTCTAAGGTTTCACATAAATAACCATGCTAAAAATAAATAGCTAAGTAATAGTAACCTCGCTCATACTTGATCATCATCGTGATCACACATCACACTCTATTGAACTCGATCCTCGACAACTCTCATCTAGCCCATCCCGAAGATCGCCGCTCCAGCTAGCCCGAGGGCTACCATTAGTTATTTTTATTTTATTTATTTATTTGTGCATAATTTATTACCTTAAGTATACTGTTGACATTACAATTTATAAGGCCGTCAGTAACAGTCACCAATTACATTTTCTCATACATGAACGTTTTAAGATTCCCCAAAATATAAACCATTTCTGTAAATCGAATTCAATATTAACATATTTAATCCCTTGAATTTTATCTGAATATATTTCTAGCGCCATTTTTTTTATTTCGACGGTGAGACACAAATCGTCTAAATCAACCGGGGTTTGTACCTTTACACTAGTGTTAGACTGATTTGGGATTTGCATCGCATTTGCCTTAGACTTATGTTAGCAATATTTCTTTTTACCTCAAAATTGCGTCTAGACGTGTTTTATGAAATCTTTTTGAAGGCATTTTATTTTGTATTTATTTACATATTTTTTGGTTTCGTATTGTAATTGTATCATTTATTTGCATTAAAATGTCATCTTTGCTGAGAATAATATCAAATACAATATTGTTGACGATCAATTTATCTTTAACAATTATAATAAACAAAAACACAATACCAGTTATTTTCATTCCAACTCGGAGAGAAAATTACAGTGCCATATTTCAATTTACTTGCCACGTTAAGCCGACCGGGACAGCTAATCTATTACAAATGTACATACATTATGCTCATAATGCACCCTAGCAAGCACACAGAACAAATAAAACGTTATTGTTCTCCCTCCCTACAATCCCTCCTCTATTTAAACGCTTCTGAAAACATAAAAGAAATTACTTACAACATTATAAAGTTCAAAACGAGCCATCTCATTGACTTACAATCACATTATCTAGCCAAAAACAAAAGGACTTACGAAACCATTCTAGATGTTTACAAAACAATTTCTTCAGAATTTCACCTATTTTAAATATTTATGAAACCTCCTGAATTTTTCAGTACGAAAGGTCCGAAATACATTAACATAACGTATTCCAGAACGTGAGTAGGATTACATTAAGTACTAACTACTAACAATGTTTGAATTGTATAAATAACCTTTTACACATTAATTCGCTTCATTATCTTTGCATTATGAAATACGCGATAATAGCCCTTATAACTTAAGTGCAGCAAATAATAGTGCCATTAATAATTGTTGAATATACATAACAAAACTGATGTAACTTTACCCTGGGTTTGCCACGAATTGCTTCAGACTCGAGTTTGTTTGTAGTTATTATAGGTAAAGTTGGTTTGTCTAGCGGTTTCAAGTGTTGTTTCACAAAGAAACCTTTGTTCTTTGATCAGATGAAGTTAATATGAAATTAATAAAGTCCTGAAGATTCTAAGTACTAGTCGTTTTTAGGCAAAAGTTTTGAGTGTTGTTGTTCCTGTCGTAATTGAGGCATTTAAATAAATATGTTTGTTTCTTAGACTTTAATTATTCTAATAGCCTATTTCATTTGTTTTCATCATGAATACACAAATTATGAAAGTTGAAACAGTACCTATTCATTTCTGGAATTTCGACTAAATCCAAACATTTCAAATATGTAGGTAACAAAATTCTTTCAAACTTTATTAAATCTGAAAAGTCGATAGCTCTTTACTTTCCTCCATGGATTTCATTCAGCGCCGAGATAAATCTCGCCTATTCATTTAGTAACATGGATAGTGTCAAGTTTTCTAAAGACTATGATGTCATCAGGTACACTAACCGTTGTACCCTCGTTCTATAACCACTGCCTGTGAGCGTCGTGTTGTCAACAGTATTGAATCTGGGACGTATTCAGACCTCCAGTTCTCAAGCGATTCTGCCCCACTTCGTTTGTTAGACGCGTCTAACTTTTGTCTTTTGTCTGATCGGGAGTAACATCAATTTGATAGTAGTTGCGGCGTGAATCAATTGATTTCACTGTATCGATGGAGCGCTCGAACTTTTAGTGCTGGATTTCCAAATAGATTTTAGTTTAATAGAAATACCTTTTCTGTGTATTTCAGTTTGAAATAATTGATTGAAGGCTTGAGTTCAAACAATACCGAGGGGCGTTGATGGGAATTCATTAAAATTTTGGGAACCTTATAATGGTTAAGTAACGCCACTTCAAATTTTATGAAAATTCGTGCGCTTGGGGCCACCTCTGTGGTAGATGATTAAATCACGATAACACTCGATATCACAACTAGGTCAAAGCTGCCGAACGTTAACAATAATGTTAATAATATATTAAATTCTGTTGAACAAACTCATAATTGAACGTTTTTCGATAGCATAAAATTACAGTATCTTTAATAAAAAAAAATTGCTACGTCGCTAACGGATACCTTAGCGAGATAGAATAAAAAATCGGTTATAATTTACAGTACCTAATCGCTTTTGGGTTTCGTTCAATTTTCAGAGTTTTTGCGTGGAGTGTGTTCCCAGGCTGGTAGGCGTGATTAAGCCACTTTCGCCTAATTGTTCTAATAAATTCAAAGGGGAAAGCCTTTAATTTCCTCCGCCCCCTATTATTTCTCCTGATTAAATTCGTTGTGGCTCACAGACAACTTAACTTGTGATACTTAGAACTTCATTACTTGGAGTTATTTTTTGGTCCACTTGGGTTCCTAGCTTACCTTCTACATACTATTAATGGTAACTTAGAAAACTTTGAGAATTTATTGTTACTATTTTACCTTCAGTTACCGCGTTATCTTCATTAAATGGAACGATTATATTTCAGGAAACAAAGGATTAATTTACTATAAGGAAAGAAGAAAAGGATCAAATATTAATAATATCTTAGCAAAAGTAATCTAACAGGAAACCATAAGACATTTCAATCAGTCGAAACATTAGTTCGTTATTTATACTTTTGGCATAGGTCAAATATTCGTGACTTTAAATTGGCTTACATGTCGCAAAATGTTATAGTAGATGCACCTGGTATGCGTACTTTAAATGCGTATCACAATAATACTTCTATAACAGTTTATTCTACTTTAAGAAAAAGGTAAAATAAAATTAACAACCACTATTAGAAAGGGCCAGATCCGAAACCCACAATAGTTTCCTAACAAAAGCTCTTCTTATTTTTCAATTACGACCACGTCTCGCAGACGGACGGCTGTGATGCCGTGTGTGATGAAATTCAAACAATTTATTTTATTCATCGTCCAAATAAAAGGGTTTACTTCTCAATGGCACAAACTAGGAACAGAAGGTCGACTGACATTCGTTTGAGATCGTGTAAGTACGGGTCTATGTGTGCGTGCGCCTATTTAGCTCATTGTATGGAGCCGACCTTCTGTATTTATCTATTTTGTGCCAATGGGCTGAGAAAGTTTCGCGTGAAAGCCTTCCTTTGTGTGAATTCCTTTGCTACGGAGCTCCGAGGGAGATGATGTAATTTAATTTGAAGGTTTATGGTCTTAGTGTGAATTGTGATGCTTTTGTTTGGTAAGCAGGACTTGAAGTGGTATGACTTTAGAGGGTTGAAGGTTTTGCGGGTTTATTTTTTTATTTTTGTTAGTTTATGAACATCTATACACAATCACTGTATTCATATGGTTTGGTTGGGTTTGGATAAAATTATGCACAACAGTTATTCGGTGTGTCAGGTTATTAGTGTGCTACTATTGAATATTTTGATGTACCGCGTCCCTACAATCATTTATTCACTCCTTTCATGATAATTATTTTGTGAGAAAAAGGAAAAAATAATGATTAGCTTAAAAATCTATAGTCACCTAGTGATGGTGAACTGAACCTGATATAATCATTAGTATTTTGCGGGAACATAATAAGGTTATCATGATAAATTATCTTATATTTATTCCGGGCTTAAAGGTTATAAGTACTTAAAATTTAGAAACCCAAATCCATTTGCAGTAGCACTTTATGAGAGAGCTCCGAATTCGACAGAAGATGCCTTGAGTGATGTAATAAACTCAGCGTTTTACCCTCATCTCAAGACTTTCTTGTAATTTAACTCGCAAAGCGCCAGTATAGTACAGAAGGACGGCTCATACAACCAGTGGAAACAGGTGCAAGCACCTAGACCCGTACGTATGGCGATCTCAAACAAATGTCGTTCGTGAAGTGTGTCTATGTGCGAGTTCGCTCGTATTACTCGTATGAAGCTGACCTTCGGTACTATCTCTGTTGTGTACTTATATTAGTACCAAGTACGGCTATTACTGTATTAAGTATTATAAACGGTTGACCTACATCCTCGCTTCGGGTATTGTCCGCTGTTTTTATTAACCAACTAACTGAATAGAATTAATTAACTATTTTTCTAGTTATTCTTTTGTTTTCGTCATACTGCTTGTAATACTTTTATTTTTGTTTGGAGAAGTTTTGACTTGTTATTGCTTGTGCTTTTTGTATTGTTTCTTTAGATAATAATGTAATTAATGTGGAATTTCTGACTACTCTGAAAGTGGCCTTTCGAAAAATGTAACTCATCTTATTAAAATCTTAGAACATCGTGATATTAAACATTAACATCACGCCTGGTTTCCCCGAAGGCCAACCCTTCGGCAGAGGTGTACCTACGAGTAAAAATATAGTAATGGCACACTTCATCAGGTATATTTAAGTGCCAAATAAAATGTTACCTTACTTTAATACGTCTGTATGTAAATAGGCCATTTTTTTTCAAACTTGTACAATCCCTGACTCCGTACAACGATTTTATTGTGAACTTTTACAAACAATAGAAAAAAATGCCGTCTTGCTAAACACAAATAAATGTTTCCCATAAACAGGTATGCTCAGAGATTCTCATGTCAGGCATGTTTGCTGACGCAAGAGTCGACGATTTTTATGACGTGTAGGATCAGGGGAAGCGCCAGCGGAGTTCTGAAGATGATATTAGAAAGGCCAGAGTCTGCAGTGCTAGGGAGGCTTATTCGGCTTCACGTGACCAGATGACGCAATATTTTCTAGTTTGGTTTTTTATGTATTGTTTTTGACATTAATGGGATTTTTATGGGATTTATTTTTATTTTTTGTAATTCGGGAATGATAAATTACTAACATAGTTGTATAAGACCTTTATTACTAACATAGGGACATTTTCTTAGTCTGAAATAAAATGAATGAATGAATGAATGAATAAACACATATGACAAACACAACACCACTAAAATATAGGTACATCTCTGCCTGGTCCTGCGGGGAAGACCGGCGTGACGTTATAATATGTTGTAAACACTACTACTTTGTTATGTAATCCGAAAGAAAGTTTTTTTGTTCAACGAAGTACTCTTTATAGAAACATATCACATGATAATACTTTTGAATAAGAAGATTCTCAACTAAACCTTTAACAAAATATTTTTCATACAAAACCACTATCTTCTTGGCACATTATTCAATCTCCTTAACCATAACTCAGCTGAACGATAATCCCTTCACCTCCACAATACCTGGTAGAAGCTCGGAAAGCATAACGTATCAGATATCGGTTCCCGAAAAACATATATAGTAATCGCCCGGATCCGGATCCAGAGCATAATTCGCAGCTTCCAATGCCTTCCGGCGGCTCCCGATTACGATATCGGCGTAAATCATGAATTTTGTCATCCCCTTCAGCCCCCCTTATCCGTTCAACCCCTTTATCCCTGGGTGTTTCATCCCCAACTGGTTTAGATAGGAACCTGTTTTAAAACTTCCGTTCTGCTGCTGCTTTAAAGATTAAGGGGCTGGCTTTTGTGTACTTAACAAATCATTTTTTATTTGTTTTCGGCGTGATGTAATATTATAGACGAGGTTTGAAATAACTTTATTCTCATAAGAATACATTCATTCACTATCATGAGAATATTATTAAAAACTAAACATAAATCTAATTTTTGGGCATATTTCAAAAACAAGACATTGGTTTAGTATTATTTTGTGGATAGAAAAAAAAGCTGACTATGTTCCCTTGAGAGACGGGCTATAGGTAAGTCATTTTTGGCTAGTTACTGTTGTTTGACTAATATATCAAATGATGATTCCAAAACGGGCTGAATAAAACCCGCCGGGGATTCAAAAATACCTTAGTATAGTGGTTCGCTTGTCTGTAAGCAACTTATTTACTATCGGAGAACAAATTTATTTTTAATAGAATTAAATATTGGTTTTTCTAAAGTAATTATGTTGAAAGCTTTTTCTGCTGCAAGCTCACATTGTTTTGAGTATCGAGTTCCTCTTTCGTTTTTCTCCATAATACAATTTAAATCACGCATCATTGCACAAGAGAGTACCTACTCATAAATACAAAGTCTATTTTACTTGAATAAAGTAGAATTAGGTCATAACATCGCTTTGGAGCTCATTGGTTATTAGCGCTGCACTGCTATTGGTCAATACCGAGCTGTTTGCAGCCCTCAAGCCGAAATGTAGTAGGTATTGACAGGGTCGTTATTGGTATTGCTGAGAATTGCCTTGCCAATGTACATACTTATCTATATTATGTGAAATGTTTATTGGGCTATGTTGTGCCGGGCTAACAACTAGCAATTTCATATTATGGAATACAAACTAACCTTTTCAAGCGTGTATTACAATAATCATGATGTGCGTGAATTCATTAATATTTGCAGTTTACAGTCATATATCTTTAGAGAATGTCCGATGAATGTCGGGCTCAGACGAAAGTATTATCTACTAGCTGCGCCCCGTGGTTTCGCCCCTTGAAGTCTCGATCCCGTGGGAATATCGGGATAAAAAGTATCCTATGTCCTATTCCAGGTCAATGTCTACCCATGTGCCAAATTTCATCTAAAATCTAAATCCCTCGAGCCGTTTTAGCGTGAAAGCATAACAAACAAGCAAACCTAATTTCGCATTTATAAAAAAAAAAAGTAATAAAAACTAAAACCCAACTACAAAGAGATATAAACAAGACACCACAGACAGACAAGTTAAAAATCCGGAATCACACGTGTTAGGGCATAAATCGAACAGATTACGTGTGACTCCGGATTTTTCGGATTTTTATGTGTCCTTAGATTATTGAAGATAATTCTTACGAAAAGTTTAGACTGTATAAAAAAAAAAAACTAAAATAAAAACTAGTTTAAGTGCCATTTCTTCCTAGACTAAATTAGCATAGGAAACGTTGTAAGCACCCTTAATACTTTTCATGAGAAGTAATGTTGTAAGTTTAGCATCATAAATCGCTTGTTCTCGCCTTCTCTATAATATAATATGTTTTTTGAACTACCTACATACTGTTCAACACTAAACTTCGTGAGAGATTGCGACCATCACGTCAGACTTGCTGAAAGTTCAGCGTGTACGGCAATCTTTATAAAAGTTTCATGTATTCACAGCCCTACCAGAGATAACTATGTATAAAGATAAGACGTATGTAATGATATAATTTATTTATATTGTCAGATTTAAGGTCTACATTCATTTGCTAAGAACTGCCTTATGAATTTATTAAAACAAAATTAGGCTTGAGCTGGATTAAACTAAGCATTCCATATGTTAACATAACTAAGGATTAGATAGACTAGCTAATATACAATAATTATAGTCAATACTTTTTGAGTTGAGCAGAAATTGGATAGTTGTCTATCTACATCTTAAATAATTATTGGCTTTCTTAGGATTATTTCGTTTTGAGACATATTTAACGTCGTCAGAACATCTTGAGCCTTCAGTAAAATCGTCCACACAAACAAAGTGACGATTCCTTTTCATTCTAACAATAAGAACCTAATGAACATTTCTATCAGTATTAAAACTGGGGGATTACTCCTAATCCCCCAGTTTTATGCCTCCAGGAGTCCAGGATAATGGGTAATGAGCGAGTTTCAGTGAGGGATGTCTTTTTTCAGCTGCGACCGATCCCCAGACATTACTTACTTTAAATTGATGGTCCGTTTCTGTTTCTCTGTTACTGCCGATGCTTTTTGCAGATTGGCTGTATATTGTATAATTTCATTTGGATAATTAAAATTATTCGCTTTTGTTTAGAGTGCTCTTTGTATTGTCTTGTTTTTGCGTAAAGTTTGGTTGTGTGAGGTTTCGTAGAAAGATTTTTTGCGATGTTCATGTTCATTAATTATGTCCAAAGTTGAGGAATAAATCATGTTTAAAAGTTCATCGCTTCCACAAGAAAAATTCAAAACATACCGTAGATATATTATAATTAAACAACGCCAAGCAATCTAAAGTTGCGCACTTATAAATAAAAGTTGAATAAAGTTTTTATTATTCATTCTTCAGCAGTAAAAACGCCGCTCAAACATTCGTGTTCATAATTCTCATATTTTTGCGCTTTTCCGCCATTCGCAATACACTTTACAGTTCATTTGGGGACATAAATTTACACCCGAAAGCGCTGACGAGATAAAACGCATGACGCTACTACCGCCACTGGCGTAAACTTTACAGAAGTACCAACACATAAATATAGTGCTATATCCATAAAACATGTACCTACTTTACGACCTTATGAAATATTTTTCAGTTTGAATTGAGCCGAGTTCGCAAACTGCCTCGATATTGATTCACGCGCAAATCCCTACAAGCAAATATAGACTCTAAAAAGGCGGACGTACAGTTTAGAACTGTAAAAAATTAGAAAAAAACTTTCAGTGAAAGACGCGTGTTCCCAGTTTAGAATACGTAGGTTTTAAAGCAAAATGTCTGGCTTCACAAGTTTAACCTTTAAAGTGAGCCAATAAGGTTGGTATCGCGTTGAGATGTGTTGTTATTGGATTCCCCGAGACGGTCGCAAATAGAATGGTGCCTGTTTTTCGTTTGTTAACATTGTTTCCTCGTAGTGTTTGCGGACTCCTAAGGTTTTATTTTAAACATAAGGTTTGCATTTTAAACGTTTCCTTTAGCTGTTTTGCTACGTTTTCACTTTTTTTCTTACGCTATCTGCGTTAGTTATTTTGCAATTAGAGTGTTATGAGCTTATGTTACTTAGTACTCTTTGTAATGTTGTGTTTTTATCCTGATATTGGTTAGGTAGGTAATTATTCTTTCATCCGTTAATTTTAGATTTAGATTTTTGGTTAAAGTCTTATTCTTTGTAATTGCTTAACAGAAAAATATATTCAATCAATCAAAAATGAAAATTTTTCGTGTTACCTTAAGTCTAATAAAAGAATCATAGTTGTGATTTTAATTTACGTACAGTTTAAGTTGGCAGTCGATTTGCTAAGCAATGTCTTTCAATCAATCCTTAATTATTAAAAAATATTAATTTCACTTTTATTAAAAAGCAACAGCTAAGCTTAAAATTCGCTGAGTCAGACAAAAAAAACTTAAGTTAAAAAAAAGTAAAGGAGTATGCCTAGAAACTCAGCGTCTATGAATGTCCCGAACGAGCTGACCTAGTTGAGAACCGCGCTATTACCCGGTACCCGACCAATTACTGGCGGTCCCTTGAGCGTAGCAGGGATGAAGTCTCACGAGATAGTTCATGTCTAGATATTAGTATCGGTTCGTATTTCTTCTATTCGGTTGTTAATTTGCTGTGATAGGACATGTATAAATACCCATAATAAAATAATTAACGCGCTTCGCTTTTCGTTTGTGGCTGTGTGACTGCGTTGTTCGTGAAAATCAAAATCATTTATTTGCATAAATAAGGCACAGAAGGTTCTTATAATCATATAAGAACCTTCTTAACTATTGTCATACAACTCGGGTCGATCGAGACGACAAAAAGGCAATTAAACTATTATGTACTATTTAAACAAAATTGTACAAGTATTATTAGAACCCACCTGTGCTCGGAAAAGAAACCGTAGCAGCAGAGAGAGGATGATTGAACCTTTTCCAGAAAGCATTTCTTTTCTACGAAACGAATAATTATACGTATCAAAGCATTGTTTGTAATTAAAATAAAATCTAGGAAAGAATACAATGTATCTGCTTTGTTAGGGTCTATCAAACTGGCGATTTGCGAGCGTGTTTCTAGTGAGGCGATTGTTTAACGCGCTCGCTTTGTGTGCATAGCGAGCACGCCACGTGTTCACCACGTGTTCGCCACGTGTTCTGACAAAACATCGAGATTTCTATATTATATGGACGTTAACGTCCATATAATATAGAAATCTATATTATATGGACGTTAACGTCCATATAATATAGAAATCTCGATGTTTTGTCAGGTCATAAAAACCGTGCGAAGCAGAAGAGGATCGCTAGTTTATAATATAAAATTACATCATTGAGTGTTGCATTTTCACACTTTTCAGTTTTTATTAAAACAATTACAAGACAAAATCTATCGATAATAAGAAAATGGTTTCGCGGAGGTTGGTTTAGCTGGGTATTAGACCGATTAATTGTCGGTTACATAATCAGAATTCATTATTATTTCAAATGAAAAAGTTGCAGAATAGGTTGATGCTTTACTGTGGGGACAATAAACTCAAAAGAAGACTTATAACTTGCAAGTATATTCTACATTTAATTTCACTCCCAAATGACCGAAAGTAACTTGGTTTGGCAATAAAAATGTAATATAAACGAAACGCCAACACTTATTGTGGAAAGTTTTTAAACTTAAGAACAATATTTGTCTTGAAGTTAGAAACAAGTTTAACTTTCGAAAACAATTACTAACTTTGTATGTTGCTGCAGTTTTGTTTCAGTATTGCCTCATTGGTCTAGTGGTCGCAAGCACGACTGCTGTGCGTGGTGTCCTGGATTTGACAAGGTGTTTTTGTTGTTTCCATATGCAAAATTTCAGTATTATCCCAGTCTAGATATGTGCCCGATTGATGGCTAAAGGCTCGACCTGATACGATACAGGCAACTTTTAACGTAAATGGCCAGAAGTGAATGTGCCGTTCACATCTGCCATCTCCTTGGGGGAATATAGGCGTGATATTATGTAATATTTTTATTTAAAAAACTACGGGTATAATGTTCCAAATATTCTGGCGATGCAAATAAATGGTACCCTAGAGAATGGGACGTTGGGTATGTGTTGGGAGGGAGCCAAATTGCTCCAATTATCGTTGATTATGGACTAAAGTAGCAGGTTTTAGAACAATAATGTAAATTTAATCATTTGAATGCGGAATGTGATAAACTCGTACAGAAAATTACGAGAAGGTTCCTGTTGTCAATAAATTTTATAGCACAGAGGCTTCTTTTAAAAGAAAACATTAAGTTGGTGAAGGACACATCCATTTCACTGCTTTTCCTTTCTATTAATCTTATTCCTATCTCTTTGCCAAAATAGATATCCGAAACATTAATCATAATAGGTACCGACAACAAAGCGGTTTGGAAAATATTTTATATTGGCAATAAACAACAACCCTATCAACAACGTACTGTATGTCAATATAACCCTGCCAAATTGACCGACACATCAACTCAAACCCCTCTTAAGCTCCAGAGATCCTCTCCAAATGGCCGGGTAACAAATTAGTTCAAACTTAAAGGTGGGATTTGAAGTCAGTTGGCAGGATTAATTACATCCCCCAGGGACTTGCGAGGTTATACGACATATGACAATGATGGCTCAGATGTTAGTTCTGTGTTATTGGATGTATGGACTTGGACAGTTTCGGAGTAATCTTCGCAAACTGTATCTGTAATGAAGTTAGGAAGTGAGACCTATGAGGATTTCGACGCCAAGTTCGAAATACAGTCAGCCATATTAATTGTTTAGCAGATTGATACACTACGTTAGTTTGCCATGTTATATCCTTAACAATCAGATTTCGTGACGGTACTGCAGCTATCCAAATGCTTTTAATGGACGATAAAGGTAAGGTGAGATGGAGATACTTCTGGAGTTATTTTGAATAACCGGAAACACATACGAACAGAGCAAGCTAATATAAAGCTTGTAAAACGGGCGCCAATTATTAAAGAGGTTTACTGGAGAATGTTAGTTTCATTAAGACCAAGACAAAATGGTATAGACCTCCCATTGCCACTAACTTGACAATAGAATTTTAATTGTTATCGCCTTCTAAAGGCCAATCGACAGTTGAGCGGATAAAACATACACTCAGGAAATAAATACGGCGTACTTCTTGTAAAACAAGCTTTTATGATAGACTAGCAGCGCCTCGCGGTTTCACCCGCATAAGTCTCGATCCCGTGGGAATATCGGGATAAAAAGTAACATACAGTAGTAGTACTTAGTAGTAGTAACTATCTGTGTGCCAAATTTCATCCAAATCCGTTCAGTAGTTTTTGCGTGAAAGAGTAATAAACATCCATCCATCCATCCTCACAAACTTTCACATTTATAATATTAGTAGGATAGTAGGATAGGATAAAAGAAGTAAATCTGAAGTAAATCTTCATGTCCAGCCACGAAAAATTGACCTAGTCGATGCTTACTCTGATATATAATTATAATTGATTACATCTCAGGCAAAACGGTCTCCATGGGATGATAAACATTATCAAGGGTGTACAAAATTATTAAAATAAAGACGGATCACATTCAAAAAACCAGTCTGTTTTAAATTCGCAATACTTTAAGCACCAGTAGCCTTTTCTGTTTCTTTTCTTTCAACAACTCTCAATCTTCAGATACACAATTGAAATTGTTTTCTCTTAAAATCGAAAACATGCGAAATTGCAAAGCGCTTCCAATACTCGATATCAGTAAAAGATCAAATAAGCATACAGCAAAAAAAAATGGAAAGAATATCGCTCAAGACGGAAATACGATAGGAAATCTTATGAAGTGGTATTACGATTCAAAATTGCATAAAGTATCATCTCGGGAGGACGTTGGAGGAAATCAGATCTTATTGTGATAGTGTCTGGGTGTAGATTCGAGCGCGGTTGGCGTGACTGATTCAATAAGGTTGAGAGGTAAGGTCAGACACAGACGGATTGAATTGTGTGTCGTGAGGCTTTCCGAGGCTCGCCTCCGCTTTTAACATTCTGTTCAGAAATGTGGATATTTGCTGTGCAAAGCCTGACATCTTGCCTTTTTACAATTGTCTTGGGACTAATTCTAATGTATACGCTTTGAGCGCCGCTTTATGAAAACTGCTTTTTATTTCTTTGGTAATGCCTGCATCATTAAAATTCAGTCTATGATATTGCGGTCGGTTTGTGTTTATTCAGCATTTTGTGTGAACTCACCATGGAATATAATAACTTCATGTTTCTATAGGAGTCATTAAAAATAATTGAGCAATTACATTGTATTTATAATTTTCCTGTGTTCCCGGACACTTGGGTACCTACCAAAGATAATCATTAAAACTGACTGGACAGCTCCACTCAAATCTGTGAGGTTCTTTCGTCAAAATATCATTTCAGACACAATTCTACACGGTCCAGATATAATCTTGGTCAGATCATGTGAGGACACAATACGAGCTGACCAAGATTATATCTGAACTTTAAAAGAGACCTCTGAGTTTATTCCAGTCTTTCTACTCAGAGAAATCGGATAGGAAACACCGAACTTATCTAGTTTCAAAAAATAATTTTAGTGTAAAAGTGTTTGTACTTACAGAAATAAAATCATAATCATTTCAAACAATCATTCAAAAATAAGTATTTGTATGAACTGGCCATAAATCTTTATCTGCTTAGATTAGCCATACCATCTTGCTGTTCACCTGTTAATACATCCACACTAAACAACTTCAAATCATCAATCCAATAATGATAAACTTGTCAAAACTATAAATCCTTACAATGATGTAACATAACCATTACTCACAGTCACAATATAAGTTATTCAAAACCGATCGCACAATTTTGAGCGACTAAATAAAAATATAGCCCGACCTTTATTTATAATAGACATTTAACCTTATCAGAGTCATACATTACCCCCCGTACCGCCCAATAAATCCCTTCCGATCTCATTACAGTCTCGCGCCGGTTGTTCCGTTCGTTTCACGTTACATTGCGTTGTTTGCACGATTCATTTGTCTGATATACTACAGTGTGCCAGCAATGTATACTTAGTACCGCAATTTTGTATCGAGGTTTTTCGAATTGTGATGCGCGACGAGGAATTTAATTCGAAAATAATGGATCCTAAATTGAGTATGAAATGTTTGTGGCAATATTATTTTAAAGGGTATTGTGATGTTTGTAATAATATGGTTTACTTCGGAGAAGACACAATATCTCATATAGTAGAGGAGGAAATTAATAATGTTGTATTTTCATATTATTAAGTTATTAATTTTGAAGGAGGCAATTTGGAAAGTTCGTTACTAAAGCTAGATTTAATTTTGTGCGATACAGAAGGCAGCTGTGTTGTTGATAATATTACTTTTATAAGAGTTCAGGGTCTACTTGTCTGCGGGAAAGTCCGAGAGAGATACCGGGACCTTGGCAACAGGCAACTGAAGGAACACGGGTGGGCTTTAGTCAGTAAAAGTCTGACACGCCCTTCCGCTCCGCCCAGAGCGGGAGAAGTCATTGGATGACATCCCAAACCAAAAAAAAAAAAAAAACAAGGGTCTACTTGCAGCACGATCTGTATAATTCCTCTCTAAAGGTGGGCCTGAAGAGGAACATGTCCAAGACCAAGGTGATGACTAACGTCACCAGCGGCGTGTTATCAAGTGTCGTTGTGTGTTACCAAGTGTCGTAGTGTGTTACCAAGTGTCGTAGTGTGTTACCAAGTGTCGTAGTGTGTTACCAAGTGTTGTTTTCTGGACGATGTTTGGCTAGACGTGGTGATGGCAGGTGGAACAGAAACCTAACGGAGTAGTTGCCGCGAAACGGTGGAAGGAGCGTTTAGCAAACCAACGGTCACGTGGACTGACGACCCACAGAAGATCGCAGGGAAGACCTGGATGAGACTCGCACGGAGCAGAGACGCATGGCACAACAGACTGATCAGAGATGGCTAAAGGTGTCTTGGCTACAGTGAGGGGTAATGAGACAAGAATATAAAATTCAAATCTGATTTGTTTACAATATCTTACAGCTTATGTACTGCTTTTCGTCATTATACAAAATCTTTGTGTCCTATGGGTGTAAGATGCGACTAAATCATTATTTTAACTGGGCCGCGCATGAGCCGGGCCGAGTGCTGAGTCAATGTCCAAAGGTAACATTGAACAATGATGAAGGGTTATAAATCCAACGGGTAATTGTTAATACATGTCTGTTTGTCTGCTCATCTGCATCAAATATAGTCATTAACGTCTCAATAAAAATGAGTGTCAATAATAATTGCGTTTACCTAAAACGAAGCCCAAAACTCTTCCCAGATTCGACTTTCTATCACAGAATCAACAGAACCGCGCTTATACGTATATAATTACATCGTACACAAGCAGACAATTTTTAATTATCTCCAGGGCAACATAATTGCGGTGCCTTTAAACCGAACGCAAGATCCTACCCTTACAAATGGGTGAAATTAAAAAAAAGGCATAAAGGGAGAGAAGCGCCTTTCTTTTGTGAGTTTTTTTAACAATCCGTGTAAAATTACCCACATGTGGCGTTTTGTTGTATACAACATTATATGTAACACCTCTCGTTAATTAACTGCCATTGTCTCTTTGTTTGCTGAACTGAATAACTTAGGCTGTGTCGACTTTTTTCTGTTGATTGTAGTTTTGTGAATGTTTTGATGGTTTGTACAATCGGGGCTTTGAGGTCTTTATTACGTCCCTGTATTTAGTTTAGGCAACCAAAACCCTCCATTAAATATTACGGGGAAAAAATCCTCCATTTTATCAGAATCGAGAATTCTTAAGAATAAAAAAAAAATAAGTAAAAACACGTTACCATCGTTTTTTTTATTTTGCTGCTTTATTTAACAGCAGCTTAAAAATAATAAGCAATTCTAGTCGTTGCCATTATTTTATCAAAATTCACCAAATATTGCCCAAAAAGCCCCAACAAAGATCATTAAGGAAAAACCTGTTCTTCAAACAACCGTTGTGAGTAAATTAAAAATATTTTTATGATGTTCCGGGAATATAAACGTGCGGTCGAAGTCATGAAAAAAACATAAAAATTAAGAAAAACATATTTTTAACAAGCTTATAAAAATAATTATTACGTCTAATACTGCTACGCTTGACTTATAGACATAATCTTATTACGTTTAGATATCCTTTTGTGACTACTGAAAGCTAACGTCTATCCATTTTGGTATAAGTATCTTATTTCAGTAAAAATATAAAACAATTTACATAAGTGTTTGATATTTTGGTGTAGATACCTACGATAAAGTATAGACCCTCACCTTTGTCATTTATTGAAGGAAAAAGCATACTTTATGGCTCAAGCATAAAAACATATAAATATAAATGCTTGCCCAAAAGCTAGAATCTTGTTTGCTACGCCACTCGTAGCATATATGCTACGCTGCTACGAAATCTCGTAGCAGCGCTACGCGGTCTCATTCCTGCACTAAAATCTTATAACATTATCATTGCTCTCAAAGATAAGTCGCCTGGCTTGACAAGCCTCACAGTTTTTGTTCGTATTAAAATCGCAGTACTAAAAGCAAACAGTTCGGTTTGAATGGCAGTTGTCAAGTGCTTTGAGCTTGCAAACGGTTCTGTAAACCTTAGCGATAGTACTATATTATAATATCTGTGTACTGAAGATTTAAATTGGATGCAGTATTCAATCTCTTAGGATGAAACTTTAAACTTACCCTTTGAAACTCGGATTTGTCATTAATGTTGTAACACTGCTTTTACAACAAACTTCCCATTGATATTAGAAACTTACCCATTAAACGATTTAAAAGCAGTATTAAAACCAAACTATGTAAAAAAGGGTACTATAAAATTTCGGATTATTTAGAAGACAGAAATGCATGGGATTGAGCTGCTCGCTCTGCTAAGCCTTGAAAAAACCCTAGAACTTGACATTTTAACTTTAATTAGTATCTAAAATCATTAAATTATACCAGTTTTATATACCTACAAATTGACATTGTTGATTATTCTTTATACAACTTTGTAAAGTATTATTTTGTTTTGATTATTGTGAATGTGAGGACTATGTGGATCATTTTTTATTTTTTGCTCCTCTTTCCCTGTTTTAATGATGGTCTGGCAGTTTTGAGTACTTTCTGCGGCCTACCCAAATGTCCTTTTATTGGTATTGTTCGTCGAGTCGTTGAGCTCCTTCAGCTCTGAGTTGAGCTCCTCGGTTACTGACAAATGCTTGCACTGACTGGACAGGTCCACTCAAATCTGTGTGGTTCTTTCCTCAAAAGACCATTTCAGACATTAATCTACATGGTCCTCATATGGCTTGACCAAGATTATGTCTGGACCTTAAAAGAGACTGCGACCTCTGAGTTTGTTTCGGCCTTTCTTCTCAGAGTAGTCAGATAGGAAACGCCGACCTCATCTAGCTTATTTTATTTTTTTAATAATATGACGTGTAAAAGTGATTGCGATATCCTATTTACAGAATAAACAATTTCATTTCATTTCATTTCATTTCATTTCACACATAATTAAATCCCTTAGTCCCTTAGTTTATCAGAAACGAAAAATTGTATTTACAAAAGAGCAAAGGATGGTAATTAATCATTAATTCGGCTAGCCTAGTTCCGACATAAAATTAAATGAAAATAATAATATACCTAGAGGAAGTAACGAGTTCTAGCATTCTCAACTAACGACATGATGGCGTTCATTTACAAGAACTTTAGCTGTAAGAATGATCAGTTTTATACCATAATCAACAATACAGAACACGCAATTACAACTAAACTTGTCAATTCATCTATTCAAACTTAATCGACGTCCTTTGAGTCCAAACAAAGCCGTCACACACACGTCAGTGGAGGATTTGCGTCACAAGCATCGCATCACAATACACGTCACACGTGAGTCACATCTCAACAACCTTTGAGCTTTGACCCTTTGAGCTGAGCTCACAGGTCACAACTCAAAGAAACATCGTAACGAACTTTGGTGAATACAAAAGAATATCTCAAATGTTTCAGTTTCAGGGTTTAAAGCCTTTTCTTTCTGCATTCCAATTAAAATTGTATGTTGAGATTGTCTGAGAGTGTCGAGTTTAGTAAATGCACAAATTACAGACTTGGGATAGCATGTGGAATGGAATGACAGTTGTTAACCGAATTCTTTTAATTTAATTTTGTCGACCTATTTGTTAGTGCTTTTGTGAATTAAAGCATTTACTAACTACATCACCATAATCCACTGCTTGAATTCACGTGAAACATGAAATTCTGTGCCAATTTCATCCTTTGTCATACAATGTCGTTACCATGATTATTACCTTTGACCTTAGAACCTAAACCATTCCAGTGCTACAACCTGCTAAGAATTATTTAAATACAAAACCCAAGTCATTCCCTTTTAAACGTACTCCTTAACTCTAACAATCACACAGCCATTCCCTTTAAATAAAGCCTATAGTAACGGTCGGCAGCACGTTTGTAAAGAAGACTCCACTTACACGCCGCAGGATACAGACTGCCCGGCAATAAGTCTTCGCACAATAGGGGCAGCCCTAATGAGCTGCGTGGATTTATTACACACACACGTGAGCAGACAGCTGTGGGGGTGTGTGTGTGACAAGGGGGTGTGTTAGTGTATTGAGCTTGACCTGTTAAGGTTGGATAATCAACGTCAAGCTATGCAGCGCGATAGCTAGCTAAGCTTACTTTCTCGTGGCATGTGTTTTAAACAAAGCGTTGCCATAGTACCGCAGCATCACTTTTGATTGCTTCCTGATTATAATCAACTAACGGCCGCCCCTACTTTCCACACGTGTGATCTGCTGATGTGGCCAAATTACATGCCAATACATCCATATTTATGTGTTATGTCTAAGTTATACATAAACCTCCGGAAAAAATGCTCTAAAAATACAAAATAATACAAAGAGCGACTTTGTTTTAGGAGCGAATTTTATAAATACAGCTCAGCACAGCTCAGTATAGCTTGATGTTAGTAAGTCACCTTTAGGTTTGTGGTTGTGTGTTAGTGTAGATAATGAGTATTATTTTAGTGTGTGTGAGAGTGTATTAGGAACCATGACCTATGGTCTTTAATGTATTGTGATATCGTTTCATAGTTGCGCAGGTTGTGAAAAGAATGTAATTTAGAAGAAATATAAATACACTTTGACGGCATTATTAGACGACACAATAATCATAATGTCACAGTTTGAAAATTATTGTTTTTCTCTAAATATAAATAAAAAATACTTTTAATATTCATAAAGGCGTTTCTTTTTCAGGTACGTGGTGACTTTACTAGTTTACAATGAAATACTTTCGTGAGTACGTAATAGTTACGCTATTATAAGATATTTATGTAAGTATTAGTAATCGTACCAGTCTATGATATAGAATTTTACTTAAACTTTTTGTTTTATTTTAAATCGAACCCAAACCCTTTCTTTTAAAAGCGGTGCTAACAACAACGAGACCTTAGAACAGTCTAGTGGAGAGAATCAAGTGATAATCACCGTACTTAGTAGAAGGTCTCTCCCACAGTTACACCGCATACAAATAAGGGTAGACACAGCTACTCATTCCCGTGATTTACAGCTTTATTCGTCTGTTACGTAGTACGACACCCATGGGGGGCTGAATGGGGTTCTACGTAACCGAGACTTCGGCATTACCATTGTTAGTGGGTGATAAGTGGTGGATTAAAAATTGTGTGTAATAAGGGATAGAAACTTGATTGTCATTACGAATTCTTCTTTAGTTGTTTGACAAACGGTGAAGTGTAGTGACTAGTGGTTAACACCGTCCATTGCACTATTTATATTTAAGAACTCTTCTATCCAGTATTATTAACTAAATAAAGCTTAGTTGATGGGTTTCACAGAAACTGAAAGTAATCAAGTACAAAAAATCTTCATAATTATTTTCGTGAAATATTCGCATAATCGACCAATTTGAACTTAAACAAATAGAAAACGTGTCTGTGGATGCCAATTTGTATTGCAACTTACAAATTGAGTGCTTTGTTTTGATTATTTGAATACTTTTACCCGAAGTTCTAATTTTAATCCTGAAAAATGTTTGTCATTTGGTAATTGCGGTTAATTTTTAAGGGACTTCAAAAAGGAGCCGTTCTCAATTCGTCAGTGTTTTTTTTTTGTCTGTTTGTTACGCGATTACTCCGCCCATTATGAATTGATTTTGATGACTCCTTTTTGTTTGGTTGTTCATGCTTCAGAGGTGGGTCCCATGATTATTATATATTGACTTTGCTTGCGAAGTTTTTGAGTTAGCTTCAATAATACGTATTATTCCCACTTAGCCTTTATGGATGATGTTTTAAGTTCCCGTCACTGTTATTAACATGGCAGGTAGTGGTATTCGAATCGTGTAGCATAGGTACCTCAACTATAAAGTGAAAAAAGCGAAATTTCAAAACCAAAGACACTGACTTCCGAAATTAAAGTTATTTTTCACTATTTAGTATTCTAATGGAAGTCGGTTGGTTTCTTTTTGTGAAAAATTCAAACCTCAATTATATCGATGATTTTCAATTATTTAGTAATGTTATTCATACTTTAATTGTTGAAACCTTCTAAATACAAATTATCTTGTTTGTCATTCCCTTGATTGAGTGATTATGTAAGAATTAAACCTGAGCAGGGTTTGTTTACACTTTCATACCGTTTCTACAGAACAGACTATACAAATTGGTTACGGGGGCAGCTAACTAAACAAATCTGCAACCAGCTACCCGCAATCCCCTTAAGTTTAACACTTCGTACTGTTTTAATAATATATGTACTTGTACTAACAGCTGAATTTAAACATAAAAGGTTAAGTGCCTTTTTAAGTGATGAAAAGAATAATTAGCAAGTTCTTTAATTATCAATCTCTTAATAATGATAGAGTATTTTTTCCTTACCGAAAAACCTCTTTGAAGTATTTTTTTAAAGTTTAAGGAAAATTTGATGTTGCCGATATTTTATATTGAGTTAATATTTGATATTACTTTATATAGCCATTGTTGATACAGTTGTGGGAATACATTTTCTTTGGCAAGAAAGTCATCTTTTAAATTGAGATTAGGTTGCGAAAGCATTAAATAGTAAAGCAATTTGTCTTAATTACTTGTGTGTATTAATATTAATAGATACTAGGTGCATCTTTAAACATTTATATCTGTAATTCGTATGGTGTGCATAATAGAGAGTGTTCTATTCTCAGAGGCGTATTTTAAGATTCAGCGCCCTGGGCCTGAAAGGTTTGCCGCCCTATAAAAAAGGAAAAAAAAAGCAACGAAACTAGTCCCGAGTCACGTTGGAGTCGGACCGACCGATACGCCGCCGGTCAGTAAGGGCCGAGTCACACCGGAATGGCAGCGGTCGGCAGCGGCCCCCAGCGTTCACACCCCGCGCGCCTAATCTCCTCTTGACTAGTTTAGTTTCTACATTCGGCAAGCGGCCGCCCGCGGTGCCGCGAGCGGCCTCGCGTCGCCGCTGGCAGCTGCGGGCAGAACCACTGACAAGAGGCGCGTGGCGCACGGCTGCTCGCGTCACCGTGGGTAGCCTCACGACCTTTTCAAGCTTTTCAAGCGATACTGGTCTTTTCAGTATGTAGATAAAGTTTAAAATTATTTCACATTGAAAGTGCTTGCCGCGTTGCTGCCGGCAGCGGCCAGCAACGGCCCCCGCTCTCCGCTGGCGGACTCGCGCGACCTCCAGACCCCACGCGCCTAGTCTCCTCTTGACTAGTTTAGTTTCTACCTTTTCAAGCTTTTCAAGCGATACTGGTCTTTTAAGTATGTAGATAAAGTTTAGAATTATTTCACATTGAAAATGCTCGCCGCGTCGCTGCCGGCCGCTACCATTCCGGTGTGACTCGGCCTATATACGATAGTCCCGCGTCTTGATGTCTATCAAATTTACAACCAAATGAGTAAATTTCTTCAAAAAGAAAGGCTAAAGCTGAGCGCGAGGTGTGGAATAGGCCGCCCCTCGCAGCCTACCGCCCCGCGCCATGGCCCTTTTGGCTCTAGGGTAAATACACACACTGTCTATTCTATTCTAATCTAACTAGAATACAATTGTTAAAAGAGCCCATAAACTATCTTCACTAACTACTTGTTTGATAAGACTGCCAATAGCACCGCACTTCACCAAAGGAATGGTAATAGGCATAACTAATGTTGCTACCTACTGTAGAACGGTGTTGATGGTATGAGTCTAGAGTCTACATAGCTTACCCTTCGTTGGTTTAACGTACAACAAGATTAAAAACTCCCTCCCTCATTCGTTCCTCCAAAATAACAATTTGTTCCTATTACTCCTACAACCAATACATTTCAACATTCTTACAAATGCACCTGCACCCTACCTACGACTCTGCCCACCCCACAATAAACACAAACTATCAGTGGTTAAGCGTAAATCTCGCCACCCAAGTAATCTGCTGTCCCACTCCAACACCCAGTTAAAGCAACGAGAGAGAATGAGATAGACGGTGAAATGTGTTTATGTCTTACCGTAAAATATTGCTTTTGGGAGAAAAAAGCGAGTTTTGTAAAATAACGTCGGTTGTTTTAAAAAGTTTGTTTTTTGTTGCCTCGGGGTTGGTTGTGTACGTTTTTTATTCCGATGCGAGGAAAGTATTTTACTGAAAACGAATATTTTTCATTGTACTTGAGAGAATAAAAAATAATAATACAGTGAATATTATCTGGGTAGGCACTACCTGCCAGATGCTGCCGGCATTATGATAGACTTTTAGGAATTTAAGTGTCTAACTTAACTAGCTTTGCAGGAAGTGCGTAATACATTCCTTATACAAACAATGACATACACATATATTATTATTTTTCACGGAAAATCGTTCACATAAACTGAAAGATCGCTATCGACGACACTCGAACCAAACTATACAGCTTTCACCACTCTATGTAAATTATGGACAAGTCACAAAATAAATGATAACTTCACTTTCCAACAATAAAACTCACAACTTTATTACTTTACATTTAAGCTGCCACTTGAAGTTAGACCACTTAAACTTTCTCCCAAGTACAAAAGTACAAGAAGTACAGGTATACCTCAATGTAGTCGAGAACACTTGGTAAAGTGAATGTGCTCTCACTTAAAAGCTTTGAGTTTCCACGGAAAGCCGTGACAGTTGAAAGGTATTGCATTTTACTTTTTATCAATCGACAGGTTTAAATGTGGTTTGAGAGAGAGCGGTAAATCTGTCAGAAACACTAATGGAATTGTGACATTTTATGCGTACTTATATTTTAAACTGCCGTTATTTTTACTGCCTCGTTGGTCTAGTGGTCGCAAGCTCCTACCGTTGAGCATGAGGTCCTGGTTACGATTCCCAGGTCGGGCAAACTCTTATTGGAATTCTATCAGGAATTTCTAAGTAGTAGCCCGGAGACTGTATGTATGCCCGGTTGGTGGCAATAGGCTCGCCCCCTAGTTATTAAATAGGACTTAAACATAACTGGCAAAATGTGGGAGTACTATGTACAGTTCTGCCTGACCCTTCGGGAATAACAGGCGTGATTTTCTGTTATGTTACATTTTATTTTTAATTCGGTTTTTTTTTTCATAGAAAAGAATGAAAGAAAGGCAATAAGCTCATTTGCGCTTAATATGACACTTATAATAGTCATAGTTAGTTTGGTTGGAGACATAAACTCATACTGAAACATTCATTACTAAATACATTTAGCTTTAGGTATATATTCCAACTAGGATTAGAATCCGGGATCGGTAGCGCAGAAACCAATCACTCAACCACTACGACAATCGAGCCCTAGTACATTTCTATAAATAATATTCTATTCGTTGTGCTGTCATGTAGGTAGGTACTACTTGATTATTTTCAGAGAGCCAACCCACTAAACACGTTGTACTCAACATGGCTAACTCTTCTTCAGAGACTCAGCAAAATAAAAAGCAACCTAACCCTATTTTACTTCTAATCTAGCCAAAACTTAGAAAGACAGCCACAAACAATCCCTCGTCTGTTTTGTAACGGTCGGATAACTCGACACGTGCCGCGGAACCCGGGAGGCACAACCGACACAACTGACATGTTCTCGATAATGTTACACAAACCGTGAACCGGAACACCCTACACGTGTCTTCCGGACGCGGGCGCACGGGAGTGAGCTTAAATACTTTTTAGGCCTATGCCCTTTGTAAGAACATTAGTTTTAGATTTTTTTCCTTAGTTTGCATGTATTTTTAACCGACTTATAAAAAAGGCGGTAATCAATTCGACACGTAGGTACCTATGTATGTAATATTATTGGAACTGCAATATATTCACTTACGATAATCTATCAAGATTTTGACATAATTTTATAGGTGTATTTTTCTTTTTCCACGCATTTCTCTGAAACTATCAATCGGATTGTGACCATTATTGGCTTACCTTCACTTCAACTTAGGGAACAGTGCAAGTTTACACACAGAAAAATTAAAAACCCGGAGTCACACGTAATCTGTTCTATTTATGCCCCTAACGTGTGACTCCGCATTTATTATTTGTCGGTCTGTGATGTCTTGTTTATACCTTTTTAGTTGACTTTTTTGCCGTAGTTTAATTTTCTTTTCCTTCTATTGTCCCACTGCTGGGCAAAGATTCCTCTGGAGTTTGTCACTCTTCCCTTTTCATAATAATGGCTTCGTACTTATGAGCTACTTGTGAAGAGTCCTATAATTAATTTTTCATCTATTGTAAATTGTTTAAAAATAATACTAGTACACGTCATTTTTTTATTTATTTAAACTTGATGAAGTTGGTCTTACACCCATTTTAACGCTATTTTAAGACCATTATCTTTATTCACTACTAACATAACCCTACCTACCTCAAGGTTCCAGTACATGGGCGTTCCAGCCAGTGATTAATGAGGCGAGTGATTCAATTCGCGCCAGACGACAGATGTCAGGAGTGCCGCTGTTTTATTAGTGTAGACTAGGCTTAAGTGGAGCGAGTTATTGACAGACTTGTACGACGTGATGTCTGGCACGTGGAGTAGGTTTTTATGTGTGTTTAGTTTACATAAATAAAACATGAATTATTATGAAGGAACACTCTAGGAAATTGTTTATCAAGATAACACACACTAGGTACGTCAATTGGCGTTGTAGTTATTTCATATAAATGACAGTTTTGATTTAAATAGATAGGCCATTTAAGTGAGTAGTCAATTTGTTAAACAATTAATTTCCCAGACTGAAATAAGACATCTTTAGCTTAGCCTCTTGGCTGTCACCGCACCTGGGACTCCTCTGGTGCTGCAGATTGGCTGGGGTTGTCCATAGACCGATGACATTATTTCTTGAGCGAAGTTTATTATACCGTTTTTGTTACAAAAAAAGGGATTTATTCCATTTACATAAAACATTTGAGAAAACAACTGATGTCGAAAGTCCTTACAGAACATCAAGTCACCCGCTGTCTTGTGTCATCCCTGTCTTCATAAATAACACTCTGGTTGTGTTTTATTTATCCATAATTATGCCGTGGTGTTTTGTCTTATTACCATCCATTAGAAAAAACAAAACTGATACACATCATCCTTTCCTTTTCCACCATAACTTCCACTAAGACCCAATAAAGTTTCACCAAAAACGCTTTAAACTTCAGCATTAGGCTACAAACGAAATCGGCAATCGGCAAAACAATCAGTGATATCCGACGGCTATTAGCCGGTGACCGGTCCAAGGGTGGGGGAGGCAATTAATCTTCGCCGGAAGGGGCGGGGGATGTCGGCAACACTCCCCCCCCCTGATCAGGTTGTAAGGCATTGATGTGTGGGGAGTGTAAGTTTGTGGTTTTGGTTGTGTGTGACGTGTGTGTGTCCGATTTGGCATAGTGTATCAATTTTGTGACACTGTGTTGGCACGTGGCAGGCAGCTTTACTGAAACGAACCAATCTGACTTTTCATTGTAATATTTTTATTGATGTAGACAGGTGCTGCTTTATTGTAAAACAAAAGATGAACACAACAAAGCTAATTAATAAGGATACCATGGCGGTATCAACCAGAAATTGACCTTTGGACCGTGGAACCTTGGGATGGACAAGATTTAAACGAAATAGTAACCGCACCAGACTCGAACATTGTCAAAATCAATAATTACTTACAAGTTAATTCCACTGGGCAATTGGGTTTAGTCCACGGTCAACTACCACAATCTTTACCTCCGACCATGTTGAACCCCTACATGTTGAACATGGATTTCAATACATTGGTCATCTTTTCTTTTTCCATATTCAACTCAATGTTGTTAGGTAACTAATAATGTCATTAAAGTAATACTGAGAGCAGAACTGAATTTATTTTCTTTGCTACCGCTTTGCACAAGTAAACATCTAAGTAGTAAATGATCAGTTAAACAATCTGATCATTTACCACTTAAAACCGTGCCTATAGTTATAATGTGTGTGTATACATTGTGAGGCGGTGATGGGGCGTGTGTTCACTGCGAGTGAACAAAGGTGACACAAGATTAGCAATCAAAACACTATTAGCAAGTTTGTTCGTCGTCAATTTTGTACGTGAAGCTTCAGAGCTCTGAAACTAGACGTGTTATTATTAGATATTACATTGTGTCGTATATGGTACATACTATCTATTCTGCCTATGTAACGTTTTATGTACTTACTTGAATTTCGCCACATTTAAAGGTAATAATAATACATATTTTATAGTTCGTCCAAACATTTTAACAATATTTGCTTATTTACAAAGCAAATATTTAAAATATACAAAGACTTAAAAACACAAACTGAAGTTTGTATTTTTAAGTCTTTGTACATTTTAAGAACACTATGAATTCCTACTGCTTAAATCCAATATTGGAGATAAATAAATATTTTTATAATTCTTAGTACGTTTTCCTATTGTTTAAAAATATTTCGATATTAAGAATTCCATCGCAATTACATTGGAAGCTGCGAGCCACAACGCTTCCCGATAATAAATTTCAGCCAAAATGAATAAATTCAATATTCTATGTCAGAAATTTGCATATTATCTCTAATAGACAAATCAAACAATCGTGGCTGATTATATTATTCACAATATAATATCGAGTCTGAATTAATTGAATCGAGATAAAATACAAATTAACTTCGGTCTGTATTTAAATTTGAAATGAATGTAATCGTTACATTATCAGAATTATAATATTTTATCTGTGAAAATACTGGTTATTGGGCACTAAAGAGGTACATTTCGCAAATGACAATAGAATTAGAGATTTCACGTCATCATCTTTTCCACATGTGCCTTATGTAAAGGTTATAGGTACCTATTTAAAAAATAAAACATCTATATATCCCCACTAGCAAAAAGATTAACCATTTGAGGTTCACATAATGTTAACCCCAAAATATGGTTCCTACTTCTCCTAGTAAGTTATCATAGAAAAAACATATTCACAAGAATTCTTCCTATTGGAAGCCATGCTTGCCAAAATAACATAAAAACACAAATTACAGTCCCTGAAAAAAATATCTTACTTGCCCAAACCAAAAGTAACTGCCAACACCTGTAAGCCATAAATACTTATGACCCACTAAACTTGATTCATATCAGTCCGAGGTCACCTATAACTTACAAATAGGTCTGATTCGAACCGACGACCCGCAAACTGGCGACCCGCAAACACTGGCGGCCCGCCAAATATTAACACGATCAATATGCTACTTTGGCACTGCTTTACACTGTGATTTAAATTCAATCAGGCTTTCAAGCATTTAGCAGTGAAATAATTTAAACCGTAGATTTAAGGATAGCGACGATAAGGTGGTTCAATAGTTCAATCTAAGTTCAGGTAGTTCATTCTTGTGATTTTGGTACTAACTACTTGTAATGAAATGAAATTGTTTATACTGTAAATAGGATATCGGAATCACTTTTACACGTCATATTAAAAATATAAAATAAGCTAGATGAGGTCGGCGTTTCCTATCTGACTACTCTGAGAAGAAAGACCGAAACAAACTCAGAAGTCGCAGTCTCTTTTAAAGTCCAGACATAATCTTGGTCAGGCCCTGTGAGGACCATGTAGATTAGCGTCTGAAATGGTCTTTTGAGGAAAGAACCACACAGATTTGAGTGGACCTGACCAGTCAGTGCAAGCATTTGTCAGTAACTGAGGAACTCAACTCAGAGCTTAAGGAGCTCAACGACTCGACTAACAATACCAAAGAAAGGACATTTGGGTAGGCCGCATAAAGTATGCAAACTGTCAGACCATCATTAAAACTGAGAAAGAGGAGCAAAAAAACTGATCCACATAGTCCTCACATTCACAATAATTAAAATAAAATAAACTTTACAAAGTAATAATGTCAATTGTCGTAGAACTTCTTCCGAAACAGTCTGCATTACTGTTATTCGATTATAAAAGAAAGGGTGCCGCTGAAATAACAGGGAAATTAAGTATTTTATTGAGACGGATCACTTAAATCTATAATATCGGTAACCCTATGGTAATCCGTAATTTGTTGCGAACCGTTTTCCGGCTGGCCTGTGTGCTCACCAACACACAAAATCTGCCGCGTCAGTTTATATCGCATTAAACTTGCGTCCGTTTATAAAAATGTTTGTTTTCAGCTCGCCACTGTTTTTTACTCTTAACCCAAATACGAGTCAAATACTGTTACCTAGTTCCACTGGAGTTAAAAAAAGCATCGCTTTCCACGCTTGGGAATGTGGGTGTATATCTAAAGCCTTAATGGCTGAACCCGTTCGGACAAATGGCAGCTAAAATGTTTAAAATTCAACTGTGCTTTGTGAATTTAAATGGGAACACGATATTTTGGATGCATTTCTTTTACGTTATCTATTGCATAATTAATCTATTCAATTTCTATTTTTTATGCTAAATTGTGATAGCGCGCTTCTGTATTTTACAAAATCACACTACGAAAATTGACATCAAATTACCATCACCCACCAATAGATGGCGCTATTATCAAAAACCATTTACCCTCGATTCCCTGCCACTAAATTTTCCTAAATGAAAACGTTTTCTACAAAGAGGTTTTAGTGAACGTAATGAACCATCAAACTTGAACGTGAATACATTAAAAATAATCCCAGTTTACACACGTAAGCCTCATTTACTCGGCTCGGCGGTAAATGGGACACTACATCATTTTCAGCCGACATTTTCAGAATAAAATAGGTATTATAGCCATAATGTGTTTTGATAATTCGCTCGAACGACTGCGGTATTTATTTTGTTTGAGCAAAATGTCTGTATATTTCTTTCTTTATGGCTTGGTATTGCTTTCTTCTATTTGCAAGTTTGTGTTGTGTGCCTAAGCTTACTGTTTTTAGTAAATAAACACCTAAATTCTGACTTTTCCTCCGTGCCTATACGTTCGTGGGTTTTTAACTTTGAACTTTGGTACGGCAAGCCGTTTGGGAACCAGTATTTCTTACATCGTTCTCCTCCTCTTATAGTCCTTCTTGCTAATAACAGCTATACAATTACTTTGAATTTTCTTCAAACCGGATATTGTCACGGAAGAAAAAATCGCCATTTCTTTCTCATTGTCTTTAATTTTTTCCCCAAACTTTTAAAACGCTCCCTCTCACAGAGAGGAGGCCTGTGTCCCATCAGTGGGACCATTATAGGCTGATATTATTATGATTTAAAAATAAATAGAAACATTAATTTAAAACAAAATTGCAAAAAGCAGCCTTATTGTCGGTATAGAAAGGTTTAGTTAGGGTATTGACAAATACTTCTCGTGTTTGGATTCAAATTAAACTTTCTTTTGGACGTAACACCCTATAAACCCCGTAAGAGGGAGCGCGCAATTCTACTTTTTGTCGCGCTTTTTGTCGTAGAATAATCGAAAAAATCGCGCGCTAAAAAGTCATAGTGCGCACTCGTCCTAAGAGGAAAACCGGTTCCATGTAAGAAAAGTTCCGTTACCAAAAAGTTCCGCACACCATGCGAAATGTTCACTAACTGCCATTTAGATAATCCCATGCCGCAAGTTTGTGTTAGTTGGTTAACTTTTCTATTTATTCGCGTCTTTGAATTAGGGCGTTGACCTCATTTATTTACATCGTGTTCTCGCTTGAGTCTTAATGAGTTTTGCCTGTTTAAGGTAATTTTCTAGGATTCTACATTCATTCCTGCGTTTTGACGTACTGGCATTTTACATAATATCTTTTTTTTTTAGTCCCATTTAGACCAACAAATATGGCTATATTATGTTCAGTGTGATAGGATCAGTTTTATAAATGGGCTGAAAATATGTGCACCATGAACACTGAGTAGTAGTTATTACTATCAATTTGGCCAAGGCTTACCTCTGGTTTTTGATTTTCAATGGTCTATTGATTACGAAGAATTAGGCTGCGAACCACGTGGGCGCGCCGACAGAGGGCGCCTTCCGGTTTTCCGATCAAAAAGTGACATAAGAAAGTTACGGTTAGACATCAAACCATAAGCTTGAGTAGCTTTTCCAGCTCAATTTCCATTAAAAACTGCACAAAAAAGCTGACGTTAACAAAAACTTATTTTTTGTTTCTGCTCCGTAAAGTCAGCGATATTTTTAGACCGCTAAGCTGCCAGTGAAAGTCAAGAAGCACTCACTAGAGTAAACAGCTGATAGCAGCTCCTGAAGTTGAGTGCTGTGAAACTAAAAGCATTTTTCTTAAAACTAAATATTTTTGAGCTGTTGGAGGCAACAACTTATAATATTCAGTGTAATCTTGATAAAGTTTAGTTCAGATAATGCTTATTGAGTTTAAGTTAAGGGACTTAAACCAAGTAAAAATATCTTCTCAATTGACTTTTTGTATGTAATTTTTGTGGACCGAAGAAAATGTCGTAGTCCTATTTGTTCTAGCTTTTAGGAAGGTCGGTAGGTACTCACAAGGTTTTTGGCAAATGTATAAATAGGTAAGTAGTAGCTGCAGAGGTGGAGCACTAGCGCTGTGCATGTTAAAAGATTTACTGTTAATTAAACTTACTTCTCTTTCTAGATACCTTACCAATACAAAATTGAAAGTTCATACGAAAGTGAGTTTGTTTATTTGTTTGTTACGATTTCACGCTAAAACAGCTGAACGAGTTTGGATAAAATTTGGCACATGGGTAGACCATGACCTGGGTTAGGACATAGGATACTTTTTATCCCGATATTCCCACGGGATCGCGACATATGCGAGTGAAACAACGGGGCTAGTTACATATAATTAAAATGGCCACCCAAAAGCTTTAATAAAATTAAAAGTGAGCGTTAAAAAATCCCCGGAAAATTGTTTTGACGTGAAAAATTACGGGAAAAAAAAGGTTTTAAGGTTGAAGGCAATAGTCATTAATTTTAATTGTCCACTGATGGGGAAGTGACTAATTTGTTACATATAATAGGGTATGGGGGAGAAATCACGCCCTGATTATAGGGAACACAGTTTAGTTGATTTATAGTTGTCATGGAGTAATGAGTTGTAGGGCCGTTTTGAAGGCCTACAGTGCCTTGAAAATAGATTAAATTGGGGTCGTTACTTTGTAAAGATATCGTGTAATAATCTTTTTACAGCGTGTAATCTTTTTACAGTTTTTACAGTGTATATAACTAGCTTCCGCCCGCGGCTTCGCCCGCGTGGTATGTCGTTAAAAAGTAGCCTAGTAGGTAGATGGCATCCCGGGAAAGGCCCCGGGATGCCATCTATCTCCTTGCCAAATTTTATCGAAATCCGTTCAGTGGTTTAGGGGTGAAAAGGTAACGTATAGACAGATAGACAAACAGAGTTACTTTCGAATTTATAATATTAGTATGGATTATTGTAATAATGTCGTGATGGCTCAGTAGCTAAAGCCTTGCCTCTCATGCACGAGGTTGTGAGTTCAAAGCCGTACAGGTATCAATGTGACTTTATCAATTCATAATTATGTACTTTCCAAGTTTATCTTGGACATCACTAACATCGGTGAAGGGAAACATCGTGAGGAAACCTGGACTTATATTAAAATTGATCTGTCGTGTTATCTGTGTAATCGCTTACCCATCTTGAAAATTTAAATTTCGTTTGGTAAAGCACATTGTCCATTTCCCAAGGTAAACGACCCTTATTTAATGAAATAGGGTGTCTCGGAAAAATAATTAATTATGTTATGTGCCAAATAATAACATAGACGTATGGCATTATATTTTTATTTTTATTGTTTTTTATTTAATTTAGTTTATCCAGTGTATATAGTTTTGTCCTCTTTAATAAATATAAGTACGTACATAGGCATGTTATAATTAATAGAACAGTCGTAAAACCTTATAACTAGATTTAACAACCTCTGCTACGTAACGTTTGTGTGCGAGTAAATTATTACCTAGAGTTAACTTTAATTCGGTAACAATCTAGACTAAATACAGTTTTAAACTAACTTCAGTGGTGCTGTAGTTCTTGTGGGACCGTTTTATTTTAATTGCTAAACTTATCGTGTATTTTGTTTGTAAACGACCTTATTACTATTTGCGAGCATGGATATGTAATGATAGGTAACGAGCATAATTTAATAATAATCTTCTTGTAGAACTATTAATTGTTAAGTTTGTTTTCTTTACCAAAATATTTTATTGAAGTGAAGAAGATTCTGCTATAATAATCATTTGGAATTCTATTCTTACTTTCCAATTTTCCTTATTTCATTATTTTATGACCTTTGTAGTTTGAAAAATATTGTGTGCATATTCGTAGCACTTCCGTAGCACCAATGTAATAGTTCTACGAACATTCGTAGCGAGAATTCCGAGATCGAATTCTGGGTATGCTTTTATTGGGCTTCCGAACCGACGATATTTAACCCGATGGTTTGTAGGTTTTATGAAGTAATATTTGTTTTTTCTGAGTATTACAGGAACGTAGTTGATACGGTTTCGAATTAAAATGTCATATTTCTATGAAAATTAAGTTTGAGTGACACTGGTAATTGAAAATCCCTTTTTTTATTTATTACTAGCACCTGCTTCTCCCGGTTTAAAAAGAAACATCGTTTTTCTTTATCACATGAAGTTGAACATTATTGTGTTATGGACATTTAAACTTTTCGCAATATATTCACTAACCGCAGCAAAATTCGTTGCCTAGTTAGTTAGAAAAATATAAGCTACTTTAATTTAAAATAAATGTTAAGATATTTATATAAACAAAATAAACCAAAATACAGTTCCGCTAAACTGAATGCAACTGAAATTATAACAACAAATTCTCATTCATTATATACAACCACCTACTAAATTGTACCTCACCTAAAACAGGTTACATAAGCACTAAATACACGTAGTTAAGCGATGCTACACGACTCGTACCGCTCGTAGCGCTCGTAGCACTTGCTACGTAATATCGTAGCAGTAACATGTGGCGTAGCACATAACGTTAAATCAGTGCTACGAGCGAAAACTTTTTTATGAGAGTTCGCGGAACAGTTTGAGCCTGTCCCTACTTGTGGTACTGGGTTTTATGACTCCTTAGTCATAATTTACCCGCGTTGTAAAGCTTTGGTTACATTAGGTATGTTTATTGAAGGCAATGTCAAAGAGTATTTTTGTAATACCTACAGTCATGCTTATCTTTTATACTTTAGCCTCTAATTATTGATCAAACAATCATAAATCAAGTAAAAGTGATTTTATCCTTTACTAATTAATGAATTTACTACTCTATTAGTATTTTTTTATATACTTGTAAATATTATTATAATTATTTTAAGTCTGTTAGCTTTTATAGTAAATATTTGTTTAAGACAAATTAAAATATTATCGGAAAAAAAAACGAAAATAATGTTTTCCGAGTATGTTTCAACATACTAAGAAACTACGTCCGAAAGTTATATTGTTAAAGTAAACAGTTTCATATCTTTAAATTTTTCAATTCGTTAATTACAATTTATCACATAAATGACCTAAAAAATATGCTTAAAAATGTACTCCATCTCTTTGACCCCTATAATAACAATCTAATCATTTCCGCTACCTATGAAGGATACATTGAATCCTGCTGACGTCGCTTAAGTAATCATTTAAGATGGCATCCAATTTTCTGCGTCGCGTCGTCGCGACTCGTTTTTATATGGCGAGGGCTGTGACGTAGCTTGTGTTGTGCGGCAGGCATGTGGCCAGAAGGTTCAGTTAAAACGTATTGTAGATTAGTGGCGAAGGTTTTAATCTTAAAAGTTGATTTGTGCTTGTGGTATGATTTTTATGGAGTTTTCTTGGAAGTCTTAAAGCGTTTGTAGACTTCTTTTATTTTAATACGTAGGCATGGCAAAACAAAATATAAATTATTAAAAATAAACCGTCGAATTGATTTAAAAATGCAACTTGAAACAAGATCACCTAAGTCCCAGATCCATGTGCCTAAACCAAAGAAATTGGACTGCTCCACTATCAATTTACGAGCACTATGCGAACAGAGACACGCAACACGGCAACTATAAAGCAATAGAACACTTATTAAGTCATTTCATTGTGCATTGTGTATTTTATTTTTTTCTGGTCTTCTTACACAACAGAGGACACCACCACAAACCATCTCAACGCACCTGTGACGTCACCCAGCTAACCTTCTGTCCTCCCCCGCACAGCGCTGCGGTCGCTTTCAATTCCTCTCAGCGTCACGCTCCAAGTTTTTTGAATATTAACATGAATGCTCTCCACTACCGCGCACCGAGATGCGCTGCATCATTACTCTAAGAGCTCTAACATTAATATTCTGTAATAAAGTCGTGGAGGCTGGTGATATAAATTAAATTGTGGGAGGAAGTGGGTTTTAAAGGAGCTGCGTTGTTTTGGATAACAATATGAATTCTAAGTTTTAACGGGTTCCCCAGAAGCGTACCTATTGTACACCCACATTTAGCCAGTTATGTTAATACTTAGTCAAGTGTAATAGGCGACGAGCCTATTGCCATCAACGGGCATACATATAGACTCCGTACTGCTTTTGAATAATTCCTGATTCAAAGACCCAATTTAATAACACTTTGCCCGACTTTGGCATCGAACCCAGTACCTCATGCTCAGCGGTAGCGCTTGCGACCACTAGACCAAGGAGGCAGTCGGTATAATTATTAAAAGGTGTGGATGAACATTATAAGTTCTCGGCCCTCTTCATCTTCAGCAACAACGCCGAACAAAGACTGTGTTCGGTAGAAGTTCTTTGCTAAATAAACTAACACTTTCTACGATAATGTATTACACGTTACAGTAATAGACGCGAAATTGTTAGTAGTTTTTACTTACCTATAAACTTGAATTTGTTGTCTGGATCATTTCGCTGATTGGCTATATAGTATCTTCTGCATGAACATTGAACTTTATTCATGTACAAGGTGCTATTGAAACAACTAAAACCCCTATAGGGGTCATTGTACTTCATCATTATGAACAACTATTATTTTGAGCTCTAATGAGAAGTGTATAGAGTAGCTGATTTTTTTTAGTGTGTGAAGGATCTATGTGTAGTAAAGTTTTTATAATTTGTATAAGTTCCATAGAGCATCCCTCTATCGCACCGCCTCCTATATAAAGTGTTAGGCAAATAATAACTGGTCGAATAAAATGAGGTATTTTACTGAAAAACATCTTTTCAGTTTCCAGTCGAGTAGGTTTTCACGAGCCACTGGCTCTTCAGTATTTGTGTACATAACGTTATGTAGCAAATAATATGGAATCATTGAGTATTTATGAGAAGGGATGGAGGCATTGATACGGTTTCCTGCGACGGTTTTTGAAGTTCAGAATCATTTGTATATGTATGTGTTATTTTTGGCATAATACCAACGTGTTCGTTTCCCAAAAAGACGGATTTCCTACATGTAACACTCATCATCTGCCTAGCCTTTTCCCAACTATGTTGGGGTCGGCTTCCAGTCTAACCGGATGCAGCTGAATACCAGTATTTTACATGGAGCGACTGCCTATCTGACCTCCACAACCCAGTAACTGGGTAATACGATACCCCTTTTTAAGACTGGTTGTCAAACTTTCGAGCTTCTGACGACCCCTAACGACTGTCAAAGATCCACAAATGACAGCCGGCGACAGCCGCATCCTACATGTCCACACTTCCTACATGTAACACTACTGTGCATTCATTTATGCGTTCATAGATAGCACCTTTCAATGCGATCTTTGTTATTAGCAGAAGTCACACACTCATTTCTCCAGTTTAATAAAAAATACTGAAATAGGTTAAACAAATAACTTCACAACAGCCTGTTGTATCGACGCAGCTAACTCTGGTCGTTTTAACCTTTTAGCGTTGAATGTAAATACTAGCACTATCTGTAAACGTTCATAATGGACGTGTACACTGAAAACAGTTACGTAAGAAGTTTTACAAAACTATTCGTTTGTTTCTCTTTCCTCTTTAAATGAGCGTTTTAAAAAACGAATAAAAAACAAATGAGTTCTAGATAGCGCTGAATAAAGTATAGTTCTAAAACAAAGTTTGTAAGGGTCACTAATATTATGATGAGAAAATATTTGTATGTTTGTTTGTACTTAATAAACTCAAAAACTAGAGGACCGATCTTAAAAATTATTTCACCAGCAGGATGCTATATTATCTCTGAGTAGCATAGGCTATAATTTATAAAGATATGACGCGGGCGAAGCCGCTGGCAGAAGCTAGTAGGAAATAAATACCTTTCCCTTTTTATTATCTTTCTTCTTTCTTGTTAGTATAGCCTTTTCTATTAAAGAGAAAATGAAATACACACTGCATTGTTTTAACGATTTAATGTCTTTACAGCCATTTATATAAGAGTTCCACCTAGGTAAGTACCTATAAAATCCTATTCTGATTATTAAACAGTTTTGAACAAAACTGTTGAAGCTACAACGTCTAAATTATTACACAGCTACCTCATTCCTACAGTTACCAAAACGACCTCAAACACAATCACTACAAAGCCTTTATGTCAAAATAAAAGACATTCCAATCTGAAGCTCTTCATTAACATCTACAAAGATAATCAGAATGGCACAAAAAGTACCAAAATGTACCGTGGACACTTAATTAGCGGTGACGTTATCACAATGAGGTACCTCCCATTGTTAGAGTAAGAAATTGCTCGCCGGCAGAAATATTTTTTTGAGTTTTTTGTGGGTCTAAAAGTTCCAATTCAATCTTCAAACAACTATCCGACTGGATAGTTGTTTGAAGATTAAATTGGAACTTTCGTATTTTAGGTAAATAATAAATAGGTGTTTTTTACATAACTGGCTCAACGGCACTCTTTTTTTTTTTTTGAGGATGTGATTTTATCAACTGACTTCTACCGCTCTGGACGGAGCGGGAAGGCCTGTCAGACCCCACCCGTGTTCCTTCAGTTGCCTGTTGCCAAGGTCCCGGTATACGTATACCTTTCGGACTTTCCCGCAACCCTGGCAGTCAACATATACCTCTGCTCACCCCTTCTGAAGATATAAGCGTAACTTCATAAACCAAAACAGGGCGTAGTGTCCTCGTGCCAGAATTATCTATTTACGACCTATTTCTCATTTGACCATTCAATTTATTATAGTGATCATGAAATGACTGTTTGGGTATGTGCCAGTATCGAATCAAAGCCATTTTCCATCTAAATTGACGTCAAATTCAACTTAACCTTAATGCAAACAAAATAATATTATACCACCGACTTCTGACTACCCAATATAAAGACTTTCATTCCATATTTAAAAAGGTAGACACTAGGATACACTTATCACATCACCATATCCTCCATTGAACTCACACAAAGCCCTTAACTACGTAACTCATAAAATGTGACCTCTCCCTCCAAGAAAAACCAAGCGTTGATCCGACGAACTATTTCCCACAAGTTTGTAACAAGTCACGTCAAATGGCGGCGATAAAACCGATCATAAATTCCTAACACATTGATACTCGTCCGCTATTTTTTTATGGGAGTTATCGGTATCTACTTGAAATAATTATGTAGTTAAGCAAGTATCGTGTACGTGGCATACTTAAAGTTAACTTATTCTACGAAAGTGATAAGAGCTCTAGACTTTAGGACTTTGCGCCAATGTAATATAAAATTTTATTTCGTCCAGCTTTGCAATAGAAATTACGCTATAACTAACACAGAACAAGTTCATTTAAAACTAAAATCAATTAATGTTTTAATAATTCACACACACTCAACTTTATAATATTTGGGCACTTCATATTTATCCCCTTTCTAAGATAAGATAAATATTTATTTGCTTAAACGTGAGCACATGCAATTGTACAATAAATGAGTAAATTATCAGTAATTAAAAGATGTTAAAAGTAAAAATAATAACAGATCATAACGTTCCCGTCATTTTCCATCTAGCCTACTCCAACAAGTAACGTCAAATAACTCAAACTCGACGTAGTTAGTTTTATAGTTTTTTTTTTTTGGGGTTATAATATATATATTTTAGAAATGTGCTAATTAAGCGCTTTCATTTTATACCGAAAATGTCCCAATAAAGAATAAAAAATGTGTGTCATAACTTTATGTCCCCTAGAGGGCGCCATATTTAATTTAATGTGAAGTAATGAGCCAGCGGACGATCAAGACACGTCCAATGATGTCATTTGTCAAATTCTGATGAGTAGTTTAGAAGTTATGAGGGAACACATGAACATAAATACTAACATACATACATACCGGTCAAAATCATAACCCCTCCCCCTCTCTGCTTCGCCGTAGTCGGGTACAAAGCAATACTCATAAAAGATAATTATAATCATAGATAACAATTATGCGCATCAAGGTACTTTCACAAAATTATACCCCAGCACCTGCTCCACTTTCTATACCTGTATTATTACTCGTATAAAACTTCACAGATTAGCATGTAAATTGAAAATTAATTACTTGCCACACAACAACAACATCACTATATCCCGGAGTCCGGGATTATGTAACAGAATCCCGGCGTCTAATCCCGGTGCGCGAAGCAATTATTATTTTATGTTTATAAACTGTCGGCGATGTATTAAGCGCTTGCAAATCTGTCCTGGGACTAGCACGGGACTGTTTGGGATAGCTCGTAACTTCCATAATAGTAAGGTAGGTGAGGTATCCATAGTACATAATACAGGGTCAACTCTCCAGACGTGATGGGCATCGATATCTAAACACGATGAAATAAAAAAGAAATAGCTCAGGTCCCCAAGATACAGGCACCGCCTAGTTTGGGGACCACCGCATTAACAAAAGGAATGTCAACAACAGTCCGGTACAGATAGAATTATTATGTTAAAATAATTAATAAAGGTAATAATTTTATATTACTATAATTTATATCCTTTATTTACATTTTGAAATATTTTTTAAAAACAAAAATAAAACATTTAAAAATATAAATTGTAGCCCATCGGCATCAGGAGGGTCCAAGCTGCCGCTTTAATTTATATGATTAATTATTGAAGGATTTGAAAAGATTTTAAGCTTGCGATGACCTACTCTCGGATAGGTGGCCATTTTTAAAAACCTTCGGTGGGTTTTAAAAATGTAGTTAAAAATATTGATATTGTTGGAAATTCAATCGTTACGCGTAGTCGGAAAGCCCAAAATTCAGTCATTTTTATTTTTGGATATCAGTATCGCCTAAACTGGATATTGGTCAGGTAGGTATATTCGTCAGGATTTTTTCTGGAAAAAATTTTGTTTATTTCCTAAAAATAAGAGCCAAACATAGCACAGCTTTTTCAATACCGTACCGAAAATGAACTCCTAATTAAAACCGACATTGACCCCGAAAAAGCAATAAAAATTCTTCCCAACTTTAGAAATTTCAAACCCTCGACACAAGGGTTGAGTTTGGACCCTAAAGTTGTGAGTCCAAGTGGTCCCAATTGTTTATGAGGCATGCTAATTAGCGGTTGACCTCTATTTACAGGGCTCTTGAGAGTTTTACAACGTGTACCTGCAATTTGAGCACTTCGAAGTGTCAATAGTTTAGTACTACGTAGGGATTTAGGATTTCTAAGTATTGGTGATGTAGTCGTTTTGGAAACTTTATTTTGTTTGAAACCGTTGGCTTTTCTGCGTATTTCATTTGTTTTATGCAAGATGTCGACTCATCCGTAGAATAAAGTCCGATCTGCAGGGTTGATAGTTTTCAGTAGGGGTTAGAGAAGTTGTTGACTTGTGTAAATCATAAACGGTGAGACTTGACATTTAGATTTTTGGGTATGTTGTAACAACGCCCCAGCCTAGTTAAATGCTATCTATGTATTGTATATTTCTTATCCTTTTATTTCACGAGATAGTGAGTTCTATATCAACATAGGACGTTTTATGGCGGAAGAGCGGGGGTCCGTAGTGAACATTGTACGTTGTTTTACGGAGACGTCTGAATTAAATGACGTTCTATATTAACATGGGTAAATTTTTTGTTGGAATTATCCATCCCTTTTTTAGTCCTTTGTGAATAACCACCTTAAAATATTTAAATATAATGTTGGTTAATGTATGGGAGTTTAGCCATATTATGACTAAACTCCCATACAACTAAATAAAAAATGAAATTATTATTTAAAATAATTTATTAATTTAAAAAAAACTCAAAACAGATAACAAAACCATTAGATGGCATCACTTTGAACAGCAATCACATCACAGTTAGGTATGGACTTAATTAGCATAGTCTAAAACTTAGAACAATGCAGGAGACGCGCATGAAGAAAAATATAAACTTCGCATTTGTTATAAAAACAACATTATCGCATTTAAAAAATATAGTATTCAGTCTTTATAATTTTACCAATTAGAAGCATTGTGACCTAGATGAGGTTCTATAATTAACAACAATGAAACTGTACATATAGGTACCTAAAACTGCCTTGGTAGCGTAATAGTTAAAACTTAAAATAGTTATTAAATGGCATATCGTATCACAGCATGGTAACTATGTAACCTACACCACTACGGAATGGACTTAAATTAGCAACTTATAATTGTCATGTAGACAGTTTCTCTGTGATTTCTTCGTTGTCATTAGCACCACGAATTCGCCTGATACTTCGCACTCAAGCGCTCGCACCGTGTCTCCTGACACGACAGAGGCGCCCAAAAGAATAGACAAACCTTAAACGCAAATACCTTAAGAATTTAGGTAAGAAATATGTAACGAAAAGGGGAAATGCCGTAGACGAAAAAACGATGGGGCCATGATGCAAATGCCGTTACAAATGCCCTGATAAAATATCTCAACAACAGCGGCTGGACTGCTTCACAAAAGCGAATCTCACTGCGAGAAAACTGAAGTATGCCAAACAGACGGGGTCTTTCCTCCTCTAAAGTAGCTTTCATCGTACTGAAGACCGTATCGTATCGTATTTTAGAGGAGGACAACGAGTTGAACCGGCAAGAGTTTTAATAAACATACCCTAGTTTGGCATACTTCAGTTTTCTCGCAGTGAGATTCGCTAGAACCTGTGATCACCGACAGATAATACTTAAAAGTATGGTTCCTGATATTAGGAGTATCTTGATTCAGGCATATTTTCTTCTTCATTCCATTGGAATATTAATTTGATGATGAAATTTCACTGCATAGCTCGATCTCCCAGTTGCCAAATTTTTGTGAAGCAGTTGAGCCGCTGTTGTTGAGGTATTTGTAACGGCATTTGCATGATGGCCTAATCGTTTTTTCGTCTACTGCTTTTCCCCTTTTCGTTACATATTTCTTACGTAAGTTCTTAAGGCATTTGCGTTTTAGGTATGTCCATTCTTTTGGGCGCCTCTGTCGTGTCAGGAGTCATGGTGCGATCGCTTGAGTGCGAAGTAGCAGTCGAATTCGTGGTGCTAAATGATAACGAAGAAATCACAGAGAAACTGTCTACATGATTAAGGCAGAATGTGCTATAGCAGATCGAATGGATATTAGTAGGAGACGGCATAGGAGTTGGCACTGACAGTTCCAAATTAAGCGGGGTAGATCTGCGGTGAGAAACTTCTAACAGCTATTCAAGCTGTATGAATGGTACATTTTCGGAACGAGAATTTAAGGCGCTTCCAAAGAAAATGTAAGATACTACTAGATTGATTGGGTGCTGTGAACATCCTCGATAGACAGATCAGACATGGCATTCGGTATTAAGCTGTCGTAGGTCATTTATTTGGTCCCACTATCTTCATACAGAACTTCTTCCCATATACCAGCTAGTTCCTGACTGATTTCTACTGCACCAGGAGGCAAAGGTGACGTTTGTTGTGTCATGCTGTTGTCATTAACATTCACAACTGAAATAATAAAAAATAACGGTATATTATTATAGGTATTCATAAAATACTAATGTATAATGCAAGACAAATGTACCTAGCAATTAATTAAACAAATCTTAAATTAAAATCTTTATATTTAACGATGTTTTTAAATGAACAACGTCTTATCTGATTGCATTATCCCAGTAACAACGTCCCATCTTAATATCGAACCAGCAAATCGTATGAGAGATTCCGTAGAAAAACGTACTATATTCACATGAAACGCTTAGAAATTCAATAATGTTCGTATAAAATCGTCCTAATATTTCATAAGACTACTACTTTTTACTGTTTATTATTACAGAAATAATGATAACCCTGTGCATATGTATTACACCAATCGTATTTTCAAACAAAAAATGCGTTTCTATACCTCTCCGTCAAAAAACGTCCTTTATAAAAATCGATCGCCCACGACTGTTTACTGAAACAAAAAAGCAATAAAGACATAATGTTCATTAATTTTAAAACTTAATAGTGTGTATCACGAAATAAAGCAAATGAAATCGTCGACTTACCAGCATTTACACCTTTCTTCATATAAACAGCAGCAACATTTGAAAATGATGAACTAAACTCGGGCCTTTCTGAGTCATCTTTAAGCATATCCAACATTTTCCCTGATCGTGACATCTCTAAAAACATGTTTTTTTATGCAAAACACTTGATATTTTTTTTTTTTCATCAAACCTAGAAAAGCTATGCGCAAGACACAAAAATGCCCTGGCTCCAACAAACAACGGCCGGACTGACGAACGGACGGGACGCTCGCGCTGCCCTCGCATCCCGCGCGCCGTCCATTGATCACTTCGTACGTTTTAATGCGGAGCTAATGTCAGATTGAACGTTATTCGATTCTATATTTCCGAAACTAAATAAGATACGAAAATTCTAAAAACGTACGTTTGTAGAGTTCGTATTCCTTATCTCGTCTAGCTATTTAACTCATTTTTGCTCCATGATCACATCGGACTCTGTTCTACGGATAAGTCGATGTATTAAGATGTTGTTCAAACTCACGTCATAGGTTACGATATGTCTATTCGATAGCACTGAATTAAGACAAGACGTATTGAATTGTAATGATATAATTAGCAAATAGAAGGACGCTGCTGAACATCCACTTGAATTAATTTCTTAGTAATTATGAAATTACTAAAGCTAGCATGACGCGGTGGCGGTGACGCAGGTTTTTAATAATACTATGCTTTTGTAATTTCGATTCTACTTTATCTGAAAACTGGTTTACTGAACTTCGTTAATTTTCAACAATTTCACAGCACTTCGTTTTCAATGTAAAACTCTAATAAAACGCCCGCAACTTTCTTTTCACGGTTCTAAATTCTGAATTCTTCACTTCGTAATTCACCGCGTCGTCTGTGGAGCGGCGATAGTGACAATCCGGCTGAGCCACCCCACGCGTGGCCATAGTGTGGGGCCGTGGGCCAGCATGGGCAAACACGCGACTAAGCCGAGCGAAGCCGACCGAAGCCGAACAAACCCGAGCTAATCCGAACGGAGCCCACATGTGCTACGTCCAGTAGGATTTGATAGCTCTACAGTTACGATTGAAATATGGAGGCATCCCAAATGAAACAGTTTCTGCATTTGAATAATGTTCTATTATTCAAGTTTCTCCAATTTCTTGGAGGAAGAATAATGGTATGTCGTCGCCAGAATACCTGTGTTATTGAAACAAGTAACAATATTTGTTAGATCTTAACGGTTTAGATTTTGACTCAAAACAGTTTATACGATCACCGATTATTGACCAGGTTTATATATTTCCATATTTAATTTTAAGCTATATAACAACGATGCTTGGCATCGACAATGAGACATTAAATTTATGTGCCACCAGTTGGTCAGTTATGTATAAGAAATCAGGAACCTTTACAGTTGAAGTAGGTATACAACATATCGAACATCACAATCAAATACAATCGAGCATTACAAATTCATGTTCCTATGTTTATAATTATGATCCACTTATGATACTGTCCGTTAAAAGCCTTTTGTTGTCCACCTCCAGTGCTCCCCTGTCATCGACAATTAATTTATAGACATTTTAACACACCATTAGGTTTTAGCATTATTTTCTTCATTAACATAGTACCTGAGGTACATCACGGCATAATGGCCTGCCTGATGGTGCCTGACTGTATCTTACAGCTAAATGAAAACTTATAACCATATGGGTAGGATACACTGAAATACCAGTTTCCACTAGAACTGTTATGTAATACTGATATGATAACAAAATGATGGGTGATATCTTTGATTTATTTATGTAAAATACATAATAGGCTTACAATATTTCTGATGAGAGTTACTACAACTATAATAGAGTTGTGCAATTATGTAAAATTCCAGAATTAGCAAGAGAAGTCACGCGTTATATTAAACCATCGCGTATTTGCAGCTCGACAACGACCGTATAAGTTATGTTTAGAGATTAACATTATAGGTAATTCACAAGCCAAGTCACAAGCAACCACGATTATTTATAGCATTGTAAATTAAAATGAACAATACAACAACTGAGGTAAGCTGAAGCCATAAAAAGATAACAAAAAAATAGAAACAAACCTCATTTAACTTTAAATTTTCCTAAACATTGAACAATCATCCCTTTTCTAAAAACAACCCTAACGGATTATAACACCAGAAACACTTCAAACAACGCAAGTAATCCTACTTAGAAAATACATGAAATTACCGGGAAATACCTCGGAATCTTTTCAAGGAATCCTTAAAAATTCCGCGCGGAAAGTTTTCGATTGAAGGCGGGAACTTTTTGTTCGGCAAGTTTTCGACCGCACGCGATTTGTTTAGCCCCAAAGTCCCCGTTATCCCCTCTGTAGTGTGAGGCTAGACGGATTGACTACTTTTAAACAATGTTCGCAACAAGGGATTTTAAATGTTTTACTGTAGCGTTGCTCGTTTTGTTTTGACCGTTAAGTCGCAATGCAGTTGTGTTTAAGGGAATTGGGTTAAATCGGTGAAGCAAGGAAACTAACGGGCTGTTAGAGTTAAGACTGACGTTAAGAACCAACTACATAGAATCGTGAAACAAATGTTTTACGTTTTTAAAAGTATGTAGCTAAAGTAACTGTTGAAGTAATTAGTGTCCGACCAATTAGATTTAACTTTGTAACTTTGTTTCTTTGTTTTAACTTTGGTAAGCGTGAGCGTGACTTTTTGCAACAAATAAAAACAACGTTGTAAGTTAACCGATAGAGGACTGCCGAGACCCGTATTTTTAACGCCCCCAAACCTTCCAGCCCCGCTGACTCTCTAGAGAGTCACTACGCCATACACGGGCAAGGCCCGCGGGGCGCGACCGCCCGCCGCGGCTTATCGTCGCACGCATAAAAAACAAAGGCACTTAAATATTGATAATTATAATATTCTGTATTGCTAAACATGTGGACATTATATGAAAACCTGACTGTAACAACTTTATATTATATATGGCAAATAAAGACTTAACTTATCTAAAACCCCATTAAATTTTATCTGTGGTCAAAATATGTGGCCTTTATGTATTTGATTAGTTGCCAACCGCTCACCAAAGTGAAACTTCGAGTTTACCAATCAGAGATTTTGCCAACGTTTCAGCATGCAGAGCAGAGAGCGTTCTATTCACACCACGACAAAATTAACAAGCTATCTGAAACAGTCTCAAGACGCGATGGAGTTAACGCTAGCGCCCAGTTCAACCAATCCAATTCCCGCGACGATTGAATTGCGTCCAATCGCGTCCAGTGGTAACCAATAGTAGCCAACCGCGTCGCTCCAATCGTTGCTGATTGAAACTCAGACCGACTACAATAGAATTAGGGGTTACGAGCACACTGATTCAATGTCCTTTGTTTTAAGGGTATGTTAGTTACATGTCGGATCGTGTTTTGTTTTCATTTTCTAAAGGAACATGACTCGCCTTTACTGTATAACATTACGAAATTCTTCTTCTCTCGAGTTGCTAAAAGATTAATTAGCATGAGGAGTCAATGGAAAGTCCTGACTCTCATGTCTGGCATGGTAAGTCAAAGTCAAATAATTTATTTCAAGTAGGCACATTAAAGGCACTTTTGAACGTCAAATACATAGAAATAGAAATAAAACTGATTCTAGTTGCCCCTTCCAAAAGGTAGTTTTCGTATGGAGAAGAATGAGCAAGACCACCGTTACTCTTTTTTTTTTTTTACAATATTTGGTATCTATCATATAATAAGTTAAGTAAGTAGTAAGTTCTAGCTTGTTACAATAAACATAAAGAATAATGCCACTGTAATCTAGTGATAGGAATCCGTAGCACGACATAGCAGTCTCATTGCGGTGCGTAGTATTATTACAGCATCAGAAATAGAAATAAAATAAAGTATGCTACAAAGAAGTTTCAAACTCTTTTTGTTTTGTCATTATTTTAAACATAGTTATTTTGCTAGCGTTTGCAATTTTGTTTCTGTTTACATCATTGTAAAAGTTGATACCACCATGAAGGATAACCGTCATTCAAGAAAAATATTATATGTGACACAAAACATCAAGATGAAATGTTACAGAAATAAAAATCCTACTAAGAAAAACAGGTTGTTTAAATCTAAAATCCCCATACTAAACACGATAGGTTAGCCGATAATGAAGAATACATTACATTCATTTCCTACAGACGCCTCTTCCTTTCACCACAAAGAAATCGCTGTCTAAGACACTCAAACCGATTCATCTTTTACACAATCAATCTAGCTCATTTCCACACTATCGAATAACCGATAAATTCTCGGGAAAACCGTCAAAATCCGAATTGAGACGCAAACAGTTCAATATCTGGGTAGCTAAAATGCTGTGAAAAGCGTTTCTGCTAAAACCGTTCCATTCATCTGGGCAGCTAAAATGTTCTGAAAAGCAATTCTGCCGCGAACCGTCCCGAGATTCATTGCCGGCAATTTGTAAGCGCCTACGTAAGCGTCCTTTGTTCGGCAGTTTTAAAGTCGGATCAGTGGAAAGAGATGTGTTGTCACTTTAAGATACGGGCTCTCATATATATATGTCGGGAATCTATCTTATTAGCTTGGACGGAATAATATTTTGAGTCGAAGAAAGAGATACTTATAGATGTTAAGTCTTTAAATAGCTCATAATTTTGGTGAAATGTGTGTGTGCCTCTGCCTAACTCTTCGGGGAAATCAGGCGTGTAAATACAGGACCATAAAAAGGCATTTAAAGGTTCGTAAACGATAATCATTACATATAAGGCCCTACTACTGAAGAAGAAGTCAATGGCTCAATACGTGATTAAAATTTCTAACAAAAAAAAAGGTTTTACTTGAAAATATTAAAAGTGGACTTTAAATATTTAATTTTCTTAACCGTTAACAAAAAAGTATTGCTTCCGTGTCAGCACACGCGTCACTGCTTCCTAAGGATTACCAAGCTTCAATAATAACCCATAATAACAACTTTATCTTCAACCCATAAAATATTAAACAACAACATAACAGCAAAAACAAAAAAAAACAACAATACATTCTAAATTTAAACACCATATCGCGATCGTCATTTATTTTACGCACCACATCTGCGCAATTTTACGCGCGTAGTAAACCAGTCGCGTAAAAGTGCTGCGATACACCGTATTTCACCGTAACTCGCGTAAAATTGCGTAAAACCCGTAAACTACGGTGTGAGCTCGTGTGTTGTGTTTATTGTTTAGTTAGTGTTATATTTCAGTTTAATTGTGTGGTTGAAATAGTCTCGAATTATGGATATTTTTATGTTTTCCTTTATAGCTAACTAGCTTTCGCCCGCGGCTTCACCCGGGTAGTATCTCGATAAAAAGTAGCCTATGTCCTTCCCCAGAATGTCATCTATCTCATTGCCAAGTTTTGTCGAAATCCGTTCAGTGGTTTAGGCGTGAAAAGGTAACAGACAGACAGAAAGTTACTTTCGAATTTATAATATTAGTATGGATTTTATAGAGTTTCTTTTGCGTGACAACTTGTAACAGGACCTGATTATGGAAAAGTTAAAAAATTAAGAAAAGAAACGGAACGCGAAACGAAAATCTCAAAACTATTAGTAAAACAATTGGATTAGTAATAATCACAAAACACGCCCAGGATTTATATATATAATGTCCTTTCTTTGGTATTGCTCGTCGAATCGTTGAGCTCCCTAAGTTCTAAATTGAGCTGCACGATTACTGACAAATGCGTGCACTGACTGGACACGTCCACTCAATCGGTGTGGATATTTCCTCAAAAGGCCATTTCAGACACCAATCTACATGGTCTTCACATGATCTGACCAAGATCATGTGTCTGGACTTGAAAAAATAATGTCAGTGAGTTTGCTTCAGCCTTTCTTTTTAGAGAGGAAATGCCGACCTCATCTGGTTTTTGAAATATGATTGATGTGTGAAAGTATTTTTTTACAAAACTACTTCATCATCTGCCTAGCCTTTTCCCAACTATGTTGGGGTCGGCTTCCAGTCTAACCGGATGCAGCTGAATACCAGTATTTTACATGGAGTGACTGCCTATCTGACCTCCACAACCCAGTAACTGGGTAATACGATACCCCTTGGTAAGACTGATTGTCAGACTTTCGGGCTTCTGACGACCCGTAACGACTGTCAAAGATCCACAAATGACAGCCGGGTCCAACGGCTTAACGTGCTTTCCGAGGCACGGAGGAGTCTCGATATGTAAAGATGGTCACCCATCCACGGACCAACCCCGGCAAGCGTAGCTTAACCTGATGGATCGACCCGTGCGGCTGTTATTACTTAGCCACGAGCTGCTACTTACAGAAATAAAATAAAAACTACTTACAAAACTACTTAAAGAAATAAAATATTTTTTCATTTAACATTAAACCCCATCGACTATCGAACTGAAGAGTGAGAGTGAGATGCAAGATCATAATCAGCTTACGGTCTGTTCATGTTTTCCATCCAAATTAGGATTACTACCATCCCATGTAAACACACCACCACTTTCACAGCTATCCCAAAATTTATAGCCTCCGTGTATACATACAGCTTATCCGACACATCGAACCGGATTTAACCGACCAAAACCGGTTATATGCGTTCCGATCCGGACGAATTTGGCTCTGAAATTCCATTTTACTTACCCCAATTAATATTTTGCGGTTATGCAAACAAAAGGCAAGCGAATTTGACCTTTATTGGATGAGAGATAAGAGTTGATGTGTGTGCTTGTGTTTGTATGAAATTATGGTATATTTTATCGAAGTGTATACGTATCGTTTTAAAGTTCCTCGATGATAGGGACTTATTGTCGAATGATAAATGTATCGTATTTTGTATTCATTTAGTATTTTCAATGTTCAACGAACCAGTTGATTAAAGAATTTGCGATTGTCACTTTTATTATTGAATCAATTGGATACTGTCAGGTAAATTCTGATCCCATTCACATTGTAATCCTGAAATATAAGATAAAAATGTTCAGTGCCAGTATAAAAATATGAAAGCTCTCATTTTTTAAACGACTGGTGTTTTTTCTGTATTATTGATGACATGAAAATGAAAGAAGAGATTATGTTAAGAAGTTTATTTTCATCTACCAACTAGACAGCTACATAACTCTTCCTGTGCTATCAAAATAGACTATACATTAACCAATTCTGAGCAGCAGCCGGAGTATATTTGTACTCTGCTATACAATAGGCTCGCACTTAGATCTCATACCATAACAGGCGAAATGTTGTAATTCTATACCTACACCTCTATAATACAAACGCGATATTACATAGATAGTCCGAAGTATTCAATTTAGATTAAAAATCCAAGAGCAGATTGCCTTCTGTATTTCACATAAAACACGAACAACATGTTGGGTACATTTTCCTTTATTTTAGCTTCGATTTCAGATACATGCCAATGTCCCTGAATATCGCGAATGTTCCTGAACATCGCGAAGGAAACACACTGGGTACAGTTAACGACGTCAGGGATTTGGGCAAAGCGAGACGTTTTTCTGTACATCGATAGAATCGTAACTAGGTTGACTTTGCATGTAGAGAGGTGCCGTTTTATAGGGTCTGTCTTGAAAGCTTTTCTAAAAATAATCAGACGATGTCCTGGTATGTCTGTTCATAGATTTTGAGAGCTTTTATGGATAAAAACCTGCCTATACATTGAATTAACAGGCTATCTAGACTCGGGAACTCTTTATATAAATAATACTTTTGTACGTATGTGTGTACCGTTACCGTATCCTGAGAAACATCCACCATTGCAACTAACGAACCTACCCGCAATACATTTTCTACGTGCACGATGAATCAGTAAACAATACTAATAATATTACTAGTGAAAACTGGGTGTACCAGGTGTTCCTATGAGGAACCGACCTTTAAGGAAACCGTACCGTATGCCACCTTTTAGGAACACAGGCTGAATGTAATGGTATGTTAAAGTTTGCAATTTCCGAATCATTTCGAAAAGCCAGTTTCAAATACTCGCAATACGTATTTCACTAGAATTTAAAATAGATTTTAATCTCAGTAACGATATAGAACACATAATAAAGTTTCATTATCATAATTAAGTTTATTCTGATGAATACTAATTAACGAATTTATATCTCATTACTATGTATCGCTTTTAAACATTTCAATAGCTTTGTAATGAATGACTATTCGTTCCGATCACATTGTTCACTATTTCACAAAACTATTTATTAAATTTTTATATTTAATAAATAGTTTGTGTGAGAACAGTGAATATGAATGTATAAATCCAACGATGTTGGTATTACCTAACTTAACATCAACATAACATAACGCCACGCCTGTATTCCTGATGGGTTAGGCAGCAGAGGTGTACCTGTAGTACCTACACCCACATTTCGTCAGTTATGCTTAACCTAACTATTTTACCTTTAAACCAAAAAGTGCTTATCCATTCTATTTTTCATTCACCGTGATTGACTAGTACCTAAACACGCTCAAACATGCAATTTTGCAATATAAACAGTTCAACAATAAATTACATAAGCAATGCATCGCGTTGGAGTGAGATTACATCGCATCGCATAGCAGGTTGTTGTTTCATTGTTGCAGTTTGTAGTTAATGTATTAGCTGAACTGTTATGCAACGCTTATTAGACAGGTAACTCGAGATTCTGCAGGTCTAGAATTCAGTTGAAGTATTTAAGCGCTGTACTTGGCAGTGTTGTATTTTTTGTCTTACGTTAACTTGCTTTTTTCAATAACGATTGTGTCATGCCTATTGTGAGTGTCACCCTGTACAGGGTGGCAGGGACATCGACGCGCAAACTGTAACCATGAATTCAGCACATTCTAGACTAGCGGAGAAATATTTCGTCAGTTATAAAAAAAAACAGCAGTTTCAACCAACCTTTTTCATTTAGCAAACGTTTGCAATTACAAACACAATAGACATAGACGTTTCAGCTGAAAGCTAAAAGCAAAATTCTGTTTTAGAGCAAGCAGCACAAACACTAAAACTCGTAAATACTCGTAACAGCCATCACTATTCCAAAATCGAACGACCGTAGTATGGTAATGAGTCGGCTTACAAGTGCAGTTGGTCACAGTGGCCGAGTTGGCGGCCAATTTAGGGGAGTCGATGTCCAATCGGGCGGAGTTTGCGGCCGATCGGGAGCCGCTCGCGGCCAACCGAGTGCAGTATTAGCATAATCTTAGTTAGGACCTTGTCGGTGGTCTTTGCGTAATCGCTTTGTAATAACTAGTTAACAGATGCTGTGGATTGAATCGAGAAACTTAGGGAAATGAGCTCGTGAATTAGATGGCAGTGTAACGAGGCCGCAGGGTCATTGATAATGTAGTATTGCGAAAGATCCTGAAGTTGTAACTATACGGCTTTAACATATTTTAACTAAGAAAATAAGTGATAACATGTGACTACCTCGATCGCAAGTGCGACGACTGCGAGGTACCAGGGTTCGATTCCCAGGCGTGTGAAAGTGTTATTGGGGTTTTTCCTGATAATTTATGCTTGATTAATGTCAATTGGATCGGCCCCCAAATATTAAAGGATTTCAAATATAACTAAGAAGTAAAGCTATGAATTTCTATTGTTATCACCTTCTAAAAGCCAGTCGACAGTTGAGCGGGGAGCACTGATCACCTGCCTGTCGAGGAAAACAGGTGTAATGTTTTGGATAAATAAATCATTTGCCTGATATAACCATGTCGGAATTTCGCAAGCTTCATACGTCTACTACAGCAATTACTCAACAACACATTAGCATTCCTTGTCCACCAACAGATGGCACCACTAACAATGCGCGTCCGACTTGTCGCTGCGGAACAATACGTCGCGCGACAAACGCCACACGAGGTGACAAATTGACGTGGCATAATGACGCCAGCTAGTAATCGTGGACGGCTTGTGGGTGGGGGATAAATCTTATGGGACAGGACAATTAGGTGGATGGTCATAGCCCTGAATTGTATTGTCTTATGTTGATCTAGCGGTCGTGAATGAATATACTGTCTATCTGATAGTAAAGTTTGCTTTGAACTACTGCATGCAAAGGTCACAAATTTTTTTTTGAGAATTCCATGGGGTTGGCCTGTGATCAGCAGTGGAAGGAAAAAAGCTGATCATAGGCTAGTGATGACAACATTATTCTATCTCTTCCCGGTAGGTAATCCCACTAGTTTGTTGTTAGCCCAACATTTAAATAGTGCGCACAAGCAATTAGTAGAATTGGTATTCTGTTGGTTTTCGCCATATCTTACAATAGTCAAGATAAAGGGCCATCCCAATTAATGGTCATTATTAAAAAATATGACCTTAATCCAAATTCAAAATGTTAAAAAATAAATAAATACGTGTACTAAGTTATTTTTAACTTCGAAGCACAGCATGGCAAAAAGAAAGAATGTCAGACTCGGAGGCAAAAGTACTCAAAATCACTCACAAAGCAAAAATGTACGAGGTTTACAAAAATCCGTAGGAAAAACTGAAACTTTTTCATGGAAAATATAATAATAAATAAGGTTACACTGAAAACGAGAATATTTGTGACAGCTTGTTAGTTCAGTTTTGTGTTCAGTGCTAGAAACGGAAATTAAAAACACAATATTCTAGGCGTATATTTAGTTTCAGTTTTTATTGAATTCTAATTATCTACCTAATGTAATAAAACCGGAATCTGCTGGTTTTGAGTTGACACCAGTGCAATAAGTAAGTTTTGATATTCCACTGATTATTGTCATAAATAGTTTTAACAAGTTTTGGTTTCGGTTAAAAAGTTACGGTTAACGTAACGTACCTATCTATAAAATAAATGCTTACATTCACAAAAGTTGAACATTGCACTGCCTACCGGATATGTTGTACATACCTTACCTGGAAGGTACATACAAACAATTTGGCAGAAATACATACATACTTATAGGCCCCCCTAACAGTTTTATAATTCTTGCTTTATAATTCAGACCATCATAGCAAATGCACTAAAATCGACAGACAGCCTGGAACTAGGTTACCCCTCACAACACTAAATCCGTTCGGAACTAAGATTAATGAATAACGCTAACAAATCTGTAACCATTAACAAATTGAGCGGACCGGATCCGGGCCGGATTCAAATCGGATTAATTGATCCTCAAGCGCAGTTTGAGTCATTAGCTATTCTCATGAGAGCAGTGCGGCTAACATTACATGTATTGTGCTGAATTGTAGAGAAAATTTTGGTAAAATTAATTAAAATAACGAGTGAATCATCATCTGTCTAGCCTTTTCCCAATTATGTTGGGGTCGGCTTCCAGTCTATTCGAATGCAGCTGAATACCAATAAATTCAACAAAGTAAAACACACCATGGAAAGGGTTGGGTCTAGAAATATGCCGCCTCACTAGAGAGAATGTGAGCTTATTTGGGGGGCTCTAGAAGGTCTCCTGAATGGAGGGTTCCTCTAGGACCCCCAAATAAGTTTTTTTTTGTGCCGAAGACGCATTTTTTTTTCAAAATTTTACATGGAGCGACTGGCTATCTGACCTCCACAACTGGGTTATACGATACCCCTTGGTAAGACTGGTTGTCAGACTTTCGGGCTTCTGACGACCCGTAACGACTGTCAAAGATCCACAAATGACAGCCGGGACCAACGGCTTAAGGTTAACCCGTGCGGCTGTTATTACGTAGCCACGAGCTCCTTCACGAGAATTAAAAACGAGTGATTACGGGACATTATTAATTACATGTGTCTTAACGTCGATGGTACCAATTAGATATACTTAAATACCTTTGTATCGTTAGAAGTGACTTGACCTAATTGTGATCGTGAAAGAAATCTTATTTAGGTACCAATTCTTCTGACCGGGCGTGATTATTAAGTTCGTCGAAAGTCGTTGATTTGGGACACCTATAGACCTGTTTTATAACTTTCGCCAACTGGCTCGTTACTGAAATGTGTGGTGTACCATACACCCCGCCTGCCCATGACGTATACAGACGTATTCTGATGTTTAAACTAAACGTATACGAAATCTCACTAATTCAACATCAAACAAGCACTAATAACCAAAATTCCTTAAATTCCCTGCATCCCCAACACACGGTCCACGGTCCAACTATCCGCTATGCCAACTATATCGCGTTTCATATCCAAACCGCAGCGAAACGCGCTCAGAATAATAACATGGAGAAATAATTACGCTTTCAACGCAAATCGAATTAAATGTTCGTTGCGGTTCTATCATGTTATGTGTTTTAGTAATCATTTTGTACTTATGTGATTAGTTGGTACAATATATTTAGTTTGTAGAATAATCAAACAAGGCTTTGTTTGATTATTTTTCGGCTAATTTCTAATACTTGTGACGTGTGTTATAGTGTTATTATATTTATTTCTGTAAATTCAAAACACCCTTTTTAAAGTCAAAAATAAATTACGTTTTTGGTCAACACATTTATTTCTATCACTAGTATCAATATGCAGTATTCATTTGTTTTGGTTTGATAGCGTGCTTGTAAAGTTACATAATAAGACTTTTAAATAATCTCCGGCTAACTACCTACCATAAAGTAATAGTTACAAGAAGTGACATAAGTGACGGAAATCATACAGTTTCCATAAGTAGAGAACGAGGAACTCACCCAGTTTATTTATTTATTTTATTTACACGGCTTTAAAAACCAATTATTGGTTTTTAAACCAGTTTCACCGGAGCAGCAGAAAAACCTAAATCAACCATCGTTATTGGTCCTATGGACAGACCCTCATTTGCAAAGGTTTAACTAAGTATCCTTTTCTTTTAAAAGACAATAACGCGTAGTGACAGATTGTCGAACCATTCCCAAAACAACAGGCCATCTCGACGTCAATAAAAATAAAGTTAAAAAAGTACAGTCGAGGCCACACAGCAAAATTAATTGTATAAAATTGCGGTAGGTAAATACTTTTACTGTTAAGTGTTAACCATAGTATTTTTTTACACAACAATAATAGGTATAATTAGGAAATTTATAGGTGTTTTTCTATTTCTACCTACTCTTAATGAGATCCAACCACGATTTTCTATTTTCTCGAGTAAAGCATTGATTGAAACGATGAGGTGCTTCTGCATAAAGCAACTTCGTTTACATAATTTTATCTATTGTGTTACATTTGAACATTTAAACTGATACCCGATCACAATTTGGCTTTTTAATTTTGAAAAGTGAAGACGTATTTCAGCCCCTGACTGTACAAGAAAATGTTCAAGTAATGTTTAGGTGCAATTTATCGTCCGAGTTAGGAGATAAATTATTTTAAATGACCAGTCGCGGCTGCACTCTTTATGTTTACGGCTTTTTGGTTTTATCTTATTGTAGTTACATAACGGTTTGAGCGAATATTATACCTGTAGTAGTTTTTATAAAAATAATATACCACAAACCTTGCTACTATTATTACGATAGAAGGCAGAAAATAAAGAAAAGAAAAGAAAATAAAGAGTTCGATAACTATTACATTCTTGCTAAAACTAAGTATGGCAATAAATGTTCACAAGTTACATTCAACTAAATAAAATATCAATTTATCTTATTTCCCACATCCCTCTCAGTGAGCTTTTAAAAATATATCGTCAAGAATTAAGGTTAACATGAACATGACCCGCTAAATCGTAAAATATCACATTTCAAAAGAAATTATTCACAGCATCATATTAAATGATAAAAATAAGAATTGAGATTAAAATAAGAATTGAAAGAAATAAAAATTAAAGAATTATCACCGGAATGAAAAATACTTTGTTTTTACGCCTATCTTTTTCTTTTTCCTAGGTCAGGTGTAATTTGAAATGTTTCATAAAATAATGCGCTTCAGGGAATAAAGACCTTTGGTTAGATTAAATCTGTGGAATCAAATGTTTGTCATAATTTTATAAACCATATTTTTGCTAGTTTGTGTCCGCAAAAGTAATTCGATCAAGAATATAATTACGGAATAAAAGTAAAAAAAGTACGGGTAAAGTATAGTTAAAAAATAATTTAAAAGAAAACTTTGTTTACTAGAAGGTAGTTTAGCTTCAATAAATAAGTAGTTAAATACATGAATAATATTATGTATGCCACTCCGAGTCAAATTATTTATAAATGTCAAGATGATAAAAGAAGAATAAAAATAATAAATTACTAAAACAAAATCAAAATCTCTCATCAAAAAATTCATCCAAACTATATAATAAGTTTTATCTGCTAGAAAATTAATAACTTTCTTTTGGAACGCTACATCACTTAATTGCTTCTAGCTTTTAGGTACTTTCAATATATAATTTTTTGGAGCCATGTTTGACACTTTTTCGCATAAGTGCCGTTATATATTGATGTAGGCAAATGTCATGTCCTACGAGGAAATCAATCTGCCATGCGAGAAAAGGGAGAGGGTTGGATTTTAATAACGTTGCATTTGCCATGTAGTAGCATTGTTCCTGCTCAGGCTTTTTTAGGATTCTGTACCCAAAGAGTAAAACGGGACCCTATTTACTAAGGCTCCGCTGTCTGTCTGTCCGTCTGTCACCAGGCTGTATCTCATGAACCGTGATAGTTACACAGTTTAAACTTTCACAGATGATGATGTATTTCTGTTGCCGCTATAACAAAAAATACTAAAAAAACAGAATAAAATAAAATATTCAAGGGGGCTCCCATACAACAAACTTGATTTTTTTGCTTTTTTTTGCCCGATATTGATAACGGCAATAGGTAGACGCTTAAAATATTCACAGAATATTTAGTTACATATACACTTTAAAAATAAATAATTATATACAAAATAAAAAATAATTAAATAAACATGAAACAAATATTTAAGGGACAACAACTTCCCATACAACAAACTTGATTTTTTGCCGTTTTTATAGATAATGGTACCCTTCGTGTGCGAGTCCGACTCGCACTTGGCCGGTTTTAGATTTCCACATCAGAAAAAAACTACATTTTCAATTGAGACTCTAGAGACTCAGAACTGCCTGAGTACGAGAATATAGTAACTTCTTGTACTCAGGCAGTTCTGAGTCTCTCAAAATATGCAGATTACATAACATCACGCCTGTTTTCAGCAAGCGAATAGGCAAAGGTAAATTGTACATCCACAGTATGCCAGTTATAAGTAGTGGAAAACCCCAATAAAACGTAGCCAGGGGTTGGAACCCACGATGGCGCGTCGTGTTCCACGCGCGCCTCAAAGACATGTCAGCACAATTGGCGGGGTCCGCTAGGACCGATGCCTGCCAGGGTTGCGGGTAAGTCCGAAAGGAATACCGGGACCTTGGCAACGGGCAAATTTCCCACCAACAAAAAGTTAGAACCCAGGACACCACGCATAGCAGTCTCTCTAACTACAAAACCTAGGCTAGATATGTAAGTGTTATAATTATTTATTTATTTATTTATTTATTAAAACTTACATATCTAGCCTAGGTTTTGTAGTTAGAGAGACTGTCTCTAACTACAAAACCTAGCTAGGCTAGATATGTAAGTGTTATAATTATTTATTTATTTATTTATTTATTAAAACTTACATATCTAGCCTAGGTTTTGTAGTTAGAGAGACTGTCTCTAACTACAAAACCTAGCTAGGCTAGATATGTAAGTGTTATAATTATTTATTTATTTATTAAAACTTACATATCTAGCCTAGGTTTTGTAGTTAGAGAGACTGTCTCTAACTACAAAACCTAGCTAGGCTAGATATGTAAGTGTTATAATTATTTATTTATTTATTTATTTATTAAAACTTACATATCTAGCCTAGGTTTTGTAGTTAGAGAGACTGTCTCTAACTACAAAACCTAGCTAGGCTAGATATGTAAGTGTTATAATTATTTATTTATTTATTTATTTATTAAAACTTACATATCTAGCCTAGGTTTTGTAGTTAGAGAGACTGTCTCTAACTACAAAACCTAGCTAGGCTAGATATGTAAGTGTTATAATTATTTATTTATTTATTAAAACTTTATGCACAAGTAAAAAAAAAATACTGTACAAAGGCGGACTTAATGCCTGCCTTATTATCAATTTGCAACTCGTCATGCATACCAAGTTCTTAGGTTATGCTTAATTAATTTACGTTCGTTTTTTCTGGAATACGATCTAGAACTTTAATAGTCCACAGTTACGCAACAGCGTCCAACTATATTACTACAATAACCCTGCATTAAGAATAATAACCGACCTGCAATAACCGAGGCGGTTATGGCTATGCAGCTGTAATAACATATGCAAATGATACCATTACAAGAAATTATAGAAGTGGTTAACCGTAGCAGTGTGTCTGCTATGTAGATCACTATCACACCGACTCACGGTCTAAGCAGATGTGCATTACACTTAATTATTTTTTTAATATGGATTTCAAAAATAAAAATCCAATCCAATATTTCAAAGAAGTGAGCAGAATTGGATAAGCACGCCTACATTTTGCCCGATTTGTATTGTCTCTTGCCAGTCCCGGTCACAAAATATTTAGACTTCGAATTTCTTCACCGAAAAACTCAATAAAACTGTTTCTGAATTTATTTATTTATTTATTTGAAAGGTACACCAACGACGTGTTCACTGGAATATTAACAAAAAAAAAAATAACATAAATGTTGAGTTATAGTGAACTAGTCACTTACAGGCGTACACAGCACTAACATTAAGACAGCTTCCAACAATTATTAACGAAGATCAAATCAATAAAAAACAAAATTATAAACGAAATTAGAACAAAATTAAAATTAAAAACAAAATTAAAATCAAAAATGAATCGTACCCTGGATCCCACACTCAGCGGCCGTGCTTGAAACCAAACCGACTATCATTTCGTAAGCTAAGCTAGATTCATATCCAAGAAGTCATTTCATTCATTTTCAAATTATCTATATTTGACCATAACAATTAGTAACAAAATGGACATCATTTGCAATTGAGGCACTCTATGAGACTAGCGATTCTTTCAAAGCTTATGAGAAATATTTTTAACTGATAAAAACGTAAACCCAACACTCAATTACTATGAGGACAATAACGCAAATTATTTAGTCATAATTTTAACTGATTGCATGTCATATAAGTATATCAAAAACTACGTACGGTACGTATGTCAATAGCAACCGCGCGACCAGTCAATGAGCGGCATAACTCTCTCTATAAAAACTAGGGCTACATCTTATACAAAGTAATGACATTAAAGCAAGTCCCGACGGCCACTAAACGAGAAACAAGACAAGTTTCTACGAGAAAAATAATTGTGCCTTTTCTACCTTATTTTGTATAACATTTTGCTCATAAAAACCCCTTTTTGTCACCTTATTTTGCTCTTGACAGTTTGTCGCCTGCTTAACAAAGTGTACTAAAAAAGTTGACGTAGATAAGAAATTGTATAAGTACGTTAGAAGAAAAGCTTTTAATTTATTGAGGTATATTTAACTTTTTATACTTTTAGACGTTTTAGTTGGTCAGGTTACTGACCTAAGCTAGTTAGTACAAACCTGTAACTTTAACAATACAAAACATTTTACAAGAACTAAAAAACGCTCAAAAAAATTATGTTGAAGAAAGGTATCTTCCCCGTTTCAAAACACCATTCAGTAGTGACATCTATTGCTGATAACTGCAAAGAAGATTGCCAGTTAGCGACAATAGATGTCGCGCACTGCGCTTTGAACTATCAGTTCCGGATTATTCTACAAGATGGCGTAATTTTTTTTCGAGTTTTGTAAACGTTTGTCGTTTGTAAAGTTGAAGGTTTGCGAAATAACAATCGAAAGTTTTTAGTGAGTTGACTATAACTAGTAAAGTTTAAACTGCCAACATTGTTAAAAATGTTTTGTCCACGATTCCTACCATTTGAGAAATTCAAGCTCAAGGAAACAAAGAAAATCGTAAAAAAAAATCGGGACCCGTAAACCTAAATGAGTTTACAAGCCTCGTGAGTCACGGCAGCACTCAATGGTCAGTGTTACCATAAACATGTGCCTTTATGTCTTTATTCGTTTATGACGCCACTTGTTGTTCTGGGATTTGAATTTACAAACATTGCCAGTGTAAGTTGTAAGTACCTATCGTAAAACAACTTCGTCTTTCATTACGATTGTTTTGAAGAGATCTTTCAACGGAATGTATAGAAATTATACGTGTTGGAAATTAACTTCAATTATATGTAACTAATTATTACGTTTCAGAATGTTTCATTTGTAAAGTTTTTGACATAAAAGATTGACATTATAATACTGTATGAGTGTGTATCCTATTCAAAAACTTGAATTTGAGAAAGTATTTATGTTGTGACTTATTCTGAAGAAATAAGTTGGTACCTTTTACAAAAGTGACTTTAAATAAGTAGGTGTTTACCCAAGAAAAAGAAATGTAAGCAGGCTTAATTTATTTGGATCTCAAGATTCAAGACAACTTAATTCAATTCTCATTTCAGTATTTTTCACGCGTAAACGTTACTTATTCAGCGGAAAAATTTACACAAATTCATGTAACATTTATGTTCCGTACTTAATTCCGGCCACGAAATCAACATTCCGAGAAACTCCGACAATGAGAGCCGAGCTAAATCGTTTACCGAATTTATTCGGCATCAGCAAACCGTATCAGCAAGCGCGATAAACAATGAAAAATGATCTCTGAAACAACAACCTGAATCACACCTTTTCTTCAACACAATAAGACTGAAAATACCTCGGAGAGTTATAAGAAAAACGCTTACAGCAACAGCGTAAATATTCAAAAGACATCAATCCACATGCCAGGTGGGAGAAAACAATCAATCTCTGATTTTCCGTGACGAAATCTGTCTGTCTCATTCTTTCGTATAGTAAATTGATGGGTGTGAGCAAGAGGGAGGGTGATGTAGAAATAATCGGAGCAAGTTAAGCACGCGAAGTTTTCTATACATTATGTTCGTTTTATTTGGGGGAAGTTCGAGTATTTTATTTTGTTAGGAAATTACGAATTTGGGGGTTGTTACGAGTAGACGTGCCTACTTTTACTCTCATGAATATACGTACAATCAAACCTACTTTCAGGTCCCGCATTATTATTTTTTATTTTAACTAATATTTGGAAACAATCATTACTTACTTTGTATTTTCTACAGCCTATACCTACGGTATTCAATTGAAAACGAAAACGAAACTATTTTGGAGAAGGTCATGTTCAAATGCCAAAGCACATAGATACCTTATGTTAAGAAAGTGTAAAATACATTAGCCTAAATGTCCTTGCGCCCTTTAAACTTCAAGGTACCAAAACTCATTTCAATTTAACCATATACTATACTTTTGAATTGTCAAGGAATCGGCATTCAGAAAGATGAAGCTAGTTGCCCATTCAAAAACGTAGTAGGTTCCTATGGAGAATAACGGGCAAAAAACTCCATGGACACTCTTTTAAATTATATTGTTAAGCAAAATATTAGTTCTTTTATCATTATTCATTAATCAAACTAGTTGAATGTAGTTTTTCCTTCACAAAAATGAAGCATAGATTTTCACAACCTTATTTTCCTTTCTTCTATCCAAGGGACAAACTGGATGTCAGTATTTCCATTTTATTTAGATAAAACTAGCAAACATGAAATTCTGAAAAACTTGACACTAACCACAAGAAAACCGTGTAGGACCAATTCCACACCAACCAAGGATGAAACAGGATGACAATCACCCCCTTTGGGATGAAACCGTGATAATACTCGTTGAAATTCAAAGTGTTTCAGTACGTGCAAACAATTTGTTAGTAGAGCGACGTCAGCCGTTGATAGAGTCACGTAATAAACGGAGAGAAGACTCTACGTCTCTCAGTCGCACACATACTTTGTAAAGTTTTCCTTGAAATTCTCGTGGATTTTGCTCGAGATTAAAACGACTTTGTTTTAAGGTTTTATAGACGAGAGATAATTTATAATAATAGATGTAATAAGCTGGAAAATTTGCAATTTTAGATAATATTTTATTGTAATTGCAAGTAAAATCGTTTTATTTTCTAAACTCAACAAATTTCAAAAGTTGACATTTTTATCTTGTAATAATAGGTACCTATTTTTGTTTGTTTAGTTGAGTACTTAACAGACAACTCGTAAATATTATTATTAATTAACTGTTAAATATGTTGCTAACTGTGTTCTCTTTTGTTTTACAGGTAAACACAAAAACAACATTGAAGAAAAGGTTTGAAACACTTTAAAATTCACAATTATGTTATTTTTTTTTACTTTGATAATATATACTAGCCGTATGCCCGATGGTATTTCCCATCGGCAAAAATGACGAACTTCCATTATCGAGGAAGTATCCCCTAGGATGTAATTTGAAAAATGCTTGCTTAGTGCTCACTTTCGTTATAAACGGAACCAAGCTTCTAGGCATAGCGGTTTAACTTGCGTTATCTGTCAGTGAATGAATGCATATAAGATTTTTATTAAATAGATTTGGAATATAAAACACCAACTTATTACAGATAAATGTTATATTTTCCAAATCCATTCACTGTCTCCATAAATTATAATCCCGTTACTAAGAATTTAAATACTTAAATCTAATTGACATTTAGAAAATTTAAAAGTCTAAGAAATTAGAAAAACATCTGACAAAGTACTTGAGAAGCTTTGCAAACTGCGAGTTCAGAGTTCTGTTTAATAATTAATTAGATTTAACTTTATGTTAAATAGATCATTGAGCGAACACTTAATAGGATAAGTTGTTACCTTCAGAACTGGGTTTGAACCGACAGACTGGCTACGTAACACACTGGTAATATTATGTGATTTTGACAGTACAGACATATTGTTCAACTGTCAAGATAAAAGTTATTGCGATATAGATAAGCGATGATGTGACATGCACACTCGCGTTTGGTTTCTGAATTGTGAATTTTATGTTGAACACAAACATAAAATTCACAATTGTAGTTGTTGTTGATGTTGATCATTACTTAAACTTTTTTTTTGTGGTTTAATTTATTATTAAAAATGACTCGTGATTTTTTTAGTCAAATGTGAAAACTGCTAAATATTATATAGTTAGGATGACCTAACTATATAATATTATAAATGCGAAAGTGAGTGTTTGTTTGTTATGCTTTCACGCTAAACCGGCTGGACAGATTTGGATGAAATTTGGTACAGAGGTAGACCATGACCTGTAATAGGACATAGTATAATTTTTATCCCGATATTCCCACGGGATCGAGACTTACGCGGGTGAAACCGCGGGGCGCAGCTAGTTAAAATATAATTTAAAGCAAAGACGTTTCATAACAAATTAAAGCCAAGAAAGTTTAATAACCACTCCGCACGTTTTAACATCATTTCTTATTGCCTTACTTTTTTGCCGCAATGCAATTTTCAGGAAATTCCGACGTTGCAAATCTCAACGTTGTCACTCGCCAGACATTCGCTGAACTTGCAATCATTCCTGAAATGTTCAGTTTTCCCTTATTTCGTTGAAACCTTTATTTATATCTGCTGAAGTTGGGAAATACGCAGTTCCTATCTGTGGCGCAGGAAAATCTAATTATTTTTTAGGGGTTTCAAGCCTTAATTGGAAAACGGATTACTAAAAATCCTAGTAACGGATTTTAGTTTACTTTTCCGGTTTTTCCGATAGAATTGGGTTGGATTTAATTGAAAATCGACAGGGTAAAACGAGTGACGTTACACAAAATGTAACATATATTTGACTAAACATTGATTCTTGTATGTACTTATTTGAGCATTGCTTTTAAACGTGGAAAGAAAAAATCTGTAGGCAGCGACTTTCATTTATAACTCGTCTCTATCAGCCTTTAGGTACCTATTACTCTACTTTTGTCCAACGCTAATAAACTGGGCCTTTCATAATAACAAAGTTACTGCAGCTAGCCCGTGGGCGACGTTACATTGCGTTTGTCGATTCCTTGCACACAAGAACACATCTTACAGCCATCGGTTGTACAGTCATCGTGTTGCTACATGTACTACACTTATATGAAACTCGACTGAAGCCGTTCTAAGAACTGACGTACGGTGTGCAATAAAGCCTCCCAAATACCTGAACTTCGACAGCTTACCAACGGAAAATGTCCGAGCCTCTAGTCAACCAGTATCATCAACGTTTAACTGCGAGCCTTCCATAAACTGATTCGGCTTCATCTGCTGGTGAAAAACGTGTCACGTGTTGCAAAAAGCACACTTTTCGCAACACGTGATAAGAATTAGACTCACAGAATTCGTCATAAACCCTTTACTTTGTTTGATAAGCTTTATGGGAACATAATCACAATTGTATGTACCGTGTAATGCAAGAGTGGCACATATACAGATATTTTTCAAGAGGGTTAATGGTGACTTCTTCTTGTGTGTATACGCTAGAACCAACAGACATGGAACTTATGTCAGTGAACTACTTGGAAGGAATGGCCCAGCCGTTTACTTGGCCTAAAACCGACAAAACACAGTGAGCATTCGAAGTGATTAATGCTCATTCCTTACCCAAATGAAAAGAGGCCGGTAGTTGCGGGTACAAGACCCGCAACTACCGGCCAATGTTACAATAGTGCCAATGTCCCCGAAGACTGCTCGTACACCACGAGCTCGTTTACATACATTAGTGCCCCTTCTGCAGTAAGGTATCAACATTTTTACGTACGCCGATGTCACAGGGTCCCTATATAAATGCAAATGCGGTGACCCTTTGTTACGGCACCTTACAAAGTAAATTTGATGGTACATTACTTTTATTGGCACTGTAGGCGAAATGCGGAATATTTTTGATTTTATTTTGACCCATTTTGGGTCCAATTGCGTTAGGATTTTGATGTTGGGTTTCTGATACAGGTGTTAGAAGTGATATTTTTACGCGGAAATGTAATCAAAGGAGATGCATTTATAACTGCAGGGGTGCAATAGGGACGAGGGAGTAAATTAAACTTTAAACAGAACAATGGGTCCAAAAATAAGGCAATTACAGAAGGGATTATGGTCATAGTCACCTCACTAAGTAAACAGATAGACAACACAAATATAATTCCATTGAAGCCAAAATAGAGAATGAGCTGTCACTGCAGGAAATAATCATATTTATCCATCTGAAAAACTCTAAATTCAATCAAAATTAAGTAAGATAAAAAATGTACAGCACCTACCCAAATAATTGGCACGCGCCGACCCAGTTCTCCGCCGAAACGTTCGGAAAATACATGGAAATGTATAAAAGCAGTAAAACAGCGGAACCCGGGTCCCGCAAATGCTGCCACAGTTGGACAACATGCTCGCTTGTTTCATTAATTCACTTTTTTGTTCAGTTGATTTTTTTGTGACTAATGTGTGTGTAGATCGAAATCCAAAACGGGTTCTTTAACACCAATAATGAGAATATTATACATGTTTGAAGCATACATATTAGTTTGATGACGGGTACCACCTGAATGAAACGTGCGAAGCCTATACACAGTAATGGGTAGACCACAAGGCTGCCAATGATGACGATGAATGCACTAAACAGACCAATCCGAAGGTCTTGCTGCACCGATCCGCTTAAGGCCTATTAAGATATTTTAAGCCTTTCAACAGTTTCGAGACACCAAGTTCCGTCACGACTTTCACAAGCAAATTATGTATGACAGCCAGGGTGGACAGCTCAACCAACTCCGTGAAGAAAATTGATTTCTGAAAACAAATAAACACGATGCAGCCATTCATAACAGTCACAGACCACGAGACTCATTTAGCATTCTATGCTAAATAGCTTTCAAAATAAAACACTCACAATATTTTCATAACCATTTTATCAATTCCGGTTCAGAACACTAAAAGCCCACAATCCATATTGCTCGAATGTCACCCGCTCACAAACTAGCGGCAAAACAACAGGGCGCCACAAAAAATGGCCGCCAGCCTGCGGTAGATAAAAACTTCGATTTCCCGCATACTGATGGTATGTTAGATACGTTTGTGTTTCATGCATCTATTTGTACGGGGATGGTATTGGTTTGGGGGACAGAAAGAGCTATATACATATGTATGTACGTATTGTGGCGATATAGGATTATTAAGGGTGTATTAAGAGAGAGCCTAGAAGTGAGGAAATTTAAATATTTGACAGCCTCGCTATCCTGACTGTTAATCACCACGGTATGAATATCTTTCCATAGAAGAAGTTAATAACTTTATAAGAATAAGAATATTTATTTCATAAGGTAGGTACAAGAATTTCTTAATCTAATGACAATTTAAAATCTTAGTTTAGTGGTTGTACGCTGCTGTCACATAGTATTATGTAATTCTCTAACTCCTAAACTAAGTCAAACTTGTATTATAGGAGTAGTGAGCTGTTGACTTAGACACAACCCTGCACTTAGCTGCGAGACTTAACAGAGATATCGCTTAAGAAATAAAGAAAGATAAAAACAAAAAAAATATAATAATAAAAACTAACATAATATAATTATACCTACTTACTTTTTAACTGTAAAAAGTAATTCAGTCTGATCATACGTCAAAGTTAATAACCAATTTTTCAACTTATGCGTTACCTCACGATTAGTTAAACTATATATTGCCAGTTTTTTATTGACCTCATTATACAATCTTGAGCTAGCAACCTCATATTGGCGGCTAGCAAAAGCAGTTCTGCAGCTAACGCCGGGACATACAGCAGCACCGGAGCGCTTTTTATTTGTTATCTTATTTAGAGGTAGCCGGTAGTGTCTTCGGAGATTGATTTTTTGTATGAATAGCTGTCTCACGGTCAGTACGCGGCATTCAGCATATAGTTTGGTGGTTGGATACAGTCGAGGCCTATGATGAATCACCTTCAAAACTGCTCTTTACCTAGCTTACTACAAGGTTCTTCGAATCTATTGCCGATGTCACACCATCATGCACTTAGATACTCCTGCACCCAGGAGGAATTATTAATTGATGAACGATGAAAAACGCCATCCGTGTGGAGTAGGGACTGGCTTAGTAACCCGACACATATAAAAGAAGAAATTCTATCTTGTCAATGACTGCAGATATTCTTTAGATTTTCAGTATCAGTCTATCCTTGACACAACCAATATACATCGGTCCAATTTGCAGAAGGTTCATTCAGGCAGCCTTCCTTTTCCCTGTACAATGTTAACTTTAATTTACAGTATTTAATTACAACGCTATTCTTGCGTTCAATGCGTACAGGCGTAAATCCCTTGCTAATTAATGACGCATTCAAGGCTGTGGTCACTCGGCCCGGCTGCGGACCTGCAGTGCATCGCCAATGTGCATCGAAGCGTGAAGGTACAGTTAAACACCGGCAGTAACAACACGAAAAACGCCTTTACTGCTTGGTAATGAAGGCGCTGTCAAAGTTGAATTGTTGCCTTGGACGTGCGCCATCTGTGTGATGTCTGCTTCATTGCTGGATAGTGATTTCAATAGCGAATGCGACTAATGTTTATCACGCTGCAATTATGAGATTTTATGATTTTCTGTCTTGTTGTTGAAGTTTGAAGTTGAAATAAAGCTCTATAAAAATATAAGTAAACAATGAGCATTTGCAGGTCAAAGATAGGTCCTAATTTACTATGAGTTTAGCAAAACATTGTCACCATTATTGCCAAATGATTCTTTCACAAAACCGTTGAGTTTCTAAATACATATAAACATAGGTATAGGTAGGAACATCCAACATAAGTTTAAAAGCCAAACGCAAACTGCATCAAAGTGGAAAAAATAACTTTATACTTAAAATTCCGAATTAAACGGTAAGTACAAACAGCTGTTTTTGCGCAGTATTTCTTGACTTAACGATGAGTTTTAATGGCTGAAAGTAATTGCTGAAACTGATGCTTCGCTTTCATGAACGTTGTTCAACAGAGTAGGTACTTACTGATCATTATTGGAGAAGAATTGCAAATTGTTAATTGATGCAAAGTTTTGACTAACAATACTTCTCATTCTCACCTCTCCTGCCATAATCCCAATTTATTTGTGGTCGGCGCATCATGTCTTTTTCTTCCATACCTACTTCTTTAGTCGGCAATTATAGCACAAAAGCAAAACCTGTTACCTATTGTTAACTTCTTGTCTTTAGGATTTTATTTTTCATTTTTTTTCATTCTAATTGTTTGATTTCATCTTCAAGGAGCAATTAAACTGCTCCGAGTAAACGTGTTTTCCGGAATACCTTTTATAGTAGACTTTTGTAATTTTCTTGTTAAAGGAGATTGGGCGTTTATGCCCTGGAGCCCAATAGCGTTCAGATATATACGAATGGAAAGATCTCATCAAGAAAAATATTTCTTATTGTGAAGACTTCTCTTGATCGTTAGTACGAAAGGAGCTACAGAGCTTTAAATGTGAGTGATTAAATATTATTGGAATTTTGGTATTTCGTCAATTAAATAACTTTTAATGATTCAGTGCCCTGCAAACATCATCTTTGAAGCCAATAAGCGAACATTTTAAAACATTGGTCTGCAATAGATGCCATTTTAGGAACAATGTTTTTAAGAGTCAGTCGACCGGACAGATCGTTAAGCCAGACACGTACGTACCCCAATAGAGTTGAGATATATGCCAATGGAAAGATCTCTTAAAGGCTAATATTTTCTGATAGGACGCTTCTCTCGATTGTTAGTACGAAAGGAGCTACAGAGCTCTAAATGTGAGTTTTTAAGCATCAGTGAAATTCAGGTATTTTGAAAATGAAATCACTTTTATTAACTTTGAGCCTTGCAAACATGATCTTGCAAACGTATAAACGGACATTTTGAAACGTTGGCTTCCTAGATGCCGTTTTGGGAACAATGTTTTTAAGAGTCGATCGGCCGTACCGATCGTTAAGCCTGCCGCATTAAGATATATGCCAATGGAAAGATCTCTTCAAAGGAAATATTTCGTGATATAACGTTTCTCTCGATTGTTAGTACGAAAGTATCTACAGAGCTCTAAATATGAGTAATGAAGCATTATTAAAATTCATCACCTATTTAGGTCATTAACTCTGAACTGACTGATAATAGGCAAAAGTCGTGTTAGTAGCAAAGGTTCTCTATGGAAAGTTCTTTCCATTGGTGTATATCTTATGGCTATTGGGCCAAGAAAATTCCTTAACTTCGGTACCGAAGTAGTCACCTATTTAGGTCATTAACTCCGAACTGATTAAAAATTGGTAACCGTTATGTTAGTAATAAAGGTTCTCCTCAAAACGCTCTTTCCATTGGTGTATATCTTATGGCTATTGGGTCAAGAAAATTCCTTAACTTCGGTGTTCCAGTAGTCACATCTATTTAGGTCATTAACTCCAAACTGACTGACAATAAGCAAAAGTCGTGTTAGTAGCAAAGGTTTTCATTGGAAAGCTCTTTCGATTGGTGTATATCTTATGGCTATTGGGCCAAGCAAATTCCTTAACTTCGATGCCCAAGTATTCACACCTATTTGGGTCATTTACTCCGAACTGACTAACTATTGGCAAAAGTCATGTTAGTAGGAAAGGTTCCTCTTAAAAAGTTCTTTCCATTGGTATGTATCTTATTTTTATTGGGCTTCAGGGTAGAACCCCATAAGCAGGGGCCCATTCTCCTTTAGGTTTTCTTGCCTTGCCATTCGAATATGCAATAAAAGGAAACGGTTTTTACTGCATTGCAGTAATAGTGAGCAAGCCTTTTCAAACATACATTAAATTACAATAAGCCACAACCTATAAAAATCTACTTAATTTTAGTTAATTCGTTGTTTAAGCAGATTTAAAAAATGTTTGTAAACTAAAAAAAGACAGTGGTTTGCATCTCCTATTTTTTTCTTTAAAAGTATCATCCTGAACTTAACTGATACAACATTATCTTCGTATACACCATCACCTCCATTTTATAGTAAAATAATGTCCACATAAAGTGTACAGGTCAACATAAAACACGAAACGTGGTCCACATCAGAACCAGTAGCAGAGCATCGAGAGCAAAAAGTGTCGAACGTCTCTTAACGACATTTTAACGACCGGACGGAACGTTTTAAGTGATTCTTTCGAGCTCACAGTCATCACGTCAGTGTCTCAGTGGATAGAATAGACTTTTTGCCAGTTGGTTTTTCTTTTTGGAGACTTATAAAGTATTAATTATTGAAGGAAAACTATCGCTAGACACTTGGAAAGTTAAGCCTAGCTTTCCAACTAATCCCAAGTGTCTTCCAGTCTAACAAAATGTAGGTAGGTAGCTGAATATTAGTACTTTTTATTGCGAGTGCCACAGACACCTTTAAAGGTATGATATTTTTTCATGAAACAACAATGAACATTTTTAAATATGATTGACGTGTAAAAGTGTTTGTACGAAATAATTACATAAAAATCATTTATCATTTATCACGGTACAAGCGGTGGTCTTATGGCTAAAAACATTTTTTCCAGACAATAGGATGGAAATAATCATAATTATGAGCTAGGGCAGCTACCAGTGTCCAAGTTTTAATTATTCATCATTTGTCTGCCTTTTCTGGGGTAGGCTTCCAGTTGTCACCGGATGCTGCTGAATACCAGTATTTTACATAAAGCGACTGCCTATCTGACCTCCACAACCTAATTTCTGGGTAATACGATACCCTTTGGTAAGACTGGTAGTCAGACTTTCAGGCTTCTGACGACCCGTAACGACTGTTAAAGATCTACAAATGATAGCCGGGACCAACGGCGTAACGTAGTGCTATCTGAGACATGGATCGATCTCGATATACCTACATAAATGTAATGGATGGTCACTCATCCACGGACTGACCTCGGCAAGCATAGCTTCGATCAACCCGTGCGGCTGTTTTTATTTAGCCACAAACCGCTACCCAAGAATAGTTTAATCAATGTTAGATAAAAAATTAGGTCTTTCTACCGTACGGCACAAAGACGTAGCTATGTATTTGCTAGACAGCTACGGACACATATTTGACAAACCAAAGTGAGGCTAGTATTCTTTGTTCCAATCTACTCAGTAAAACCTGAAAATATAAAATTCATATTCCTTCTGAAACAGAAAGGAATTTACCTACATCCATCCATTCATACAAAGAATCTGTAACAATGTGTGTAAGTTACCTCGCTCGTCAAAGTTGCTCGCTATTGTTACATACAAAGTTACTGAGGTAACTGCCGCGGAACAATAAGTTCTTTCATAGTTTATGACTAGTTTTCAGTCGGTATGATTTCTTGGAGATTTAGGGCATTCGCAGTTTACGTGGGTGTTGTCGTGAAAGGGCAATTAGATAGGTATGCTGTGAAGTTAGCTTTATTTCATATTTAGCATAGGTATTAGTATTCCCCTCACATAATAATATGTAGGACCTTTCTTTCTTTAGAATAGCTAATTAGGTACTACCATTATTCAAAATGAGTGTTTGTTAATTACGTTGTAACAAAACAAGTAAAATAATAGTCCGGGAGGTAGCGTTGCATTTTAGGTAGGTAGTGTTTTTACGCCGAAGGTTCTAACAAAACTTCATTTTCGTTCAAACAAAGTGCCGCTTCCATTTTTTCTATATCAATGTCGGTTGCCATGGCGATTCGTGGCGTCTTAAGTTGACGGCAGCGCCAATGCGGAAATCGGGACCAACTACGGACACCCTTGTCTTCCATCTTAGTTTACATTGTCAATAATAGATGGCGCTGCCATAGACTTTCTTATAGTTTTTTTTTTATAATACAATCCCTACGTATTTCTATGACTATTTCTTACAAAACATAACAGAAAGACTTCTTATTTAAACATAACAGTAAGACTTTTTGCGACATTATTGAATTACATTTTAAGCGGCTTATTAAAAACTGATTACCTAAGTTAAGTAAGTATTATCCCATTTTTAGGTAAAATCCGGATAACCAAACCATCCCTTGAGACAAAATTTCGTTTTGGAAATTATCGTAGGTAAAGTACGTAAGTACCTTTCAAGAGCCTTATTAAAAATGCGGCTGCTAATTTTGGGCCCAAAGTGTATTTATTTATTTATTAAAACTTTATGCACAAGAAAAAAAAAACTGTACAAAGGCGGACTGTATGTCTTATGAAGATAATTTAATCCTAGATTTGTTTATAAATGATATAATAAGTAGGTTGATGGTGCATGGAGTTCATAATTTTGTTATAATAGACTGATAAGTAAGTAACTTATTTCAATTTAAAATCTAAACGATCACTTAACTGAAAGTAACCAGTTGGTATGTATCTTCACTATCTTCCCATTCACAATATTATTTAGCTGTCACAATAGGTACCAACATCTTCTAATTAAACCAGGCCTCAGAAAGCCGAGCATCTTCAATTAAATCGCGGGTTAATTGCATTAAATTCGTTCCAATCTCGGCCGCTCGGCGCCACTGTCGCAACTGCACTTGACAACTACACTAATGACTGAAACTTTGTTCCAATAATAGGGTACAGAAGTAGTTTAAAGAGTGCTGTTAATTTCTTATTATTTTTCTAGTAGTAAGAAAAGCTTTTTTGTTTATCGTCGGCTGGAAACTGACCACAAACTAATCAAAAAAGTCTTTATTGAGTTAGGATGATACTAGGTAGGTTTTTCTTGGTATCCATACCAGCTTAATATCGGGTCAATAAGTAAGTCTCTCAGCAAAGCAAGGTCCCGCAAGACAGTGCATGCTGGACCACAGATAACTATATAGGTATAGTCGGAGATAATGGACGTCCAGTGTCATACTTCAGTTCACTCAGGTAGGCATACAGGCGCTTTGAATGCACTATAAAAGTCAAAATGGAAGACCCATTTTGTTCTAGTGAGCTGTCATTCCACCTGATGGACTGTATTGACAGCTCACTTTACCCAAGTTCTCACGGTGAGATTTTACAGAAAAGTGTGGCAAAAAATGTTCGACGTTAGGCCCATTAACTTGATATTTCCATTACCTTTCTGAAAAGGCGAACTAATCAGAGGTCTAGCATTTCTTGGCACTAACTACAATAAATGCAAAAAAATACCTATTTTCCTGCAGCAATTAGAGAAAAAGCCGCGCTCATAATGAACCTACCCTCCATTTGCGATTCCGCTAGCGATCGAGATCATAAAGTTAGGCTATAAAGCTGATTTACTGCAGAATCGTTCCACTTCAGGAGTTCTATAATATCTGGCACTTATTTGATAGTAATGGATAGTGATTTGAGAACAAAAAGGGGTGTAGAATTGGCAATATTTTTTTATTTGTCAACTCGACTTATAAGACATGACGCCTGTAATCCTCGAAGGGATGTCTGTTTCGATTTTTAATATAGAGCTGTACATTCGATCGGCCCGCACAGCTGTTATTTAGCCACGACTCCATCCGACGGATGAATTCCCAAATATAAAATACTGAACTACTTTCGAACATAAATAACGGGCGATACAGAACTGGTGTTCGCATCCCGACATTAACGATTTACAATCGACGTAAAAACTTTTCTTCAGCTGAAATACGATGGAACATTTTGTTATGAAATATTCAGTTGTTTCTTTTTTTTACAGTAACAGCACACTGAAGAAATGGGTTCTGATGTTGGATGAATGTTGAGATTACCGTGCGTTTGCACTGGCGAAACATTTATGACAAAACATGTGGAAATCTCTATTTTCTGTCAATGTTCCATACAATTTTTGACAGGAACTAGAGATTTCAACATGTTTTGTCTTGAATGTTTCGCCGGCGCAAACGCACGGCTAAAGTGATCGGTTTGCAAATATTGGCTCTGTATCAGTATAACCATACAGAAGTGCCATGTAAAAGGGCGAAAGCTTATTGCATTAACCAGGCCCAAATGTAGACTTCAGAAAGTTACAGTGAATTTCTTGATGAAAGCCCATAATGAAACAGCCCGACTTGAGAATCGAACCCAGGACCACACGCTCAACAGCCACTCTTTTGCTACTACTAGACCAACTAGGTAGTCTACAACTAAATTAATAAGTACTTAGCTATTCATATTCACCCGTAAACGTCCACAGCTTAAGAAATCTTGATATGTAACGAATGGTCACCCATCTACGGACTGACCTTGGCAAGTGCAGCTTAACTTTACAGATCTATTAATCCTCACATACAATTCAACTCAATCCGCTGAAATTGGAACAACCCATAAAATACAAAGCGTACTCCTATATCTACGTTTTAATTGTGTCCCAACAATAAATCGCTTTCAGCGCTTAAAACGTAATCCAGCTCCCGATTGATTGCTATTTCATCAGCCAATTCCCGATAAAACGCAGCTTTTTATGCGATAATAAAGAATTATGAGTATTAGAGCGTTAATTAAGATTTTCGATTCTTTTCTTTGATTTTATTTATGAAATTAGTGAAAGTGGATTATTTTTCCCGGTTCCATCAGGTAATCTAAAGCCCTTTGTACACACACGTTTTTCTTGCCGTGAAAAACTGCCGTTTATTCGCCGTATGTAGGCACGGTCAGTGTTGTATGTATCACTACGGTAGCTTGTTGACAGACACGTTTTTTTTACGCAACTGAGAGTTCACATGGAAAACATTAAAAATTTTTACGTGCTTGTTTCATGAAGTGTTGCCAAAAAAAAGTATTCGTTCTTTTCTAGCTAATGCACCCTATAACCCATGCAAAGCAGTCGTACTGTCGACCATCGAGGCAGCAGTCCACAATACTCCGGTAACTAAGACTTGTAGTAATTATTAACATTCTTGTTTGTATTGTTCCAGTTAAAAGAGTAGAGCAGTAAGCAGCTAAGATGGCGGCGTTCGTGGCGAAGCAGATGGTCGGCAACAAACTGAGTGCTGTTAAAGGTATGTGCTGCTATAATTTCTACCCAAAGGCATACTATATGTCATCTAATATAATAGTTATTTATGCAACTTTTACATAATAAAGGGTATTACAACACGAATGTGGGTAATAGTATCGCATGAGTGTTTTAATACCTAATTATATGTATACAGTTGCATACAAGATTTTATCTACACCCATGATATGAATCTTCTATAAAAGTTTCTTTGCAATACCAATATCGAACAAAAATGGCGCGGTACGACGTGAATTCGAATTCGAATGTTTTTTGTTTTTAAATTACGGTGCTTTGTTAGTGAAAACCTCGTGAAAAACAATGTTCTTTTTTTTAAATGAGTTGCATTATCAAATTCAGTACAACATTATAACACCCATTTAGATGATATTATGGTTACTATGACACTGGATGTTTTAATGTTGTCTATAAGCTAACTGTTTCAGAAACTTTTATAGAGGATTTATAGCATGGGTGTAAATAAATAATAAATATTAATGTATTCTTATTATAAACTAAAGTCGCTTTTCGTGTCTGTATGTGTAATCGCGTTAGTCTTCTAAACTACACAACGGATTTTGAAGTGGATTTCACCATAACAAAACAAAACAACGTCGGCATCTCATGTGTCCGGTTGATCGAAATAGCATCGTCCACAATTCCATGCATTGGCTCAGGTATTGACATATGTCCGTAGACAGCGAAGGTGGTAACAATGTCCAATAACATTAAAAAAACATGGAATTTAAAGCAGCACTGGTGAAATGTTGGTGTACTTATTTTATCTCTGCCTTTCCCTTTAGGGAATTCAGGCGTGATGTTAGAGTTAGTAAAAGCTGTTGAGCTGTCATTCTTTGACAGATGTAGGTATGAAATATGGATAAAGCACGGCGAGTTACGTGACGTAACTTGCCAATTTGTTGATGTCAAAAAATCTGAATGTTGGATATGCAGTTTATGCAGGATATGCAATAAATCTTGGAACCTAGCTCACAAATAGTGCTGCATTCAAAGATAGTAGAAATCTAAACATCTGAAACAGTCCATTTACATTTAGTGCCCATTTTATTGTTTGGAACAATGTAGTTGCCGTAGAAACTGCAATTTTGTTACATTTTATGGCTTAATTTACATGAAATGTAAGGTTTACTAATACAATATGATTGTGGAAGCAAACACTTTACAAGACCTGTGCGTTTAGAAACGGCCGCAACATTTCACAAAGGTACATAACTTAACAACATCAGCCAATGATGTTCTCACTGCTGGGACTTAGGCAGGCGCGGTCGCGGCCCAAGATTTTGGGGGGGAGGGGGTCACCATTGGTGCCGAGGAATATTTTTAGGGAAATGGTAATGGTAATTGGTAAGTAGGTACCTACTTATCAATTATTAAATAAAAACTTTTTTTTGTATAATGCACATCGGGGTCACTGTGGTTCAACTGGCTCAAGTACCTACAGTTTTTAGTTAATAAAGCACGTAAATCATTCAGTCTCTCGACGGCTCTAATTATTTTGGGGGGGGGGTCATGACCCCTAAAACACCCCCCCTCGGACCGCGCCTGGACTCAGGCCTCCGCTCTCTGAGAGGGAGTGGCTCTGGGCCTGAAACTAATATTTTCTTAGAAGGCTCAAAAACACCAAAATGAACCTTTTCTTCTATCTAACCGCCTATTTATTAATCCGACAGGCGATAGGTGACAGGTGACTGGCGGTAATCCAACAATCTGACAATTTTTTTAGTTTATTTTTGTTTTATTATACACCACTTGTCATGAAAATGCAGTGACATTTATGTAAAATATTGGCAATATGGCGCATTGTCAGGTAGGAATATGAAATAGGGCCCTGTAATCTATACATTTATAATAAATACCTACTGTAATCCCATTACTTTCCCCAACAAAAACTTCATGACAAAACTTAACCTCTTCACCCCACGACCAAACAGCATTTAAAATCTTCAGCTGCCATTAAAAATCATTAAGAAAACTTTAAAAGTATCGCTAAAACCCGGTGTGAGAGAAGTCGCAAGTCGTAACAAGCGCCGTGCGCCGTGCCGTCGACATTATTTAGCCAATAGAAAACTTGCCGTGTTGTGATCTGTGTCGGAGCGTTTCGATATTGCTGTAGTTTTTCGCGCTGATGAAGGAAGATTACGTTTTGCTCTGTGCGATAAAGATGGTTAGTGAAGTAATGATGTAAAAGGTTTCATGATAACTTGCAAAACATCTCGTAACGTAGGTACTGCTTTCAAATCAGGCATTTTCCAATAGCAGCCCCTTTTTTTTTGAGGTTGGGAAATCATCCAATGACTTCTCCCGCTCTGGGCGGAGTGAAAGGGCGTGTCAGACTTTTACTGACTAAAAACCAACCCGTGTTCCTTCAGTTGCCTGTTGCCAAGGTCCCCGTATCCCTTTCGGACTTTCCCGCACCCCTGACAGGCATCGGTCCTAGCGGACCCCGCCAATTGTGTTGACATCTCTTTGAGGCGCGCGTGGAACACGACGCGCCATCGACCTAGGACTGGTCTTTGTTGGACGGCGAGCTCCCCATTGCTCGCTGCCCGCAAGCCCGCGCCTATGGTGGCCAGGAATTCGCCTGGGATTCCCGACGCCCAGGGTGTCTCCAGCGGCGGTGGTTAGGGGCGTGAGGGCGCAAACTTTGCCTCTCCTTTATGCGTTCCGCCTCCTCCGTACCATGGCCTGGACGCGGACCGGACGCGAGAGGTCATTGCCGCCAATCGCCTCCACGAGGATACAGTGGTGCTCCGCCCAAGCATGGCATGACACGGCATAACTCCAGCGTATGCTCACCATTTCCTCCCCAGTAGCAGCCCCGAGCGTGGATTTGCGCTCGGTTTATGGCAAAAGACTCACCCCCTCCTAACACATGGGACTTTGTCTCCAATGGCGCAATTTACACGAAAAAGAGATGACAGTCAACGTAATCAGTCTATAATATTCCCACAGCTGGGAATTAGCCCGCCTTTCAGTCAGAGCGACCGGGCTGCAATCCACGCGGGCCCAGTGAGGGTTGTTAGATGATAGACAATCAAAGGAAATCACTGTATTGACTTATAAAGAAAGGCCTACTTCTATCTTTTACTCGAGGCCTATCAACAATCACCTATATTGATACCAGTGGGGTAGCACTCCCCCACTCACAAACGGGATCGGTATTAGTATTATATCGTAGGGTATTATTTCATTTCCCCGGAGAACCTGCGGACTCCTTTATAGCCTTCCTCTTTGACTACTGGTTATTATACTAATATTTACTTGTTATTTTAAGTTGTGGGAGGTTTTCAAAGAGTAACCGTGGAGTTTCTTGCCGGCTCTTCTCCACAGGAATCGACCAATTGGAACCGTGCTCCTAGCTTCTGACGTTTCATAAGTGCCCATGTGGGTTTGTGTGACATAAAATATTTTGAATTTATTTGTAATGGGTATGATTAATCGCGTATGGTGACAGATGAATACTAGCAAAAACATTAATTTCTCGTTGTTGTTTTGTGGTGCAAACTTGGAAGCTTCTTATCTCCAGCAATGGACTGAGATGATTGAGTCTCTCCAGTGACTCTAAATGTTGATAGTAGTACATAAAAATACCAGAAATAATTAGGATATATTTTATTGAACTAATAAATTCGATATTACACTGAGTAAATTGATGTTATGGCACGTTATATTTTATTCTTATAAACATAATAATCTATCTTAATTCTACGCTTACCTGGAACGTGAATAATTACAACTAGATAGTACATTTCTACAATATATATATTTTTTCTTTTTTTCAGTAGGTATCATGAAAAAGGGGGAATCAGTGATAAACTTAATTTGAAAAAATATAAGAACTAAAATCTACAAATAAAAATAACTAGTTATTAAATAGGTGGAACAAAAACATGAGAAAAATATCCCATAAATTAAATTCGATATTCGTAGAAAATAGCTTCAGTCCCAAAATATGCTGTTATTCTAGAATCAGTTCGAATAAAGGCTTTACTTACTTCATTTATTTCTACAAATATAATTAAGTGTAAGATATTATATTTCCAGTCGTGGCAGTCTTAAAATGAGCAGGGCTTACTTATTATTGTATGAAAATTGATAGGCCAATATGAACTTTTGATAATATTGCGTTAAAATATATGAAGTAAACTATACTAACTTAAACTATGTAACATAATATTAACATCAGGCAGCCAAATATGGCTTTAGGGTATTTCATTAATTACTGTGACCCTTATCAAAATATTGGTTTACCAATACACCCACGAAATATTTAGCATACATTGCTTGCCACTAAATAATATAGATCTAATATCGATAAACAACAATCCGCAATGTACAGTTTAACAATAAGGTTCTAACTTTAAATTCAACTGCCAAAATCCATGCAGTATTCCTTATTATGAAAGAGGCTGATTAAAACTCTCTTTCTCATTCCGCCATGTATGTCGGGGCTATATCCGTCCTGCTCGCACTCTTTGACATACGCTCTTTTGATTCTCTCGCTATTATCGGGTATGAGTATTTGTTTTCGCTTTTTCGCCTTTCTGCTTCGTTTCGTGGTGGTCCAATTCAATGCGGCTTCGTTAGGGCTGTCGGCCATCGGTGAATGGAATAGCTTTTTGCTGATTGGCTGTCCACTAGGTTTTCTTATTGGTGAATCCGTCTCCATCTGAAAGGAGATAGGTTTTCGTTACGATTTATGTTGTTAGTAGTTTTTTAGATCGTGATAGATGCTCTGGGTTCTGTTTATGGGGAGTTTATACGATGATGGGGACCGTTTTAGGTGTTTATTTACATCTTTTTATCTGTTTGGGCTTCAAATGATGTACGCTTTTTTAAATTAATGAACTTCTAACAACTTCGTTTTTCACTATTCATTCTCCTTTAAAGTGGGTGATAGACGTGCGTACTTAAAGTACGCGGTTTTTAAGTTTACTCGACTCGCCGTGATACAAGTGAAACTTGCTCATCATTTCATTGTTGGATCGCCGACGAACTTACTCAGCGGTTTTAAAGTCCGCGTACTTGCTCGCACGTCTATCACCCCTTTAATGCTTTTATCGAACAAATATTTTATGGTAGGTAGTCCTGGCACTGGGAGTCGTGTGAAAAGTTTTGATACAAAAATATCCTGGAGAAAAAACTAAATGACTACTTAAGGTTAAACAACAACAGGTACAATAAACAGGTAACATTCATTCAGAACCTTGTCAGGAATTCCAGTAACACACTGTATCAAAGCGACCGCATCCCGTTATGGAAGCTACCTGTGGACTAGCTATAAAAACACAGGTAGGTTTATTTTTGACCCTGTTCAACAAACTGGCCTGAAGTGAGACTATCGAAAACTTAGCGTTAATTTGATTACTAAAATGTAAATATTGACAATCCTAAAATAATGCCCATTAATGAAAATAATAAACGGCATTGGGAGCGACACTAAAACGAATTTATTTTTATTGCGTTCTCATATTTTATGAATAAAATTAAACTATGTTGGTTGACCACTCAGTCTATTTCTAATTTAGTTTCTGAATTGAGAAAAAAAAATCAACGCTTGTTAGACAAAATATAAGGTACTAATGGGAGCTTAAAATGATTGTGTGAAATAAATAAAATGATGTTTTCAGCACAATTCTATGATTCATTCAACACTAAATAATGCCACATATTGTTAACTTAGAACTCATAACCCATTTAATAAAATTGACCTAATTAATTCACTTGATAACATAACCTAAATCCTACAGATAAACGAAAAATACGGCTTATCAACAAACATTCAAAGCAAAAATTTGACAGACAAGACCGTTATTTAAAAGTTCACAGACACAAAATACACCACGAATTATAAACACAATAAAAATAAACTCACCGTATCACAATCCGAAATGAATTCCAATGAATTATTCAATATATTATTAGCTATCAACACTGTTAAGTTCTCTCTGGTAACCGTGTTGATTGGTGTTGACATTACGTCGTCCATTTTGTAACAGGTTATAAATCTGACGTTTATGGGATCAGCGTGCGTGCGCGCCGCTTCGAGGTCGGCGCAAAACTGCTTGCCAGAGATAATAAATGTAGGTCGTAAGTTGATTGATTGACAGTGGGGTGGTGTTGCCAGATGATGAATTGTGATAACTACTAATGTGGTTTGTCTAAATGAATTCGCAATAAAGTAGGTGTAACTAATATCGTATATTTCTTCAGTGATCTTTTCTATATAAATAAAAATGAAATACTGTTCGTTGGTAAGCGTATCACTTGAGAATGGCTGGAACGACTTTGCATTTTTTTAAATTTTTTTTCCCTACTTAGGTTTTTATTGAAAGAAAACATATAAAAAAAATTTCAATGGGATTTTTGTATGAAAATCAGTACAAGACAATGTCTCTCGGGTCAGTAATTTTATAAAAAGGATGGTTTGTGATATTTTGTAAATACTAGGTTATGTTATGGTTGTAGTTACAGTGGATAAAACCAATAAAGATGACGTAAGACAAAAGAAATTGGCGTATTTTTTTTTGCTAAATAGGTATAAATGAAACACTTGTCTGAGAATGGTATAATCGATTTTAATGTCCGCATCACACAAAACACCTTGCGTAGGTAGTCACTTATTTACTAAAAAAAATAACAAAGTACAGTATCTGTAACTTGGGTCTTATTTAATTTATATTAAAAAAAAAAATACCAAAATCAATTGGTTTCGAAAGAATTAACCTACTAAAAATCAAACTACAAACAATTAAATTGCACAGAGTATTGAGGAATATACAATTTTGGTAACAGCACCATCTATGATATCTTAGATTATACAATCACATTTTACGAGCAAAATCAGCATAAAAAACACTACCAAGTTTTTGCTTTTGCATTTTTGTCAATTTTGCTGCTAGTCCATTTTGATAATTATTAGGTATCATATTTAGGAGTTCTTTTCTTCTAGACTCATTAATTAATATTTTAATTTTATTGGCATTTTTATTTGCCATGATTGTGTGATCCACAGTAAAAGTAGGACTTGCACCGTCTCTCAGATCTTCCGTTTTTGTATCACTGGCATTAACTTTGTCCGTATCTGTTAAATTATCTAAGAAACTGAAATTCCTCGGTATATTGCTCCAAGTTTCTAATTCATCTTTCAAGTACTTCTTCTTGATATACATTGCGATGTTATCTACTGAGTTTGCAGCTTCAGTTTTCTTGGCAAACTCTTGAAATTCTGCTAGCAAAATTCTTAGTGATTTCGAATGAGTTTTACAATACTTTCTGATCATTTGACTGGTTTTGATAATATCTTTAGTCGTCGCACCTTTTTGTATCTTCATATCGTGGAACCCCTCGAGGTTAAAGACACAATTTTCGAGTGTGATCTCTTGTATTTCTTTGATGTTCATTTTGTTATTCTTGTTGTGTCGGTATAACTTGGGGAAGTGTTCACTGAGGTAATGTGATGATGGAGGAAGATTTGAGAGCAAGTTAAACTCAAGTGCGCGACTCGCCGCGCGGTCCTCCGCTGATAACTTGTCCTCCTGGAATTTAAAATGGAAGAAAAATAATTAATTCTATTGTTTTTCTTACAAGTATTCTCGTGTATATTTAGCTGATATTATAGCTGTACTAGTTTTCAAGACACGGTCACAATGGACTACTTCTAAACATCTCTTCTCCTCTCCGTGTCTTTCTCTTCAATCCTAAAAGTCGTGACCCCCTCCACGGGTCACATTTTTTTGACAGTGTTGCGCCATCCACATTTCTGTTTAAGCGGTGTCTATCTATATAGCTAGCCTGTATTATCACACTTCAGCGCAAAGGCCTCCGACTTGCCACACAGTTAAATGTTCTCTGCCATTACGGGACTGTCCTTCCAGTTGGAGTCAAGTTTGTCTTCATTCGCTAAGTATGGTGTCTTGATAATTTTATTTGTTATAGAAATTGATATTGTTGAACTCACCATAGACTCGAGGCGGTGGAAGTAGTTGCAGACGTGTCGGAACTCGTTCTGCTGACCACACTGCAGCCACACGATGAAGGCTCGTCTGATGGTGCCGGTGGTGTATGCTGGTGATGGCGGCTCCAGCAGCAAGTGGCAGTTGCTGTCGTTCGGCAGGAGAGAGAAGTGGCTCATCATTGCGCTGGAAAATGAATTGTGATAATCAATAAATTCTTGTTAGTGTTTGGTACATACATATACCAAAATTTTAACATAATCATCATTACGTATTTCTGTAACATTCAAACAACAACTCGTATCTCACACCAGTATTCACTCTCACTTCGAATTTTGAATTGGGTTCGAGTTTGAAGTGAGCGTCGAAGTACGAAGTGAATTACCTTACTGAATGCCACTTCTTACGTCATCTCATACTTTATCTGTTAAAAACTCACGGTCAATTTAGTTCAACTCGCTGACACGCTCGCAAGGGTAGCGCTAGTGTATCAACCGAGTTTTTAGAATGCCAATCAAGAAATTCAACACGGATTCAGATTCGAAGTTTAGAATGAGGTCTTTCAGAATCACACCCCAGATCAGTCGAGAAACGTTCCCTGGTGGACCTAAGGCATCCAATACTATACTGATGACCTTGATTTCTATGTATTTGACGTTCAAAAGTGCCTTTAATGTGCCTAGTTGAAATAAATTATTTGACATTGACTTTGACTTTGACCGGTTGAGAGTAGTGGTGATAAAAAAATACTTAAATAACTATTATAGGCATAGCATAATAAATTTAAAAATTTCATTCTCTAGTATAAAAAGTAGTAGTTGTATAGTAGTGTATTTGAGATGGTTTAATACGCCTCTGCCTACCCGTAACGGAAATACAGTCATGATATGTCATGAACGATTCCATACTGAGTCATTTTAGAACATTATTCTGTATCCATGGTGTAAGACAGGAGATTTCACGGGGTTGTCCTAATTTTGAAGATGTCAAGGGTGCGACCGGGATTTTAAAAGCGTCTGGGTAAGATGTTACGTTTTCAAGTGCGAATTCATCGCACATAAGTGCCTGTAAAAGTTCAAAAGAACCTAATAGCACTTTCCGTCCTGTCAATCAAGTTCAAATTAAAAGTGTTTGAAAAATGCGCACTGAACCAAGACAATCACATAACATCACGCTTGCAAAGGGTTGGGCAGAAGTGTACATAATAGTTCACCCACATTTCGCTAGTTATGTTTGAGACCCATCTAATACGGGGCGAGTCCATTGCCATCAGCTGAGCACAAATCCAGACTCTGGGCTGCTACTGAGATATTCCAGATGGAAAAACCCAATGCCTGACCCGGGAATCCAACCCAGGATCTCATGCTCAGCAGTATAGCTTGCGACCACCAGACTAACCAGGCAGTTTTTTAAGTATTTCAAGATCAAAGTAGGTAGATAACATAATTACAATACCTACTGAAAATAGAAGCAATAATTAGATGGAGGTAACTATTTACCGAACAATTTCATTTGAAGCAACACTTCGTTAATAAATACAGTCTGGTGGCCCAGTCAGTACCAGCCGTCAAAGATTCGTTTTTCTTTACCAGGCCAACCCCCTACATAGAAGGTGACAGTCCTACCACAAGCCGATTACATACATAATTCGACGTGTGTATGTGTGTGTAATGTGAATTTGTGATATGGTATACGTTATCTATGTCATGTCTTTATTGAAACTTTTATGAGGATTTATATCTGGGAATAAAGATTTCATTTTACGAAACTATTAAGGTCTACAAAATAAAACATCAAAGATTTGCAATAAAAATGATTTGTTTCAAACGAAAATAGTTCAATTTGTAAGCAAATAAACAAAATAAAAGTTTGACACTAAAAATTATCGCTAAGATCTATTATTGTAACCGTTCTGAAAAATATTTCAGGTACGGTCATAAAAATGAATGGTTTTTTCTAGCACTTACAACGGTTATTTCAAAGTAGTAAAGTTGAAAATCGTGTAGCAAGTTGTTTTGCGAAATTAAAGGGCGATCCATAAATTTTGTTTATAACTTTGGCAGAGCTTTGACCTCCTCGTAATGTTCTAGAACAGCAACAATTGGAAGGATTTCAACTGTTCTTAGTAAAGATTAAGTTTATGGATCCTGTAGAAAGGAATGGCATTGTTTTAGAATACTGCAGATGTACTCTCTAAGGCTTGTAGAACTACCTACCCTATAGATATCGTAAAAATGGGCATAGATAATTAACAAAATACTTTTCCCAGTCCAGCTTATGTCAGTCCTATACATGTTTGCCTTTTCTATCATAGTTATCGCAGATATAATGTCACTTTGTCTAGGGCCTCTGGTCATACAATCACGCCGGTTGCTAGTACTAACTGCCTTTTTTTGAAGAACATCACTGATAAGACCACTATACCCATGTCCTCCTGGGGCATCCCCAAAGGCATACAAAGCATCAAAGAAACCATATAAAGTTTCTTCAACACTATTGAACTACAGTTGATAAATATCGACTATGCATTCGATTGTTTCGTTTGTATCCCCATTGAAATACTAAAAGAACGTGTTTCATTATACATATATTATAGAATTGTCGTTCAAGAATTACTTGGACATCATAATAGCTATAATTATTATTATGTATAATTACCCCGTCTTATAATATGACTAGATAATTATTTGTTATGAACAATAAGCAAGAAACCCTATCTCAATCAATCTGCCTAGCCTTTTCCCAACTATGTTGCGGTCAGCTTCCAGTCGTAACTGGATGCAGCTGAATACCAGTATTTTACATGGATCGACTGCCTATCTGACCTCCACAACCCAGTCACTGGGTAACACGATACCCCAAGAACCCTATGTCACTATAGAACATAAATTACTTACTTGTCTCAAAAATATAACTCGAATCACCTCACTTCAATACCGTAATTAGTTTATGAACTTTATTTGTAATAAGTAAATGAAGTAATTAAAATAAGTAATTAGTATATAATGTGTCCGTTACGTGGCGGCCGCGCGATCGCAAGCTCTGTCTAAAATGATCACCAACAGGATTTTGTGACGAAAATATTTTTTTTCGTTTGCAAAATACCCACTGATTTTGGATATTTTGTTAAAATATTATTCGATTATGGGTAAAATTCTCTTAAAGTTTTTTGTGTACCCTTCATGATTATAAAATAAACGACGGTAGGTCAATAAAGCAGGATGATCTGCAAATAATTGCAGCGCGATTTAAAATGATTATTCTACATTTTTTTTATAATACCTTGTGTTTAAAATATCAGACTCTTAACTAAAGATATTCATAATCTAGTCGCAATCTCATGTCGCCGTCAGAGGATCAGTGTCGAAAACTTATCAAACATGTTGGAAATTAAAGGTATTTTTGACAGATTGAGACTGAGATTAGAATGCGAACGTTCTTAAAAATTCGAGAATTTTCATTCAGGTGATCATTTCAGCATTTGGATGGGTACCTTTATGGTACCTTAGGTACCAGATATAATGCGTGTTGGTGTCATTTTTCATCTACTAATTAGTTTTGGATTTGGAACATGCTTATGAAAGAAAACATAAATATTTTGTTTGATAAATATTTTTAGTCATAGTTTCTATTAAGAGTAAGAGTTAGCTTTTTCTCGGACAGAAGTCAAACAATTTATTCTAAAGTTTTACAATAATTTAAAAAACTTAAGGATGATGGGTCGACTATTGTATTTAAACATAGGTATAGCAGGTAGGTGGGAAATGTACTAGTAGGTTCACAGATTAGGTATCACTGTGGTTGTAATAACAAAAACGCATTTTTTGGTTTACTTACAAAAGGTGTGAGAATAAAAATTATGTTTTTTTTTTTAGTTTTTACTTACCACGACCGTAAGATTTAATTTCGTAGGTACTTTTTTATATTTAAGTTTATTTTTTTTATATAATTGTTTATGATTACGATTAGGTATGTTTCAAAATTTTCTCAATTATTAAAGATAAGTTTACAATCAAATATCTCTTTATCTAGAATATTATACACAGAATTTTATATTGTTTTGAACTCTTAAACCTATAAATTAAACATTTTAAAATTAATTGCAGCCCCATCTAGGCAGTAGCTTGGGAACTATCAAGTCTGAGCTAACTTAAGGTTCACACACACAAGTAAGAGCAGCTTATTCTATTATGTACCTAATTGATTGTAAAACATAATTATTGTAATATGTATATTATTTATTTTATTACATAATATATTATTGTAGGTACACGTATAGAAAGTTGTAACAACACGTTATAAATCGATTAGCCATATTGTTTTAGTAAAAAACAAAATCTTTCTTTATTGCACATTTTGTTGTTATTTAATTATTTAAAGTGCCATGTTTTAAACAGTCCTTGTTTTTTTTTGTAACTTAGTTTTTTAGGACTCACAAGTTAGTATAAATAAGTTGCTTCACATATATGTAGAAATATACACGTAGATATAAAACTTTACAACAACATGGTCAAATTCAGTTTTTGCAATCACCATTTAACATAACACTACCTCAACACCGTAATTTACAATATTTCACTAATACATTACGTATTATAAAGCCACTCTTGTCAATCACTTTATAAAAACAACGCAATGTACTCCGTAATCCATTTTTAACATTAACCATCAACATGCGAATGCGGTCTTAGGAATTGCTCGATTCCCGCTAAAGTACTTGAAGAAGGCCTCGACAGAAGTATTGCCGTCCTTTTCTGGCTCGCAACAAAGAATCCGCTCCCTCGCGGTCGTCTCTTTCAACGTTTCGTCACTCCATATTGACTTCGGGAAAGGGGGCCATGAATAATTGACGTGATCCAGCACTTTTCCCGGCACGGGAAAACTAACCCTCGAAGTTGATTGGGTTACTTTAGGTATGGAAGCCCTTATCCAGATGTTGAGAGAGATTGCCGAGACTCTCTCTATAGCCGCTTTTGCACGTTCATTGCTGGCTATGATCTCGAGCCATCGCGGTGTTGGTAGCGTATCTGCTGGTGGTGCGGCGTTGTAGTACATGTCATTAGATGCTTGGTTTCTTTCGTTTGGGAATGCGGTGTCACTGCTAGCCATGGATACGGTGGTGCTTCGGAGGGAGGATTTCCTTGAGCACCGACATTTGAGTCGGTTGCAGGCAAAGCAGTCGTGGAACTTGTATTCTTCTAGAAGTTTGATCAGGTCCCGACGAATGGTTTGTAAGTTTAACTCCTGATGGCAAGAAAACAAAAAAAAATAGATAAACTACAGGGTGGGCTAATATTTAATTAACATATGTGTATGAAAACACATAGATAAATAAACTATACTCATTATTGTTTTAGAAAAATATAATAATATTATTTAAACGGTTTTATTTTATAAGGTTTTCCCGGCACACTAAGGCTGGTAAGGTAACATACGTAAGGATAGTTTATGTTATACGTTTATATGGTTTTCAAACTCGTAACATGTTCTCAAAGAACCACAAAAAGCTTATTGTATACGTAACAGTAGTCAGGTAACTTGTTGCGGTGTATTTGTGTAGTACACACGGCTACACATCAAGCTATACATTATCAGTATAAGCGGACCTCGCTTAGTACGAAAATCCTTTTTAAATGCGAGATAAGCATAAACTGGAAATGTATAGCTTGATGTGTAGCCGTGTGTACACTACCTATCTGCACATACATCTTAGAAGATGAACTGATACTTTTTCCAGGGGTTATTTGTGTTACAAACTTAGAAATTAAACACCTAAGACATGCAATTATACCAATATAGCCCATGTATCTTACGATATGAGAACCGATGAATCGTGTCCATTCATGATTTAGAATAAAACACTAGATTATAATTTAAGAAATAAAAAGTTGAGAATTTCAGAAACCTTAAAAGCAACAAAAAAAATGAATAAATATGTGATGTAGGTATATTCCACAACTGTTAACAATAAAATAATTTTATTATTAATATTTAAAAACTTATTATGTTTATTAATTACTTACCAACTGAAACATCACGTCATCATAATAATAAACTTGAGATTTCTTCATTTTCACCAAAAAACACAGAACACTAAATACTTAGTTTATACACTGCATATCTGTCACACTCGGAAATCAAATTAAAAACTAGAAACAAAACTAAATTAAAGTAAAAATCTCTAAAGTAAAAAACTTTTTTCCTTCAAAATCATCCCTCAGTCCCCGTTCGACCACCGGGTAACTGAGATCGATTTCTGTTTTGGCAATGGTTTTATGCCTTTGCGCATCCCCTAATGAGTCCCACTTCGATTGTTTCCGTCAGTGTTCGGGAGTTCCCCCCGCCCTTACTGAGGCTTACGGAAAAATAACATGTTACTAAGAAAGTGTAAGGGGATCATTTCAAAGTAGTTATATCTTTTTTTTGTTATTAACTTGGCTTGGTTAATGAGGGTCATTTGAAGTATCCAGTTAAAATATTTTCAAGTAATGTGCTGATGAGTGATTAGTAATTCTTGTAATTACCACCTATTAACCGTGAGAATAAACTTGTTATTGTAAATACTTTAGTGTCGCACAGTAACACCTCGCATTCCGTTGCTTATATGTAAGTATCTATAACTACCTAACGACTTCAAAAATGTCAATTGTCATGTCATCAATATTTTTCTTTCCTTCTTTCTTTTCGTCAATTGGACATTATTCCGAGTTTGATAGTTTTCAAATAAAATAAAGCCTCACCCTGGATATTCACAAGCCTTGTATTTACTTTTCATTCTATTAATGTTGTTATTAGAAAAATGAACCACTTCTTAAATCGCAAATCCCTGATTCCGATCTGAGCCCATGAAAATTGCTCTAAATCCGACTAATCAGATCCAAGGATTTAAAATGTCTAATTTCGTTAAAACAGAATCGTAAACATGCAGATGCAGACGAAGAGCAATTGCTTGCCTAGCAACTAATAATACCAGCCTATTTGTTCCACTGCAGGACAAATCTCATACAAGTCAAAATGTAAAATCTCATACAGAGAAGGCACGAGCGTTGATCACCACGCTTGCTCAAGATGGGTTAGCGGTTTCAGACCTATCTACTTATAATAACGTTAAGACCAGGTTCCTGCCAGGGTTGCGAGAAAGTCCAAAAGGGATACCGGGACCTTGGCAACAGGCAACTGAAGAAACACGGGTGGGTTTTAGTCAGTGAAAGTCTGACACGGCCTTCCGCTCCGCCCAGAGCGGGAGAAGTCATTTGAAGATTTTGCAAACTCAAAAAAAAAAAAGTCACGTTTTCTTTCATCAGTGTCAGTAATGGCGAAGATAAACTCGGAAAGTGCATAATATGAATGGAAAAATTCACATTGGTACTTGCCCACATCTGGGCCCACGACATCATGTATGAGAGGCGAGGCCTCAATCATTACACCATCACGACAGTACAACTATAGAAATACTAATCTCCAAAAACACAGAACACTTCTTTGTAACTTAAAATACTTAGCACCTTTAAGCCTTAAAAACAGTTACTAGAACTAAACAATTGTTTGAAAACAATTTGTTACTCGTGAAAGTTGAAGTTGTAAAATAAATAAAAAATAACGGGAGGGATCAAAGTCACCGACGCGACGTTTAAAAGTTAAAACTTTAAACAAAAGATTAGTTGGCTTAGCGTTACTTGCATACACATGTTGCTTGCAATAATCATTCGGAATGCAGGCAGCAAAGGCAAAAATAATTATTTTGGGTTTCTTTATAAAATGTCATATAGGCCGAAACTCCTTTAGTGGAAGGAACTAGTCGTCATTTTATAAGCACATCCTTTAGGAATGCTTCTAAATGGTTTAAGTTCATACTGTTGCGTGTTGGTGGAAGAAAACATCGTGAGGGGCGAGAATATTGCCATGAACCGGGCAAAAATGCTGGGGGCCAAGTCTACTAATTTACAAACGTGTCAGTGGTCTCACAATGATCAGTTTTTGACAGATATGCCATACAAAATCTGTCAAAACTCATCATTGTGAGACCACTGACACGTTTGTAAATTAGTAGTCTTGGCCCCCAGGTCTACATTTGAGCGTTGAGTGGGTTTGCGTATTTATACGGTTATGCATAGACATATTTATATTTATTGCGTAAAATACGTTATCTACGTTGTCGAGCAGAAGAATTTTTAAACATATGAAACAATGAATTAGGAATTACTGTTGTTGTTGGTTCTACGAATTTGGGCCTGGGTTGCTACTGAGAAATTCCTGATGGGAAAACCGAATAGCACTTTGCTCGACCTGGGAATTGTACCTTAGACCATGAGCATGAGCTCATCAGTAGCTCTTGCGAACACTAAACCTACGAGTCAGTCAGCTTGCAGATAGTTTATAAGACGATATTGTTATTTTAATATAGCTTTCAACTACTGTCTAAACATGTATCAAAAGTGTTTTTTAAAAACATCCTTTCACGACACCGGAAAATGATGTGTGAAAACCCTTACGGAAGGGTCAATGTAACAATAAAAGAGATGGATGACAGAAATATTAATTACAATCCCTTTTTTTTACTAAACTGTGTAACGTAAGTTAGAATTGATGGCACAGTCGGTGGTACGAATAACTGCCGATTTTAAAGTCGCTGGTTAGTTTCGATACATAAAAGGTACTCAGGTTGTGTATAGTTCCCGTTATGTCATAAACTCATAACATAGGTTAGAAAACCATTTAATAGCCACTTTTAATACCCATAAAAAGATGTTAGAATATACATTTCCAACCTTAGAATGCGCTACATACAAAATCCTGCCTGTTCATTTTCCTACTGCAATTTTTAAGATTCAAGATATACATTTACTATATTCTATTCTCTTTTTCGCTTCTGGCAATATCCTTTCATGAACCACTATCGAGCTATACCTACCAACTGTTGCCTTACTGAAGCCTCGGCCTAAAACAGCCACATTAGCAATTCCTCTAAAAGAAATTCATTTCCTGAATTCCCAGCTGTCATTAGCAATTCCTCTAATTTGAGAAAAAGAGCAATTCATAATTTGTAGACAATTTTATGAATCTCCATAGAAAACTGTCAGATGAATTATTTCGTAATATGACTGCACGCAGATCATATTATGAATTGTCAGTTTGTGACATTTTACGAGGATTCATAATATTTTCCTAATAGAATTCTGTCAAAGTGGCCGTTTTAAGCCCCCTGTTCTCCCTACATTAGACTACTACACTGAAAAACATAAACTTAAGGTAATAAACGAGTTCAATTTAAATAATATCATGTACCATCATGTACTACTATTGTATGGAGTTTAAATAAATAAATAGGAATAATACAGCAGCTTCCTTTACCAGTGGCTCGCGTGCTTCTCATTTTTTCAAAAACATTCCTATGAAACGCGCCGGGAAATTGCGGAATACCATTATGTACACTCTGTATCTCATCTAACTACACATTTCAATGTCAAGGATTAGTATTATATTTTAAATTATTATTTCAAATTAAGGAGGAGGCAAAGAATACTATTCAGAAAAATAATCCACTGGTCATCATAGGCCTCGCCCCTTCCTATCTGACCTGTCTACTCATCTGACGGTATACGGGATGACTGACTGCTGTAATTTAAGCCACCGCAATTTCCGCTCTATTCTGTAAAAGTCTCACCGTGAAAACTTAGGTGTAGTGATCTTCAAGTGAGCTGTCAATAGTGTCAATCCATGTGCATTAGGTGGAATGACAGCTGACTTAACCTCTACCGTTTTCACGGTGAGATTTGTACAGAAAAGCCCGGCTAGTGTGCCTAGTGCGTTGTGCCATCCGTTTGTCTCAATTCATATTGTAGTGTTGTAACACGACGGTGTCGATACTTTTTTCTTCTTGTACAGGTAAGTTCGTGATTATGAAAGTCTCCGAGCAAACGTTACGTACTTTCTTCCTCATAAGGTAACTACTTATTTTGAGGCTGTTACGCAAAGTCAAGTCCTGGATTTCCATATTTTGTTAAGAAATCTAATTAATTTTCACTGAATCGCTAGTAATTCAATTACTTTGAAGTTTTTCCTTAAGTAACACTAATTAATTTAGGTACTAAGCACCACGAGGCGTTTTCAATAATTACCACTATTCATGTAGGTCAACTCAGCCTATAGTGAGTCCACTGCTGGACAGAGCCTATGCCTATGTCCAGCAGTGGACTAAAAAGAAATGGAAGGCAGGGTGTTGTGGCGCAGCCTGGGAGAGACCCTGGCTGCGCCACAACACCCTGCCTTCCGTCTTCCGCATCCAGTCTTTCCCAGCCACCTGCTTAAACGGGATTAGCGATCAGAAGACTTGACGAGGTTTCCCAAACGCTGCCCAACCCAACTGGATCCTTCGGTGGGCTTCTTTCTCAAAGTTGTGTCTACCGAGCTGGATGACTTGCCCTAGGTTGACATACTCCTTCACAATGATAGTTCTAACTAATAATGTACGTAAGCAGTATATTAAATAAAACACATCTGAGTACGTAAAAGATATGGGAACATTTCATAATGGAAACCATGCCTAATCAAATTATTCTTACATTAGATATCTTAATAGTAAAAAATGTATGTTCATATAAATGTGGGCCTTTTGCTTTAACCTTGCAATCGCAAATAGGCCCACAAAGACACAACTATACGGACCCATTATCCCAAAACTACATTCAATAAACCCCATAATCCTTCCATTTAACTGAAAAGCACATCACGGGTCGATATCTCATATAGCTCAGCATTGTCTCCCAACATTGCGAAGAATGCCATCTTAATATGCGAGCGGCAAATATCGAGCGCCGCACTTCACTATGCGAGGAATGCGACTGACGCGTAGGGACGTGACCGGATTGTCGATACCGATATTGCGATGGAATATTTTATAAATTGGAGAAAAATTCGAGGTGTCTGTTGGTTTTATAAGTGGTGCGTGTTAATGGAGACGTTAGGATCTACTTTTTTGGATTGTAGGATGTTTGTGAGAGGGAGAAAAAGAAAATATTTGCTTAGCTATAATGTTGTTTTGTAGATTAGTTTAATCGTAATGATTAAGAAAATAATGATCATTGTATTTGTATTTAATAACAATAACTGTAATTAAGACAAAGAACACTAAACTAACCCAGAAAAGTAAAATATGTCACTTCTTTTACTTAACAAGCAAGACTACTCGTAATTAATGAAAAAAAAAAAGTTGTTTACTCCGTACCAATACAAAGTAAGTCATTAAACATTTCTTCCTGCACTGTAACTAGCGTATAATTACTTCTTCCACACAATAGTTTTCAAAACACACGCAATTCGTCGACTATGAGCGATTATTAAGGCTCATTTACATACGTTCGTCGTGCGGCTGCGTGCGAATACCGCATTTCAATTTAAACTCGTAGGTATTCATAGGCTCAAATGTTAACCCCTCGTTAGTTGCAAATGACATTTGAGTAGAGTTGTGTAGTTAGTAGTGATGTTACGATTGCACTATTTCAATTATGTTCTACAAATTCTGAATGAAATCTGTCATACTTATCTGAGTTGAGCTACACGCATTCTGACAAATGTGTGCACTGACTGGACAGGTCCACTCAAAGCTGTATAGTTCTTTCTTCAAAAGACTATCCCAAATACTAATCAACATGTTCCTCATTTATGATTTTACCAAGATATGTCTGGACTTTTATAGAGACATGTGTGACCTGTGAGTGTTTTATCTCAAACTAGTCGGTTAGGATACTCTGACGTCTAATATGTTCAGTTATGTGTTATACGGGATAGTCTTTATTTTAGAAAACAAAAACAATATTTGGTGACCTTGACTTATAGTCCCCTTAGAATCAGCAGGAATGTTCATATAATGGTTTCCTATGTAGTTACATAATATAAAAATATTAGGTAAGATAACACAAAATTAATCATGCCCAGTCAACAACATCAACAAGTACTAAAGAGAATAGGACACACAGATAAGAATGCATAACACCTTCCACCCTTTAACCCAACCATAGTTGATATTCTTACGGCGTCCGCTTCCGGTATTCGTCCCCGTTCCGACGGGTTCCGAGCCGATCCAATCCGTCACGACACCGCACATTCCTTGCCACGTTATGACCCATAAAGTGCTTTGTAATAAACCCCTTTTTATATCTAATCATGTAATGGATTGCAGGGCGATAATATTTGATAGGTGAAAGGTGAGGGTGAATTGTACAGGATTTTCGTAGATTGGTCATGATGATTATGTCACGTTGAGGAAAGCATGATGAATGAATTAAGGCTGTTGTATATAATTTTCTTTGTGACGTCTATGAAATTGTTATAAATAATGTTGTAAATGCCTGTGCACGTAAAGGATTTATTCTAGATTAAAATTTAGGAGGTGAAAGCTTAACGAATTTTAAATTATGTTATCGTTGCTAATAAAAAACTAATACTAATACTTAATTTTATAAAAAACTAGCTGTGCCCCGCGGTTTCACCCGCGTAGGTCTCGATCCCGTCGATAGGGATAAAACGTATCCTATGTCCTATTCCAGTTCATGGTCTACCCGTGTGCCCATCCTCTCCTCGCGAACATAGGGAACGTCGCGGGCGCGTCGAACGGTTCGAGTATTGCATTTTTATATTCATGATTACTTCGAAATTAAATGTCCAATTCGAATGAATTAAAAAGTATTTTGCTGCTACATAAATACCCTTGATGTTAAAACTATTCATTTGAATAAGAATTAATATTATGTTGATAAAACTCCTTCGCAAATAATGCATTAGTTTCGAACAAATTTGATTACTATAAAAAATGGTTATAGTGAGTCAATCTTAAAAGATATGCTGTCGCGGATTTTTTTTAGAACTTTTAAAGAAGAACAACTCCGTCATACATGATATTTGCGTAACTTAAACCGGTTACGCAGCGAACGCAACAGAAGCTCTCAAAAAGGAATATTTTTTCCCGATTTCGCAACATTTTTCATTTATGCTCCGGTCCTATTGGTAGTAGCGTGATGTTATATAGCCTATAGCCTTCCTCGATAAATGGACTATCCAACACAAATTTTTTTCAATTCCAGCCAGTAGTTCCTGAGATTAGCGCGTTCAAACAAACAAACTCTTCAGCTTTATAATATTAGTATAGATGATAAATCATTTGATAGGTATTCATTATTTTGAAACTTGTTCTGTATGAAATGAATTATTATTTATTTTCTTCATTAAACGAATAAATATAACAAACAATGATGAGCAGCCAAGTAAATTCTAAATTAAAAATAAAATCACATCCATCGCTCAGTCGCATCAGTATCGTTCGCAAAAAAAAATCTTATGCCGATACAGTAATATTGCAAAATATTTATGATCGATATCTTAAAGATCGACGTCAGCCCATCACTATCCATAACGAGGGGGCGTGGCTAGACGTGTCGTTGCTATGACAACCCGTGCGACTCACCCGCGTTCCGGAAACATACGGGAAAAGGAATTTGAGGCGGGCGCGAGCGGTTTTTTGAAGAAGGTATTTTTATGTAATGGTATTTGGAGCACACTGCACAATATGCTTTGAGCATTTTTGGATTGGCAGCGTTGTAAAATTTATCATACCGCATAACAATATAAGGATCATGGTTTACTATATTGACGGCGAAAGTGCAAAATTATTAAATTAATTTCACACGAACTCATGTAGTTTTAAAAATATCTTTTGCCGTGTGATAAATTTCCATGACGTGCTTTTAAAACAACATGTTGCAGCACAAGAGAAAATACGTATTAACGAAAAGACTCACCACCATTTCCATTTGTCATTGTTCCTTTGAAATCGGAATACTTACAAAGACAGTTTCAATTGCAACAAATCTTCGTAATGTGTTCCTCAGGGGCAAAATTAGCGTGGAATTTTTGAAGAAAACAATGGTTTACATAGACAAAACGTTTGTTTAGTAACTTGTGTTACCTCCAAGAGCATTAACGACGACCGCAGGTTTTGCATGGAATTAATTAACACCATTATAACATGCTGTGGAATATTCTCCCATGCTTCCAAGATAGCAGTTTTCAACCCCCGCAAAGTGTCTGCAGCTGCTTGGTTAGCTCGAACACGCCTCTTTAGCTCATCCCATAAGTGCTCTATTGGATTCATATCTATAGACTTCTTGCTGGCTATTCCATTATTGTGATACTAGCTGCGCCCCGCGGTTTCACCCGCGTAAGTCCCGATCCCGTGGGAATATCGGGATAAAAAGTATCGTATATGTCAATCCAGGTTATAAACTATCTGTTTGCCAAATTTCATCCAAATCTATTCAGCCGTTTTTGCGTGAAAGAGTAACAAACATTCATCCATCCATCCATCCATCGATACTTACAAACTTTCGCGTTTATAATATTACTATATTACTTGTACGTCATGCATTGTATTGTCGAACATTTCTTGCAGTGTGCGCCCTGCATTATCATACATAAAATGAAATCCTGCCACAAACTCAGCATATGGCACCACATGAGCCTCTAGGTATTGACGAAAGCATCGGTCGCTATTTAGTGGTGGTGACCTTGGTCCCGTCACAACGTCGAGGTCAGTTTTTCTTTCAGTGGAAATTCCGCCCCAGACTGTCCATGACCCACCGCCATAATTAATTTCGCTGACTAATCCCAGACTGAAGAAGTGCTACAGGTTACGCGGCTACTTCAGGTGCAGTATCCATAATATATTTGAAAGTGTGATTGGATAAAAGAATAAGGAAAAACAATTTAGATATTCTTTTTATGAAAAAAAATAAAGAATTAACTATGCAGACATTCAAATCATGGAAAAAAACTCTAATTTAAAAGGGGTTTTTCAATTAGAAAGTGCATAAAAACTTTTTCCCTGAATTAACATTACTTTGATGTTTTAGGCTTATAAACATTAAAATGCAAGGTAGCTCGATTTAGGAATCCGGGAGTATATACTGTACCTTTTACTTACCGCTGTATGTGCTAATAGAAATTACGCGCGCTCATACCAACTACTTGTCCGTATGTTCTCCTATATAGTCATACCGCGGTACAACCCACCCACGCTTGTATTTGATCCCGGCACAGCGTTTCACACTTATTTTATTTTCTGAACGCATCGGTATGTAGAACTATCACTTAATATTTATTTCTTTTCTTTTGCAAACGTCAAAGATATAGTAAAGGTGTAAAAGAAAGATGGTTTCTTTTTTTGCTCATTAGTGAGGGCTCGGTACGTTGAAAGTGATTTTTCATATTTTAGAGGTGGTTTTTGTAACAAAAATTTATCGAATATTTAGTTTGTTGCGGTGATTATAATGATTATAATTTCTATAAAGCCATATTTGTTACGGTCATGAATAATATTTTAATCAACATACAACCTGATACTGACCTGCAAATTACAAAAAACGTAAGGCAATTTGAAATTCGCGGGCTATCTTAGCGTTTCCCCCTCAAGGGGGTTGCGCTAGGGTGGCCCGCGAAATTCAAATTTTTGACAGTTTTCTTTGATCTTTGACAGTCGTTACGGGTCATCAGAATCCCGAAAGTCTGACAACCAGTCTTACCAAGGAGTATCGTATTATCCAGTTACTGGGTTGTGGAGGTCGGATAGGCAGTCGCTCCATGTAAAATACTGCTATTCAGCTGCATCCGGTTAGACTGGAAGCCGACCCCAATATAGTTGGGAAAAGGCTGGGCAGATTGATAAGAAAGAGATAAGAATAGTACCTACTAAGTATTTTAACTAAGTCAAGAACTAAAACGAATTTATGTTATTAATAAGTAACATTTTACTAGACTTGTACAAATACATATTTCATCATTATCATCACTCTCTTGCCGTTATCCCAATATGTCTTGTCCCGAGCAACATGTATTTTTCTTTTAGTCGTTGGTAGTCACCCGTCAGCCGTTTTATAGGCATACATCATCTTTCACAGAAACTATTATTTATACAAACAAAATAGAAGTTTAATTTCATCATTTGTCTGTCTTCAGAACAGCATTCAAATTTTACAATAGCTTTTATTTTAAAATGTGTACTATGCACCTATAAAGTTGAATATAGATATAGGACCCAAAATGAGCCACTTTGTAACCCATATATCTTCTAAAAGCATCTAAATCCCCCAAATAAAATACAATTGAATTGAAATTTAATGCATAAAAACATGTCACCGTATTTACAAAGATATATTCTTTTCTGATCCGCGCCGATATAAAAATTTATACGTGGACAATCCTTAGGTCATAAACAGGGATTATTTCGGATACCCACGGATATAACTCACGGTTTGCGCGCGATAAGGTCGGATACTAAGCGGATATGGGTCGGATACGCGGATATCGCGACTGTGAATAGTGCGACGAGATTTGTAAGGCAATTGTTCGACGTTCAAATAGTAGTTTGTATGTATTTTTCGTTATAGTGGAGTGAATGTCTTTAGTGTTGTGTGTGAAAAAAAAAATGTTCAATGTATGAAAATGTGCTAGTGCGGCGCCTGTTTGTTTGTTTTGTCACAAGTTTTTTTTTTTTTATTAGCGTCATCACTACAGAGAGATTACAATTTAGCCCTTCTTAGACAGCTTTCAATAAAACGATCTACTAGGATTGGTTTTAAACTTTGTTTAAAAATTTCACGTATTTTTGGCTTTGATGTAGCAATTGCTACGCCGTAGCTTTGCGCTTACTGCTATGGCGTAGCAATTGCTACTTCAAAGCCAAAAATACGTGAATTTTTTAAACAAAGTTTAATAAACCAGTCAATAAAACGAGGAGTTCCAATGTCATTAAGGTTAAACAAATAAATATATATGTAGGCAGTGACAGGCTATATATCTTGCACAAGCCGTTAAATACAACTAGTTGCGGCTAAAAGTTAAACTTAATGGTCTGGCAGCCGTTAAATAAATCTTCTGTCAACTACCTCTGTGACTTGAGTTAATAAGTAAACTAGGTTTAATTTAACAAGTAACTTGTCAGCGTGAAGCATGGCCTTAATCTTTTCTTAACGACAGACACTAGTATTTTTTCTTGCTGTAATTTGCAGGCAAAATAATAAATGCACTTTAGTTTGACAGAGAACAACTACGAGTATCAGCAGTTCTTCAAAATATTTTCAATTATTAAGACACTGCGCCCCGAATGATTACATTTTTTAATTACGTCTCTATCCTGTGAGGTCAAAAATAGCTCAGTAAATCGCCTGGACTATGCGCACTCAGTGACCGTTTTACGAAGATTCATAATATTTTCCTATCATGATTCTGCCAAAGTGGTCGTTTTAAGCCCCTGTTCTCCTTGCATTAGACTACTACACTGAAAGTGGCTATTTTAAGCCCCCAGATTGTTTCACAAATGTGTTCACAAGTACATAATAGTTTTTCGACCAGTTATTTAAGATGTCGTATCTCTCAAGTCCCAAAAACTCAAATCAAACACCATATCCGTAATATTAATACAGCTTCAGAACCCTAAAACAATTACGTTCGGCGGTGAAGCGCGCAGGGCTGTCGCGGGCGATAGCGCCGCCTCGCCGCGCGCCAATGTGTTGTGACACCCCTGCTATTTATGTGCCAGTAATAATGTGGACCCTGGTGACGGTATTTGTTGAAAAGTTAAATGGTTGCCTTGGCTTTAATAGGAAGATTGTACCCATGGTTTTGGTGATGATTGTACCCATGGAAAAATCTTGGCGGAAAATGTCTTCAAATATTTTTTGTTCGACAAAATTATGCCACGAATGTTTCTTATGTGTCTGTTTGTACTCACTTCATCATATTTTTGGGCTCAGTAATACTACACTGAATATTAATAAATGAGTAATCACTTAGCAAGATAGTAGTAGGTATGAAAGATAAAGCGGTACCTCCTGCGTCGATAGATTGGTATACACGCAAGAGATTGCTGATGATGTTGCTCGTGGCTACGTAATAACAGCCGCTCGGGTCGATCCATCAGGTTAAGCTACGGTTGCCGGGGCTGGTCCGTGGACGGGTGACCGTCTTTACACACCGAGACTCCTCCGTGTCTCGGAAACCTCGTTAAGCCTTTGGTCCCGGCTGTCATTTGTGGATCTTCGACAGTCGTTACGGGTCGTCAGAAGCCCGAAAGTCTGACAACCAATCTTACCAAGGGGTATCGTATTACCCAATTACTGGGTTGTGGATGTCAGATAGTCAGTCGCTCCATGTAAAATACTGGTATTTAGCTGCATCCGGTAAGACTGGAAGCCGACCCCAACACAGTTGGGAAAAGGCTAGACAGATGATGTTGCTGATGATAAACAGGGTATACCTACTGTCGTATTGATGATCTTACTACAAATCTTACTCCTTTTTACAAATGGATGATTATGTCCAAACCTTGAATTAAACGTAACCCTATAATTTACAGCATTAACGATAGCCACGACTAGATAACGAGTTGCGTACTATTTCCCAGAATACAGATGAATGAATTTTAAATAAAATTTACCGAACTCATCTTATCAAAGCTCCACAAGATAAAAAAGACGAAGAACAATAACATCCCAAAAAAAATCACTTAATATCCATAACTTAAGGGTCCGAGAGTACAGAGCCCATAGCCCGATAATTTGGCGGGTTTCCGGTCGACGGGCAAGATGGCGCGGGCAATTTCCGTTTGGCGCACTTTGAGTCACCCAGTGCGTTTGACGCGCCTCGAGTGCCTTTGCTCAGATAATTGGAGCTCTCTGACTACACTTGGCATATTCCATTTTTGCGGGTGAGTGTACTGTTCGGTTCACGTATTGTTTGTTAATTAGTAGTGGGGGTTAATTGTTATTGTTTTAATGTTACGGTGGGAGTTGTGTGCTATTTGTCTTGGTAATTAAAGATATTTTTTTAGCATTTTGAAAAGGCCCTCGTTAGGTACGAAAATGCATAAAGCTCATATTTAACGTTTTTTATCATATTGATGGATAATAAATCGTCAAAGTCGTTTATTAGGGTTCCGTACCCAAAGGGTAAAACGGGATCCTATTACTAAGGCTCCGCTGTCTGTCTGTCTGTCCGTCTGTCACCAGGCTGTATCTCATGAACCGTGATAGCTAGACAGTTGAATTTTCACAGATGATGTATATCTGTTGCCGCTATAACAACAAATACTAAAAACTATTAAAATAAATTGGTGTTAGTGTATGTGAGTTTCTATGTTTGTAAACGCACCCACGATACAGGAAGAAATTCTTAGTGTGGGGCAATGTTTTTAAAAAAAAAAAAAAAAAAAAAAATATTTAAGGAGGCTCCCATACAACAAACGTGATTTTTTTGCTCGTTTTTGCTCTATAATTAAAACGACAACAGTTACACGCTTGAAATATTCACAGAATATTTAGTTACATATTCACTTTAAAAATAAATAATTAAATTAAAATAAAACAAATATTTAAGGGGGGGGCTCCCATACAACAAACGTGTTTTTTTTTGCCGTTTTTATAGATAACTAGCTGCGCCCCCGTGGTTTCACCCGCGTAAGTCTCGATCCCGTGGGAATATCGGGATAAAAAGTATCCTATGTGTTAATCTAGGCACAGATATTATAATTCTACGTACAGATACCCAATCCCATACAAAGAAATGACACCACCCTAAGTCTGGTTATTAAGCTGGCTATTTTTCGTTCTCCATTTTTTTAACAGATGGCAGCATCAGCGACTCACTAATTGCCAGAGACTGTAGTTTTTTTAACGCCTGTAGTTTTTTTTTAAATTGAACACCTAGGAAGAAAAAACGTAAAAAACGAAGAAAAACATCTAGGAGTCTTGCGTAATATCTAGGCAAGACTCCTAGATGTTTTTCTTCCTTTTTTACGTTTTTTCTTCCTAGGTGTTCAATTTTTATATTTCTACGTAAAGTACTAGATTTAAAAAAAAAAATTGTTTGATATTCCTTAATGAAACGACATAAACGCAAGTTTAAAGTGACCCTGTCATCACTTGAGTAAAACGCCATCTATTGCAAAGAGCTCTCAACAAAATGATTAGTAGATGGCTACTTTATCATTCTAAGGGTTCGAATTGAAGTAAACGGCTTAATTTAAGTTTTTTGTTGAAAATCCGAGATTTATGAGTGTAAATACATAAATCAGCATTAAACAAAGATGTTTTGATTTTTACTAATATTATTACCTCAGCCAAAATTTGTCGTATAACGCTTTTTAGTGATTGTTAATTTCATAAATTGTTACTTATGCTGCCATCCATGATTTTTTTTCAAGACTAATTATAATTTTTTCCTGTTGAGACCCCATGATCTAGGTTATAAACTATCTGTTTGACAAATTTCATCCAAATCCATTTAGTAGTTTTTACGTGAAAGAGTAACAAACATCCATCCATCCATACTTACAAACTTTCGCGTTTATAATATTAATTAGATGGTACGGAACCCTTCGTGCGCGACTCCGACTCGCACTTGGCCGGTTTTTAAACTAGACAAAAGCCATGAAGTACTTGTAAAGCCCAAAACACACACAGAGCGGGTGCGGGGCGCGAGCGGGTCGGGCGCGGGAGTACGGCGGGTATAATAATTTGTAATTCAAGGAAAAGTCAGAAGTCTAATTTACAGCATGTATCAGAAACGTGTGGACTTTAGTAAATTCGCACTTATAAACATTCGACCAAATATAGTTATACTAAATAATTATTATGCCTTAGAAATTCGTTTAAGTTTATGCCAAGTATGTTATGCCAAATAAATATCGGAGCATCAAGATTCTGCCAGATAGACGGAAGGTTTAAAAAATATCTAAACTGATCTAACTTAGTCAGTTATCAGTCAATTATATTTCCTAGAAAATTTAATTCCAACCATATACCAATTGTATCGTTCACAATACCGAAATCAAAGGCCCAGCGATCCTCCCTTGTAAAGTTTACTTACTAAATAAAAGGAGCCTTCTCGTCCGTAATCCGTTTAGACGCTCTTTGATTACGTAAATCACTGTTCTTAAGGCGAGTACGGTTGCGCTAATTTCATTATGTCGCTGCCTTCTTGTATTATGCTGCGTTTAAGATGGCGAGTGGTTACTGGACGATAGTGGGGGTTTGTTGAAGATTTTCTTTTTGTTTACTCTTTTATTAAAAAGCGGCCAAGTGCGATTCGGACTCCCATACGAAGGGTTTGTACCACAAGGCCAAAAACGATGAATAAAACACGTTTCTTGTATGAGGACTTGGAAAGGGGTTCCCCTTTAATTTTTACTTAATTTTTATTAGTTTTGTTACAGCAGCCATATAAGTACACACCCTGTGTAAATTTCAAGTGTCTGCCTATTATGGTTCAAATGATACAACTCTGTGACAGACGGATGGACAGCGGAGCGTTAGTAATAGGTTTCCGTTGCCACTCATTGAGTACAGAACCCTAAAACCTATAATTTTTGAGTGTTAAATAACCAAAATTAGAACTCCTAATGTGTCTAAGGGCTTACGTCAATATTATCGGTAACATAGATATCCTAAGGTTCTGCTTATCTACTAAATTCCACACTTGTTTCAGTTTGGCATTCCTTAATTTTTTAATAACTTACATAGTGTCCAATTTTAAGCTTCGTCAACAAAAATGTATAATAATTTTATAATTGACCGTTACAAAAAAAACAATATAATATTTATCATGTCCATCTGAACACAACTTTATTATTTTCTATTTCACCACTTTGCTGCGTATAAAATACATATTACAATAGTGGTGTAACGACCCATTATTTATCCATTACGAGACACAATTTTTGTTGATATAGCTTTATGGTTTTCTATCAAAAATATTACAGAAAACATAATAATAGTTTTAAATGTTATTGAATGAGAATACTAACAATAAGTATACGGTTCCCGGTTGGGCAGTAAATTATATCAAACTCAAACTCAAACTCAAAGCGTTTATTTCAAATAAACCAATTACAGGCACTTTTGAATTGTCAAAGGGTCGGTCAGTCAGAAAATATGAAGCTAGTTACCCATTCCAAAGCATAGTAGGTTCCTATGGAGAAGAACGGGCAAGAAACTCCACGGACACTCTTTTAAATCAGAATATTGTTACAATATGTTGTTTACATCATTCATGTTGGAATCATACATGTGAGTACAATGTAGAAAAACGTGCAGGTTAAAAGAGTCCGTAAATAAAAGATAAAACAATTCAAAAATTAAAATAAATCAAAATAAGCCGTGGCAGCTAAGAGATGACCAGTCCCTACTGATGGCGCCCGTTCACGAACATGACGTATGGATCAGCACCATTCAGCAAAACCATTTTGAAGGGAACTTAATGATCCAACACACACGCCACCACCAGCGAGACATTAAAGTGAGCATGACATGCTTTCAGCCGCCAGGGCACATTCAAGTCAATAAAAGATGTACCTAGTAAATGGTAGCTTTAAAGTACTTAGGTAAGTACATAGTGCTCACACACATGTGCTATGCAGTTACACAATACTAGGAGATTGAATTTATACAATGTAAAGATAGTTTTTACAATCTTCAGCAGCTCCAACAATATTTTCGTATGCTAATCAATTAGTTGTTGCGCCCTGTGGAGCTGGACCAGCGCTGAGCCAAGCATTTTTGTCAGTGATGTAATCCCCCAATTTATAATATGCTTGGCGGCATAGTGTGCGTTTTATACTAGATTTAAATTTTGTTTCATTCAGTTGGAGTATCAGTTTTAGGTACCTATGTACTAATTAGAGATATACGATTCGAGGCTGAAACGAAATCAATACTTAATGCATGAGCATTTTGTATTGATTTCGTTTCAGTCTCGAATCGTATATGTATAATTATATGTATATTAGTAAAATATATCTTAGGGTGCATGGCGTTTTGGCTCACAGAAGTGACCTTATTTTTTTTTAATTTCTTTAGTAGAATAGCAAATACCCATAAACTAGTCGTATAATAAATACAGAACGCAAATAAAACTTAAGTCTATCTTAAAACTTTTCAAAGAAAATGATTCAATTCTCCACTTTCGTCTTAAACCAAACCAAGGCACTGGCTGAAACACAAATCTCTTTAACAAGCCCCATTCACTCGCACTCGCTACTTGCCTCCGCACTAACCCAATTGAACGCAGCACAATACTGCCAGCAGATTTATTAGGGTTAATCAAAACGTACCAAAGCGTCGCTTCCCAAGTCCTGTTTGATTTAGTTATCATAAACATTTTGTACTCTGAGACTAGCGAGCGTCTTAACTTGAATACAAGTTGGGAACAGTTCAAAAGAATGAGGTTTGTAGTGTATTTTAACTTAAGCATCATAATGCTAAGGTTGCATTCGTATATTTATGAAAAGTTTACTGATGTTATTATTATTTTTAGTTTAATTCGATTTTACTACTACAATTTTTTAAACTGAAATCTTCAGCTGGTTTATGTATAAATAGTTTTAAAAACACAATACAAAAATGAGTAATATTTAAAGTAATTCTTTTTACGATAATTTGTAACTGGATAATATAGGCTATGTTTCTGCTGAAACAATATCACGAGCATTGTTGTTTATAATACAGAAAAAACAATATGAAAACATGTCATTTACGCTGTAAAAATGTGCGAAATTCAATTCGCTACAACTTCATTTTAGTTATGTTTTTTGGAAAAAAAAATATGTAGGAACCTAGATAAATACTGTCTCAATCCGAATAACAACACATTATGGTGGAAATATGCTCGAATTGCAAATGAATTAGGTATTACGTTTGTATGGAAAATTCATCCGTCGCCGCGTTCTTATTTTTTTTAATTAGATAGATTAATAATAAATTATGAACTTACTAATTACAACATGACAACCACACAATCCCAAACTAGTCTTAACCCTAGGCCCCATAAATCAAAGCCTACCCCAACATAGTCATAACTAAAACAAAATAGGTTTCCTAACAAATGTTATCGTCAACCCTCTCTCCGCCGATGTCATCTATCAGTCATGTTCTGATTAATCGTGCGGTAATTAATCAAGACGCGAGAAGGGTTAGCTCGGGTCGTGGCGACTACTTTTATGAACATGTGTGACTGAGAAATAGATGGCGGCGAGAGAAACGTGGAAAAATGAATGAGCATATTGGGGTTATGTTTTAGAAGGTTTTATTTAATTTGAATTTCTATTGATTCCTAGAATCTTTACAGGTTTACTATCCATGACTAATCTATTAATCAGTGAAACTGGGGTGGTAGGTACGTTGGTTTATAATCATCTTTAGTTTTTGTATTTATTTGTATATTTAGTCATTTAAATTAGTGTTAACTATATAGCTAATGCCCGTGGCTTTTCCTGTGTGGATGTCGGTTATTATATACTAAAAACCTTTCTCGAGAACCACTCTATCCATGGGCGAAAACAGCATGAAAATCGATGCAGTCGTTTTTGAGTTTATCGCGAACAGGCAGACAGACAGATGAGGCGGAAGACTTTGTTTTATAATATGTAGTGATTAGTGTATAATAAGATTTTTCATCTATGATATAACTAAAAGATGAATTTATTCTGTAAACTAACAACAAGTCTGTAAGAAATAAATTATCACTGCAAATCTTTTTAGTAAAATTAGATAGATAGGTAGATAGAATACTCTTTATTATATACACCAGAAAAATTACAGACATAAATTAGAAATTTTACACAGGGTGACACAATGGGCGATTAGTGCATTATATTCTACAAAATGCTACCGTCTATCTTCTTAGTAGAACAAATAAACCCGAAAACACGAAGACGTGTTGTTCCAAAAAATATAAAGCCTCCTTAACTTCCTCATCTTGGTGAACTGAGTGGTGCTGGGGTGAACTTGAAAGAATAGCTAGGTACCCATAGAATTTGTTATAGTACAGCTGTGGAACTATTTAATTTTTAAGTGTAGTACAATATCGCATTGGGTCTAGCCTGTAAGGATATTTGGAGTAAATAAATAAATCTTTTTTAAACAAAATAAATTCTTGGTTCACTGTGTGTTAGTAATAGGAGGAGCTCGTGGCTAAGTAATAACTGCCGCACGGGTCGATCCATCAGGTTAAGCTACGCTTGCCAGGGTTGGTCCATGGATGGGTGACCATCTTTACATACCGAGACTCCTCTGTGCCTCGGAAAGCACGTTAAGCCGTTGGTCCCGGCTGTCATTCGTGGATCTTTGACAGTCGTTACGGGTCGTCAGAAGCCGGAAAGTTTGACAAACCCAGTCTTACCAAGGGGTATCGTATTACCCAGTTACTGGGTTGTGGAGGTCCGATAGGCAGTCGCTTCATATAAAATACTGGTATTCAGCTGCATCCGGTTAGACTGGAAGCCGACCCCAACATTGTTGGTAAAAGGCTAGACAGATTGATTGTGTGTTAGTAATAATAATTCAGACTTTAATGAATGTTCTCACAATTAAGAATACATCCAGATATTTCAATCCCTATCCCTACCCACAGTAACATCAAATGCATATAGCTTAGCGATAATTTCTCTAATGCATATAACTTGGCGATCATTTCTACAAGTGATCTGAGATCCGCTGAGATCTCTGGGTCCGCTTTAGATCCGCGGCGACAGTCACGCGCGCCCCTTTCACGATGCATTACGCTTAGCACTACGATTGTGTGGCGTGAGTTATGAGAGGGAGCGGGGCGAGTTCGAAACGAGGAGGAAATGGGCCTTTTGTATTTCATTATGAAAAAGTATTTAAGTTTAACAAGAAGATGGACTTGATTCAATACTACGTATTACTTAAACCAAACAGGTTACCGTCTGTTTGATGTCCTCTTTTAGATTTACCTCAAAAGGATTTTAGTAGTCTTTCTCACACAATTGGCCTTGCTTCATTTTAATGTTTATCAAGTTCAAGTCATATTTGAGTACCAAATATGCATAATATGTACCTAAGATGAATGACAAATTATATTCGTATTTGAACCTATTTTCAATATCTATTATTCAAGGTTAATCGCGCGTCCTATTACGTAAAATCGACCAAATTTTTTATCTTGTTTTTAATTATCTCAACACTTTTAATTTAAATGTCCTAATAGGACGGGAAATGTCCTTTTGGCAAAGACTATCATAAATTGAATATATTTTTTATTTCTACATAAAAATATGAAAATACACGATTGGCAAAAAGCTTTTATCAAACTCGCATCCGCTTGTACCTCAGAGCACGATCCAAGACATCTTGAGAGCACGGCTAGTACAGCAATAAGTTAGAATTTTCCTAATAACAGCAGAGTGTAGGTGCGAGTAGAATGAGCGCGAAGAGCCGGATAATGGCGGCTGAGATATGGCCGCCATGTCTCTGTGCCGGGGGTTTTTAGTTGCGGGCTATTTGGAGAGTTACTGAATAGTTGGGCTTTTAGTTAGGAAAGAAAGATGGTGAGGTGGTCTCTGTTCGGTGGTCCCAGTTTTCAAATTCAAAAAGTTTAATTCGAGCAAAAATCAAAATCAATCAAAATCAAAATATTTTATTTCACATAAACCTACATGGGCACTTATGAAACGTCAGAAGCTAGGTGCACGGTTCCAATTGGTCGTTTCCTATGGAGAAGAGCCGGCAAGAAACTCCACGGTTACTCTTTTAAAAATAATTGGCTTTTACAATACTTTCAAATTACAGTGTTGGTAGGCATGGGAGGACAATGTAGGCCTTTCAACAAGTAAGTACCAGGTACTTAACAAAAATAGAAGATGTTCAATAAATCTACAGAGCCAAGACTCATAAAGGGTTAGTTAGTAACATTTTCCATAAAACTACGTGTCAGTCCACTCTGCCAGCTATAATTTTCAGAACCCTGTTGGGGCTGGCTATGACTCGTGCCACCATAGATGAAGCGCGCTTGCGCATTATTGTATAAAAACAATTTATTTATTTAACTATTTATGTACACACTATAAACAGACAAGAAGAAAAGAACAGAAAAAAACGTACAAATGTACAATCTACACGACTTTTTTTTTCTTTTGTTCGACTTTTAAATCCTATCTGTTTTTATTTTCAGGAGTGATTTAATTATTCTGCTGTTCAGCAGTTTTATAATTAGTAACACCGTCTTTTTTTAGGAGGTTTTGCCAGGAATTTATTAAAAATTAAACTGTGACTGATCATTCACTTGCCCTTAGCTCAATTTATTTGTGGTCGCCACAACATGTCTCTTTTCTTCCATTAGTCGTCATCTCGGTAGTCACCCCCTTTCTAGACGTATTATCTTATAACACATTCCATACATCGTTTATATGAAAATATATAATATTTTATGCCAGTCTTTTTATATTTTCCGGTTACGTGCAAGATGCATGGGTAGTGTGAAATGCAATACTTTGTGCTGCTATCGAAAGGACACCTGTTGATTCTACTCTAAGTTCTATCACATTGTAAAAGAGTTTTATTCCATTTTTATTCACATAAAATAGAGAATGTTTACTGTAGCGAAATCCGTGGTTAAAAGGGATGAACGATAATTAAAAATAGTCAATTTATGTCACAGAAAAATAACACAGAAAAGCACATACTTATGAATTTAAACGACATTTAAAAAGACTTGTAACTGAAACTTTAAAGACTTGTAACGAACTTTTGTTTACCCATGTTTGCAAATAAATGATTTTGAATTTGAATTTGAAATGGTGTTTGTTGACCCATATCGGATTGTATTGGCACAAAATTCACCACAAAAAAAAATGCCTCAAACTGAAGACACAACCTAAGAAACAAAGCCGACTAACCCGAATTAATGTACTCCCCCTCCTCCTCACCCCCCTCCCCTCTACAACACCTACCTATAGAATAATTTCAGAAAGCGTTCTCTCATTTCTTCACGCTATCACTACATATGTATGAGACACTCGCCCGATTGTCCGCGCAATTAATATGTATGGTCTTAACCCTTGGCTCGCTATGTAGTAGTATTTGTAGTCTACTGTTTAGGGTTATAGGTACTCTTTGTAATTGTTGGTGTGAGTTTTATTTTTGTTTGATTGTATGGTGAATTCAGAGAGTGGCCGAGATACTCCGTTTCGAGTATGCAGAATTACTCTGCGTTGAGCTAATGCTTTGTGTTGATTCTAATTAACTGCTTATAATATTTTTAGGCGTTAACGACAGTTACAAGGTCGGCACCACTAATTCGGTTTAAGTAGGAACGTGATACATACATAAACTCACGCCGTCTTATCATGGGGACAGGCAGACAGTACAGAACGCGTAGCATGACAACCATAGAAACAGTTTTTTTCGACGAAAGAATAGACAAAATGACAGAGTGTAATTATTTATCTGTCATTTTCTATTCTTCCGTCGACAAAACCCGTTTCTATTGTGGTCATACTAAGCGTGCTGCGACGATAAGAACGTGATGTTGGTCTAAATCACAGATATTTTCTCTGGACAGGTGTTAGCACGCAATTTACAAATATTAATATGTTAATTTGGTCCTCTGATTTCCCACGGGACATCAGTAATTGATTGTTCAATACCATTTGATTACCTGACTCAATTGATACGTTCAATTGACTCATGTTATGTGTGCAGCCCGTATTTTACTATGCGAGTTGAATTCTAAACAACTGTGATTACTTTGTTTGTGGTTTAAATCAAAACCTAATTAACTAGTTCACCATAATTATTGCAGGTCATTGCTGTATTGATCTCTAAAATTCCACCGCAATTGTGGATTTAAGTAATATATTAATGGTGAAATTAATGTCATCGTAATCAAGTCGGTCTTATAACAATTTTTAACATAAGCTTAAATTATTAAAGATTTATCATAATGGACCTGAAACCTCACAGCTAAGTATCCACTAGTAACGTTGAAAAAAGAAAACTGTGATTCATATCGTGTCATGACACTGAAATACTCGTACAACTGATTCAGGTTCTAGCTAACATTAATGGTAAGTAGGTATCTAAAATCCAAAAGAAGAAAATTCACTGAGTATTCTAATAAACTGGAATTACTTTTAGGTTTTCACAGGACGATAACAGAGCCTCCTCAGTAACAACAACACCTTACAAACCACTTATTCCACAATATAACTCATAATTAAGGGCAAGTCATTAAGACGTATGTGCAGATCAATCTTGTGTATGAGCGGCATTTTCTTAAGGGCAGCAACCCTTTATTAATCGAAAAACATTGCTGAGGCACACCCCACCCCAGAGATGATCAATGGGAAGTAGGAGCCCATTGTTGGGGCGGACAATCGACGGTGATTGGTCGAATTGATTGTTGATTAACTTATTTTGAATTGAATTGGGAGGAAAAGTAGTAATAAATGCAAAATAATTTTCTGTCATTTTCTGATGGAAAATCATTTAATGGAAAGAAATATTTCTATGTATGCAAGTTTTGTAATAAATTTTTTGATGAAGTTAAAATGTTACGATCCTTTTATTGGTCCACTACGCTACGGGGCGAAGGCATACACAGAGAAGACACAAGCATGAGCCACCACACTTGCTCAAGATGGAAAAAAACGTGAATTGTTGAAATATAATTTAATAATACAACAATTTGATCTTATAACAAGATATGTAAAAGTGATTTGCTACGATCACTTTGCTTTTGTAACTAAAGAGCTACGCCGTACTTACTTCGTAACGCATTGCCTATTGCAGTCAATGAGATGAGTCTAATATTATGGTAGTACGAAAGTGTATCAAAGTTCGTAGTAAGCACAGTTTGCGGATCCAAAGCCTCGTGTATCTTACACATAACCACTGAGTATTGCTGAAAGTAAATATACTTTCTGAGCACGCCCTGCTCCCCAGTTTGAAAAAAGACCTCGCAGTAGGAGTACCTGCGGCAGTTACAGGCACAATATCTCATTGAAATAAAAGTTTTATATTTATTTCCAGTCTGCCATGAATCATCATCTTTCTACCTTTTCCAAACTGTGTTGCGGTTGACTTCCAGTGTAACCGGAAGCAGCTGAATTTCAGTATTTTACATGAAGCGAATACCTATCTGACCACCAGAACCCAGTTACTGTGTAACAGGATACCCTTTTATTTTCTACGATTTATGTATACGATTGTCATAAGTAGGTAAAATGTAGGAGATAGAAAGTAGTAGATGTAAGGAGGGGAGAGAGGGGAGTTGGAATCTATGATCATTACGATCATAGATTTGAACACTCCTCCCTCCCCTCCTCGATCTTTTCATCTCAAACGTTCCCTACTACAATATAGTCCTTATCCAATCTAGGTCTTAAAACACCCCTCGCCCCCCAACCGCACCCCCCTTGATCACTGAATACGCAAGTAATTACCAAGTACGAAGTGAGCGTCATCGTGCAAGTACCTTCAACCACAAGTCAGAACTACTAAAACAGCCCTTACTGCTACGACATAAACGCGCTGTCAATGTCAAATTATTACCATGTACGTGCGATTGGTTGTAGGCGCAACTCCTACAAGTCATTGTGCAAGTACTTGCGATAGTCTGCAAGTCATTGTGGCATCGTTTGCAGGCTCGTTGGCCAGTCTTACATTAATTAATTGTGCACTGCTTTTAGTGGGAGATAATTATCTATGAGGTTAACTTTAGAAGAGGAGGTTTTTGAATGGGGGCTCGCTGTCATTTATTTATTATATTATATATATTATATACTGAATATGCATTCAGTATGAACCATAGAGTAAACATCTTCACATCTACTTATGACACACCTTATTACATTATATTTTGTTTGCTTCCTTTATTGTGTGGCAAATAGTTATAGTTATTCGGAGCTATTCAATTAATTAACCTTAATATTGCCTACTATCTACCTTTCTTCTCTACATATCACAACCTTTATTACACAATAACAATCAAACTTGAATTCGTAGTTAACAAAACCATTAAACACATTCACATCAGCACAAATAAATGTAAAACCGAAAACAAACAGTCCGTTTAAAAAAATTACAGCAAAAAAACATCCAACAGAAAAAACCTGCTCGTAAAATATTCCAGTTATACATCAGCCGGAGCGGGCCGGATCCGTCACGGTCCGAGTCGGACACGGCATCCGTCACTCCGTCGATGTATGCTAATCATTCGGACTCCATTCGTTTGGCCGGTAAAAAGCCGGGGGTATAAGAAATGGGATGATTCCGTAAATAGTAGGTGGCGAAATGAAATAGCGTGGTGTGCATGTGTTTGTGTGTGGGGGTAGTTTTATTTAAAGTAAAGTTATTTATTTCTTGAAGTATACTCGACCTCGTAATTAACAACACTTTTTACAACAATTCCCACTCAATTGAAACTTCACTAAGGTTGAAACTATCGAACTGTGACGTAGTGGAAAAATAAGGCCGTTACGGGACGCCCGACATGTTAAGAATGGCGGGGGAAACAGAAAAATCTTTAGAAAATTGTTATTAATTAATATTTTACCTTATCATTTATTGCTAAGCAAAACCCTTTCAATAAAAGATCAGTAAATTCTACAGTTCACTCCAAGAATTTAATCTTAACCCTCGAACACTACCAAACGTCTGAACTTCTAACTACATCACGAGAGGCGTTCCCGATATCCGCCAATATCCGATAATATCCGCCTCTCAATAAATAATAATAGTCGATTATCGAATGTCCGCTGTTTTAGCTTATTTCCTGTTCGTACGCGGCTGATCGATATCAATTTGCTATTATATTGGGAACTAAATAGTGGTACGGAACTTTGGAAATAGATTTCCTCTTTTGTAATTTACTTTTTATCAAACAAGCAGTTTTACTTAAGCTTGCAGACAACTATACTTTCACAATCAAAATATTTAAGAACTTTAGCATAGAAATATTCTCAAATCAACATTGACAAGAAAACGGAGTTATCACGCCGTAGTAATCTAACTTTTTGAATGTGCTTCAAACTCTCAAACTCAACTCAACTCACTTCTTCTCGACGATTCAATACTACTTGCGTGCTCCCATTAATGTAATGCCTAACTTTATCAACGCAACTGGATTAACAACGTGTAACAAACAGTCACATGATTGTACTGTGTCAGGAAGATGCTGCGTACTGCGATGAGTGCTGGTTGCGACAAGCATAGATAGGGTGAATTGAATAATCAAGGTTGTGCTGTGTTTAGTAAAGGGTGACTAGTCAACATACAATTTTGTTGCACAGGGTGACTTCTCAGCATTTAGCTATGCTATGCTTAAGGATCACTTAGTCAATAGTTAGGTATGCTGCGCCGTGCTGCGCTTTTTTGTGTGGAGAAGAAGAAAAAGCCCGCTTGTCACAATCAGTTCGCTGGGTACCGCGTTGAATGGTCCCGACATGTTGCTGCGTCCACAACCCCATCGACGCAGCTGTACGTGTCACGAACGTGAGACGAAGGTAGATGAGTTCGTGGAGTACATCAGGATGAAAACCTAATTCTCCTTGAGAATCGAGAAGTTGGAGTCGCGCCATAAGATTACTTCTAAGCTTTGGTGGCGCGTTCCGACTCATTACCCGGAAACTTTCATGAAGGAGGAATTTTGGCCGACCCGGTGTCGTGTATCGGTGTTTTCGCGGAAGGCCATCTGACACCACGACTCGGCGCAAGACGTCGTTGACCCAACGCCAACGTAGTTAATGATTAGTTTATTATTGTGTGTATCGCATCTATAGGTACTAGTTGCCTGAAAATAAAGCAATTATTATATTATTTTATTGTATTATAAAAACCTCTTCAAGTAGCCTTTAAGAAAATCAGTAATAAAACCTTCAATTTTCAGCATTTAAGAGCTGAAACATAAGTGTCAATTAAAACCAAAAATGTATAATTATAACCAGCTCAACTTACTGGAAGTGGCCTGAGCTCACATTTGTCTGTGAAAGGCTGTCAGTGGCAGGAAGAGCTCAAAGCTTTGTCTCTGGCCAAAGGATGTCGGTGTTATACTCCTAAAACTGTAACAAAACAGTTTTGGAAGTCCGGAATTATAACTATGTGATTTTAACTTAAAACTGTAAGTAAATGTGATACCCCTGTGGATCAAATTACGTGTAAGCTATCATTTTGTATTGTTCAAAGATAAACTAAATTTTTCCACTGGTCATTTGTTCCTGATTGATTCAATTAAAATCTAAAGAAAATATCTAAAGAAATTGACCTAGCTAATAAAATACCTTAAAAATTGTTTTTTCCATGCGGCAGAAATATATTATTTTTAATTTTCCTAAAAACACTGAAATATCAAAATCACAATTTTAAAAGCAAGAAAAGATGTGGTGTTAGTAATTTTCCGGGTGAGTTCATTCATAAGCACCTACCTCTAAAGCTGCGGTCTCACGGTTTTTCACAGGCCAGATCGATAAGCCTTCGGGAATCGGTAAGTTCAAAGGCCCGGCGTGGAGTGGCGCGAGGACTCCTGTCGCGGTCTGTAAAGGGCTCGTTTCTTCTACTTTCTTTTCGCTTTGTGTATTAAATGTTGACTACTGAATCAAACCACAGCGGCTGTACACGCAGCCATGGGCTCCCTGTCACTTGACATGTTGGAATAGCGTCCAATAGGCCGGGAATGCTCGGCACGGGCCACGATAGGCCTCGATAGGCGTGGCAACGTCTAGCGCAATCTGTCAGTTAACGGGCTGTGGGACCGCAGCTTAACACGTTATATGAATGGATTCATGCGACGTGTTATAATAAAATAAAAACATTTTTTGTATTGTAAAACGCTATGCAACTTAGAGGGTAAATAGAAAAAAGCAAACAGTCTCCGATTCACCGTCTACGTCAACAAGTGAAGCTATTGTAAACATAGTTTAAGGCGAGGTGTTAGTTACAAACTTATGTGTCAAGTGTATTTTTTTTAACAGTAACAACACTCAAATTTCGCCAGATTTGTCTAAATAATAGGGGCGCAGCTTATAACCATCACCCGGGCAAAAATCTAGACTCCGGGCTGCTACTGAAAAAAAACTGTATTTTCAATAAACAACAATTAGTTTAGAACACAATAGAGCTGCAACAAGCCAGCCACACATTCCACTCCCACCCATTACTTAAGCCACTACTAAAAGCCACAGCCTCCAGCCGGTCTGGCCTGACAGTCGGGACTGACAGTCTGGATTGACACACGGATTGGACGTAAGACGCGCTAATAGCCGCCGTTCACTTAGTTAGCCGTTACATGCCACGCACAATTAACTTTCATTTGTTTGAAAAGGAGAATAACTTCGATTGTCTTGATGTGGCTCGGATAAGGGAGACAAGTCTAGGGATTTTTTTTTGTGAAGCAGACATTTTTACTTTTAGTATATTGATTGAAGTTTTCAAAAGCATGTTGCATCTTTTAGGTTATTGATTCGTAAACCCGTTTGGAATGGTGCAAAGTTCTCGCCAACTTCGAATGGTGCAAAGTCTTCACAACACATAAGAACAATTTTCACTGAAAATCGGTACAATAAAAACTGGAAAAAATATTTAAAAAACTTTTTTGGCATTCCCAATAACGTGACAAAAATAATACAGTACTGTTGAAATGACTAAAAGTTCAGAATAGTAATTTGTCGTTTGTTCGTATTTTTATTCTTCTTTTATATTGAAAACTATTGTAAGCTTATTTTATAGTGACTTTTAATTTCTAAAACATCACATATTTATGGAATGACGAATGTTTTTCAATTCTGCTTGTAGATTTTTCCACGTCAATATTTTATTTCAAACTATTTGGTGGCATTTTCACATTCCTATTCAACCACACTAATTTAAAAAAACCTCACCCACCTCGCATACCTTCCCCCGACACTGCACTATCAATTCCCCCATATTCCCCTCTCGATACGCTGAAAAGCTCCTAATTACAAATCCAAACAAACCATTAACACTTACTGGAAAACCGTTTCCAATGTGTACACGTACTCGAGGGTCAGCAGAGGAACGAGGGGCGGACGAGGGGCAGCGGGGAGGGGGAGGAGAGAGGAATAAGAAAACGTATTTACCCCCGGACCACTTGCGTTCAGACGTAACTTTATACCTAAACGGTGCGGTAGGGCTGGCGGTAGTAAGATTGTAGTAGTGCGTAGGTTATTTTTTTTATTATTGTATGGAAAATATACTAAGATTTATTTACGACTGCCATTAATTAATATAATTATTGTTAGACTAACAGTAGACTCACACTTTTATAAAATTAATAAAGAGATTATGTGACGAATTCACTATTAAATATTTGAAACTCCGATGAGCGTTATTTTTTAGTATGCATTCGTATGGCGAGTCTCGGCTAACCGTTACTAAATCATGGAAAATAAACAGAATGAGATTTATCTACTTAATAAAAATCTTAAATTCATTAATTCACTGACAATTAACGAATAACGTAAAACGGTGGGTCTAGAAGTAGACATTTTTCACAAGAGTTCCTTTTTTATAGAAGGTGAATAATAAGAAAGGATTTTTGAATTTGAGTAATAAAAAATGATAAACGAGTTAAATCATAATTTTTGTTGTCAATGGAAAATCCTACCGGGCACGCGGCTTATATCAGTAAGAAAAGTCTATAATAAATTGTAATTTATTTATACCCAATTCCACAAAAATCTAACAAAATTGAATGCAAACCCACCTCATCCATATAAACAAATGCCTTCCCATTTTATTCACCCACTTCAAACCTCACGCGTGGCATCCCTAGCGCGTCCATCAAAGATCCGCGTTAAGTATATCAAATGAATTGTAAATGAAATCAGACGCGAGTGGGCCCCGGTTTATCGCTCCAGTACCGCTGACCTACCGGCTGCCGCTGGTGTGCCGCTTGCGTACCGCATGCCGCTTGTGTGCCGCGGTAGGTAGTGTTCTACATAATGTGGAGTGGTGGGAATGGCCATTATAATTGGTTGATATGTAATCGTACCTTTTTGGATTGTATGTCGCTTCACGTGCTTCGAAAAGCACGTGAAGCCGTTGAGACCAGCTGTTATTTCTAGATCGTTAAGGGTAATGGGAAGTCTCAAGGTCATGTAACCAGTCTTACAAAGGGATATCGTATTACCCAGTAACTGAATCCGACTGAGTTCGGATACTATCCCGGGCCAACCCTTTTGTAAGGAACTCTACCAGCTTCTACTGAATAAATCTAAAATGATGATAATTATAAACTTTTTGAACTTAGAACTGCCTGACGTCATCACGTAGGTGTCAGAAAAAGTGATCATTTTTATTATGAGGAGCTTAAAAATATATAATTATAAACATTTAGGCCAGCTTGTTACATCTTTCAAAAAACGCTTCGCTTTGTAACAAGCATACTTATATTTACAAACAAACACAGACTAACTATAATTAAAACTATTTAACTTCAAAAAACTTCTTAGAAAACCGCTTTAACAAAGTACCTTCATACCTCAAGTTGGAATTACGGTTTTAAAAACTACCCGCATCTTATGAAACTTCAAAAAAAGTAAGGAATTGAATAGAACAAACTGAATTCTGCTATGTAAAGGCAACGAAGTGCATTGCATTATTCTTTTGTTCGAGCGCTACGCTTTCGTAGCGTCTGCTACGCCGTAGCTACGTAGCAATGTAGCTACGATTCGTAGCAGCGTTGTATAGACTGTTGCATCTCCTTTGGTTTTAATGAATAAGTTTACTTTCGCGATTGTTTTATGTTGGTTTATTGAATTAATGAATTATTTAAATATGGAATCTGAACCCAGAAGTAAACCATGAACTTTTTTATGAAATACATGAGACTGAAACTATATTTATCTGTATATAAATACACTTGAATTTAAACATAAGCTGCACACATATTTATGTCGAAACAAAAAATACAAAGTATAGTACTTATTCAAAGATTAAAAAATTGTATTTGAATGACTGACTAATGATATTTTTTTCTTCTTTTTCAGGTAAACGCTACGTTCTTTGAAAATCATCATCAATCGTAGGTCCGTTCCCTGTAAGGGCTGGTTTTACAATCGTCAATTAACCTAAATTTAAAGAAAAGTATGGCAGTTTATCATATTTATGGCAGTAAGTCAAACCGTCATATTTATTATTGGAGTAAAAGTTTTCTGTCGATTGAAAATCAGCCCTAAGTCAATTAAAGTCCTCTAAATGCAAGTATTACCGTAATATCTTTTTCCTGCTTCCACACTCTAACAGCACTATCTAAATCACTATAAAAAGCCACGATTTCTCTTAAAACTAGTCATATTCAGTATTACAATCACGCGCTCGGAATCTTTTCCTTTGTCAAAAATCACTTACTCACCACTGCCTATACGATTTCCCGCAAGTGAGAAAGAGACAGGCATATTTCCGTCAGCACCGCAGCAAGGACAATTTGCGCGTACAACCCCGGTAAGAGGTTTCGACTTTTATTTTTACGGTAATGCATACTTTCTTTGGCGGGACTTATTGGGTGGGCTTGAGTGAAGTGGACCGGTTGGTTTTATGAAAAGCATAATTCTTGAATATTGCCCCCTTTCAGGCTTTTACTTGTGAACGATTGGAGGCGCGGATTAAAAAAGTTTATATGACTTTTTTATGATGATCATCGTTTTTGTTTTTATTTTAAGTGGCCCTTTTTGTTCCCATTGTTGGTGACAAAGGGTGGTTACCCGTTATATCTGCTTCATGCCCACAATCGTGTGTTGTGGTTACTTTACTCTGTGAAGAACAAGTACTCTATATTTGGCACTTCCTCCTTTTTTAGGATCTTGCAATCTAACTTTTTTTTTTATTTGCATGTTTTACTCTGATGAAAAGCATTTTCAAACATTTCTTTTGCATCTAGTGGTCGCACTTCTTTCTCCATTCACTGAGTCTTATTTATTGCCTGATTTATAAACCTTATATTTACAATATAATAAGCAAATTGCCGGTTACATGCTTCACCACAACTTAAAATAAAAACTATAGACTGATCCAATTGAACAAAAAATAAAGGCACCATTACACAAACGCCATTAAATCCAAGCCATGCACAATAAACCTACGCACAATAAAATTAAACCATTAAAACTCTAAAAGCAATCAAAATTCTCTTTCCTTACTCCATCATCCACAACAAGACATAATACATAATAATAAATGGAGAAACTATTTATAATATCCGTGTTTATGTCACCGTTTAATATAATATTCAAATGAGTGCAGAACGCGGGTAGTTTGAAGTCGGGCCTGAATCCTAATCATGGATTATGAGATCTCCTACTGAACGCAGGAATCTTGAGAATGTCAATATTGTGGATGTTGATGGCGGAGAAGTGAACTGTTGGATGAAAGGAAGTAAGTTTTAATAGGTTTTAGAATGTTTTGAAGTATTTTTCATTGATTTTTTGTGTTATTATGTTGTATATTTTTCGCAAAGATCGCTTGTTTCAATTGATCTCATGACCGTTTTAATTAAACATAAACTTCTTGGTTTTTTGTCAAACTGAACCGATACTACACAGATAAAATGAGAACTTTTTACTCCACAAAGGAACAGAAAAATGTTTTCCGTTTTGGATTGTTTAAAGGACTTCCAAGTACGTATCGTAACATAACATCGCGCTTGTAAGGCAGAGCTGATGCTATAGTTCACCCACATTTGCAATTATGTAGATGACTAAAATGACCGGTAGAATAAGCATACGTACTACAGTTGAGTTTGCAAATTACATAATGTGTGTTACTTAGCACTAGTTAGTTTCAGTACGTAAATTGGTTTATATGTAGATTTTAGCCAGTCTTACAACTTAAACATATGTTAAAAATATTTCAGTCAGAACTTAATAGCATATTGTAAGTTTTTTACTTCTTAAGTAGACCATAATGGATCATGTTACTAAGAAAATAAGCATTTTCATTTAGTTAAGTTCTCGACTGTCATTAGAAACCGCCCTATATCTTCACAAAGCGTATCAAACAATAGAACAAAGTCCTAAGTAAACGTTCCCGACACGGAAACGGTTAAAAATACGGAAGCGAGCCGTGCCCGCGTGCCGGTAGTGCCCGCGTGTCGGCCGCAGGACGCGTATTTCAACCGGCCTCTGTCAAATGCAAGGTATAATACTAAATTACTTAATGCATCGACCTATAAAAGATTTAACACACGCACACTCGCAGCAGGCCACACCCCCACCGCACACCCTTTGTTCTTACACCCCCACACATGCGCAACCCATACCCACCACCCATGTGTGCGTTAAGGGGGGTGAAATACGCATCCAATTTTTCTTACTTACATTTTATTTATCGTCATTCGGCTGTATTGGCGATTGAATTTTAGATTTTAACGATTATTTCATGTTAAAAAATACGCAACATTTTTTCTTTTCACCAGAGATAAGCTTTGATATCTTAAATTGGTACTATCTTGTCCCGGAGGGATGAGGCTTTCGCTAAAAATCTATGAAAAAAAACCTCAATAAAGATAATTACGATCATTATTAAAAGTACAATTTGACGGGAATCAATTTTACCATTTCCATTACGACGACAATGGCGGAACGATTTCCCTTGTGCGCCCTCTTAAGTGGCGCGGGTGTGTGAGCGGGCTGTGAGAGTGCGTCTGTGTGCGACGCCGGCAGTGCGCACAGGGCTTAAATAGGCGCGCGACGCTGTCCTGGCAGCATTGGCTTGCCGCCGCTCGCGTCGGTCAGACGTACCTCTCCGTTCAAACATGTCATAGCTTCTTACGTACTTCTCTTTCTTCTTCTTATAACGATACGTATCATGTATTTTCTAATGTAGGCAAAATTTGGTGCTCAATATTACAAATTAAAAGTATTTTTTATATATGGACTTTATGGCGACTTGTTACTAGATTGTAGGATATATAATATATATTATATTTTTGGTACGGAAAGTGTGATAGAAGAAGCAAGATGAACTTCATCGGTAAGTTTAATGCACTTTTAACGCTTTTCTTTTATTTCTTGAGCTTCTGTTGTCCTTCTTCGTAGTTTTTCTTCACTGATTTCCAATTTTTTTCGAGCTTTGTTTCAAGTTATGCTATTCTAAGCAAATCTATATGTAAAGTATCTGTTCTCTGTTCAAGCATATTTAAAAGAATTTTCTTTAACGTTTTCGGGTATGCATATTTTTATTTCAACCCTTTTTTTTGCGAAAAACCTTTTTTCCGCATTTTCGCTACGGTTACATAAAATGCGGGTTTAACATGTTCACTGAAGTATTCGCAGCACGTACTGCGCCTTCTTTTTATAAAATAACCTCTAAACATACAAAGCCGAGCCGACGTTTTTTCGTAGTTTTCCTCGAACACGCTAGTTTAGGCAAATATTTTCACCTACTTTGGTACTACTACTACTTTCGGAAATTACTATTTCTCTTTTCATGCAACGGAAAAGATATAATGCATAACTAAAAAACCATATCTACAATTAGCAGTTCCAACAATGAAAATATATAGTCCACTGCAGTACTTTTTAATCGATAAGGATTTCTGTAACTGGTTTCATTGTAATGTTCCTTTAACCCACACATTAGTTGCAAAATGTTTGCATTTCTTTTATCTTAGAAAATATTCTTGCTCATAATTCTTGTAAGATATTATAGAAAAAAGACTCTAAAAGCTAACCTTTACTTTAAAACATCTCGAGCCAACCTTTATAAAGAAAAAGTCTTCCCAAATCTCCTCTGACCTTCACTACCCAAATCTTCCTCACCCTCAAAACAAAACAACATCAATTTTCTTTTTCTTCCCCTGGAGCCCCTCGCGCCCTGCGCCCTGCGCCCTGCTGACACGGCAGTCCTGGGCGAGCTTGAAGCAGCCATACGCGTTGACCGACTTCTTTCAAGGCCATTGGCAACGTGCCAACTGGGTTGGCCAGAACCCGAAATAGGTTGACAGTAGAAGCAGGCGGTAGTCAGACTACATAAATAATTTAGCCGAGTTAGGGAATGTTGAGTTGAATAGTTTAGTGGGGGCGAGAAGTATGAGAGTTGGGGTGAGTTGTGTAGTGAGTGTGAGGGAGTTTAGTTCTGGGGATAGTTTAGCGAAGTTTAGTTGGTTTGGATACTCTTTCGAACTAGCAGGATTTCATCGGTTAAGTTGCGGTAAATCAAGGCATGGAAAAAACACAATTTTTCAGGAGATCAAAGAACAAAGTGGGTTTGAGATTAAAAAGTTCTTTATTTATCTTACCGTGACCAGACTAACTAAAATGAGAACAGTATGAAACATTAAAAAAAAAAAATTCTTTCCTTCAGAATTCACTAAACTGATCCTCTACTACTCTCAGCTAAATCATCCAACTCACTCTTTTATCTTTAAGCAGTTGACTAAACTTAAAGTAAAATAATACGCAACTTATCAACTAAAAACAATTCTAGTTCAAATCGGCACAACTCTAATGATGCTCGTAGTTATTTCAGTTGGTTGAGCGCGACTAGTTCACGAGGCTTTCATTGAAATTTACACGAACACAAACTTCAGGAGGTATGTGCTATTTACAGGCAGTTTTAGCGAGTTGAAGGAAACATTCTCTAGTTCATGAAAACATGCTAGTTTAAAATAATGGTATATTATTTTAAAAGGCTTTTATTTTGAAAATGTAGTTTTGTGTTTGAAACAAGTCTCTGAGAATGGTGATGAGAATGTTAAATATTTGAGCATGAAGCTGGAAAATGCAATTATATTTTACTTGGTTGTTTCACCCGGAAATGCTTCGTTTAACTTGAAAGAAACAGCCTTGCATTAATTAAAAATCTCACTACTATTTTAGCTATGGCAGAATGATGCTATAAATAAACTAAAATATTCCACTGAAGAATGTAAACTATTTCAAGTCAATTTAAACTCTAAACTATACTGGACAAGCTAAATACTTTCTCATAAAAAAAAAACATTTAAGTTTAAAACTTTGTTCTATTTAAATGAACTCGTCAAACACTAAACTTGAATATCATCAAACGTTTCCGCATAAAAACGATTACGACAGTTCAACGAGTTCAAAAAAAAAACTTTTCCTGCACGTAGCACTTGCTACGAGCGCTACATTATATCCGTAGCGGCTACGGGTCTACGCCGTAGCCTCGTAGCCAAGAATTTAAACATTAACATAAAAATTATTGCTCTTGTACCGAAGGGGTCACTCGTTTTATTGTTATATATAAAATTGTATATACGGATGGATTACACAATATAATATTCAATAAATACAACTTTTACATTCAGACGATATATTTTATGTCGAAACATTTTATGACGTTCTGAATTTTTAGTATTACAGACGGACTGAGTCTGGTTGATAAGTTGCTCATACATAGATAATCTTCACGCTTGTGATACCAAAACGAGGTAGGCAGAGGTCCCTACTTTTTTTAATCTTTTCTGATAACTTTTTTATTGACACTTTAAAATTGTAAGACTGGGTAGAAGCTAAAGACCTCTAAAATTATATTTTTATAAAACATTATAATAGCCTAGTATTGTCTCACTGGAGGCCTTTCTCATACAGAGAAGGTATGAGCATTGATTACCTCTCTCGCTTATTGCAAGTTCGCCATTTCAGACATATAATAAGGCACCCCTCACGATGTTTTCGATTAATATAGTCATGTCAATATGATACACCATATTGACACCATATTACTTAACGTACGTTAGTGGCACCTAATAAACTTAGAAAGATCTGTAATTTGAAACCCAATTCTAACTGAAGATAGATCCGAATACAAGAGAATCATCGCAGACGTACTACATAGCTGGCGTTTATTTATTTATTAATAACCAAATTATATACACAGTTATACATTAACATTACAAACCACACATAAGTTATAAAAATGAAAGGTGTACTGCTCACCTCGGAATACAGGCGCGATGTTAAGCTACCTCCCAATATCCATAAGTCTTATCCAAAATCACAACATCTCCCTCCTTTGATCAGCCGCTACTACGTCCCGGTCGAACACAAAGCCTCCACTGGTCGGTAACTGAATTACACCTCTGAGGCTAATCTAATGAGCGTGCCAGTATTGCCAGTTGATGCCAGTATTGCCAGGATGGCTGGCACACTGCCAGGTTACTTCAGGGAGGCTTCATATTTTGTGTAAGTTGGACGTGTCTTGTATTTTAAATGAGGGTTTCTCTTGGAGATAAAATTATTATCTTGAGATGGGTTGTAATTTTCGTTTTTTAGAGAAACTTGGTAGCACTTGCTTGGTTTTGGAACTTGGCATTTTAAAATTATTTTTAATCTTATAAAATTGGTATGTGCACCGATATTATAATGTAGTATGTGTAAATGAAATGGTTTGAATAATACGTACAGCAGAAGGGGTTTAAAATAAAATAAACGTATTCACACTACGAACTATTTAATGAGAGTCGCCTAGCTTACTTACAGTAACTTATCCTGAGTTTTTTTAACTATATAGCTGACTTACTTATACTATAATATTATAACTAAAGGTGGCTGAATTAAATAAACTGAAGTAACTTTTGCAGTCCATTGCTACACATATCAATGGCCAGTGGAATTATGAGAACTTCTGATTTTCATTGGACTGTGCATAAGGAAATCTTTGGTAGTGAAGATATCTATTGACAGAAATCACACTTTTCTTTAGTTAAACAATCACGACTATTCACTAAACGAAACAAAAACATTGTTCACAGAAAACGTTTTTTTTTTCCTCTTAGACTTTTTCCTCACTAAAGTACGTATACTTATAAAGCCTAGGCTACTACGCCCCCCCCCCTCTCAGTAAGACACACATTCTTCCACAAATCTTAGAGACAGTGAACTTTTTAACGACAGCGTAAAAAATACCCTCTTGCAAGTACTAGCCATTGCCGGTCTTCCATCTCTCTCATTCGTATAGGGCGTAAAAGGGATAGAGATACACTCTAAACGAATGGTGTGCTGACCAAACATACATCGTTATGCTTTTAGATGGCCAGCGGGATTATGTCTGGGATAATGTGCGAGTACTTCATAATAATGCTGGATTATTTTCTTGGATTAAAAGCTCTATTTTTTTTGAGTTATGAGGATTAGAACACGGTTTTATTTAATGTGGAGAACTTATTTCGTTGGGAAGTTCAGTTTTATTTTTGTTCATTTTGACCAATTTATAGTTACCTTGTTAAACAATGATATAATTTGGAAATCGACACCGTATTTTAATTCAAATAAATTGTATTGCAGTAATGTTTCAATCCTCTTGAAAAAATAACTCAAACATATTTTTGATTGTAATAATCAAAAATATGTTTGAGTTATTCACGACACATAAAATCTAGCTCAACTTATATACCCAATTAAACCAATTTATGAACAGTTCACTGAACTTGTTACAAACCCACAAAACTAACGAACACTCCATAAATTTACTCGGAAATACTTTGTTATTTATGGTTAAAAACTTTAATTTAAATATTACTAACTCATCATTTTAACTGTCGACGCTGCTTGATGGTTCATTAGTGATGCCAGTTGAGTCAACATATAAAACCTAATCAAATGAAAAATATAAAAACAGTTTATAATTGTCCTACTGCAAGACAAAGGCCTCTCGTACAGAGGAGGCACGAGCACCACGCTTGCTCAAGATGGGTTAGCGGTTTCAGACTTATATCCTTACATATTATAAAACAAAGTCCTCCGCCGCGTCTGTCTATCGTCCTGTTCGTGATAAAGTAAAAAACTACTGCACCGATTTTCATTTTGTTTTCACCAATGGATAGAGTGGTTCTCGAGGAAGGTTTTTGTATATAATAACCGACATCCACGCGTGCGAAGCCACAGGCATCAGCTAATTATCTAGTCCAGGTTTCCTCACGATGTCCTGGACATTGGCTTCTTTCAAGTTTGCGATACGACACCCGGTTCTCCGCCTTCCGCATTCAGTCTGTCCCAGCCGATTTCTTAAGGTCGTCGAACTTGTAGAAGTAACTTATATTTATTTTAAAAAATCTATGTGTATACTATCGCAACCAGAAACAACAACGTAAACTGTTATACCTTTTGTGCAACAAATAAAATAGCAATAAAAACATGCACGAGTTACCATTACCAATTTAAATATGTAGTTTACAGCCTACCAGTTCGTCTGGCAATCTTCGTCAAATGAGCCGCAGTTGCCAGTCAGTGTTGGCAGCCCTCTGGCATTAAAATGACGCTTTAGTGCCACTGTGATTGCTTTAACACTTGTAATTGAAAGTCTGACAATGTTACATTAAGTTGCGGAGTTATGGCCGTATATGTTGGAAACGTAAAGTAAACAAACTTCTAAATAAGAAAATATCAATTAATTACATTCCACGAGTCAACAGCGTCGTGTATCAAGGTTCTTGGACTTTTAAACTTCATTTTTTTCCTAAACTTGAGTGGAGCTATTCCTAAAGACCAACACTGTACCAATACTTATTGCAAATAAAATGATTATGATTATGATTAAAATGACATACATAAAAAAAAATATTTCTTTACATTTACTGCAAGGCTTACAACACTGCTGGGCAAAAATCTCCTTCCACTTTTAAATAAAACGGCAGAGCTGATATGGAACTTTATTCAATCTAGGTCATCCCAAAATTTTATTCAAGCTCTGTATCATAAATTACGAAATAATAATTACATTTAACCACCACTGCGGGCACACACCCCTTCTCAGGCAAGGATGCCTTGTTCACTACGGAATCAGAATGTATTTATTTGTAAGAATGTAGTTTTACATAGTATGGTGTAAGTTAAGTTCTAAACATTTTACCACAACAAAAGGTGTACAAATATTCAAAGGTTATATTGTTAACTAAATACAATTAATTTTAAGATTTTTGATTTATATGAACGCCAATAAGAATTGATATTATTGGTAAAAATTAAGTACATATGTCATCTTGGATTGTTACAATGTTCCATTCCATTGGGTTTCGAGGTGATTTGTTTTGGGCTGTTTTGCATAATTAATTATTTTATCAATTATCTCCCAAATAATTGCAAGATGAGAATCATTGTTAAGCCGAGAACACTCCTGATAGGGATAAAATAATTTGATTGAGCCTAGAGCAGTCCACTCCACTGCTGGTCATAACCTCTCTAATCCAAATGTCATGTAGATTTTTCAAATAGTTTTGAATGAATGCTTAAACTTAAAATACAGAACGACAGACTTAGCCAGCCAGTCACAAAGTCAATAACCCGACGTAAATCCTCACATAAATTCGGAGCTTTAAGTCTAAGGAACCATCCTTCGATACAAAAAATGATGACATCCACCTATTTACCTACCATCTTCGCGTGTTTGCCAAACATAAAGCCTTTAAATAAACCAAATTCTAAGTCAACAACAATAAAGTCCAAATTCAATTAACATGCGAAAAACAAAAGAGAGCGAAATAAAATCCTATTTTATCGTAGCTTGCTGGCTACATACAATGAACGTTAGCTGTTCTTTTTATAGCTGTTCGTTGTACGCCGAAAATCAATATTTGGGTCACGAATTGGCCGTGAAATCGTTTTAAATCATGTGGCTTGAATTACAGGCGAATGCGGGGTTACCGAATGTACACAATGTACGGCAATATTAAGTAAATGTACAAAATGTACGACAATATTCAGGATGTCAGTTGAGCTTGTGTAACTGATTTATTGGTTGAAGTACGCTAGTTTATTGTTGCTGTCAGATTTTTGTTATAATTTGTACTGTGTTTTTACTTAATTTGCCTTCTAACGATCTTAATCTTTTTACTTATTCCATTTGCTAGAAACTTTTTATTATATTACATTTTATCTAATGTAGACCTCGCAATTTTATAATTGTCAGATGTAACCTTGATGTTTCTTAACCATTGCTCACTTGCTCAGCCTCCCCACTTAAATGTACCTTTAAATAAAAAAATCTCTGTGCATCGTCTTTAAATAAGAATAAAATTACAATATTTTTCTTTTTTTTTATTAATGATTACAACAAATAAGTATTTTTTCTAGTGCTCACAAGGGTGACTGCCGAGTGTTGTAGTTCTGAGTTCGAACTCTGGGTCGTAAAAAGGTTTAATGGGCTTTTCCATTAAGAAATCCGAAAGCAGCGATTTTTTTCCTGTTGTGGAGGTAGACTTGCGTCCTATCACAACCACTTACAACTGGTTAAATATAATGAACTTTAGTAGGTACACCTCTGCCTACATCTTCAGGAAATAAAGTTTTGATATTGCATAAGAAAAAATATTTTAAGTATCATTTTTTACATCAAAAACCGTCCGCAGATGCAGCTAGCCCTTTCGCATTATCCGTTCACGTAAACATAACTATGCTACCGTCGCTCATATTTTTATTTTTCTATAAACTAAATAAGATAGAAAACATTAATCAGTGTACAACTTACTCCCATAGCTTCCGCAACAATTTACATGTAGCAGTTAGAATCGCGTGCAGTTCGCTAGCACCGCGCTTGCTAGGAGCTCAGCCGAAGAAAATTAGGCTGATCGTAGTTAACATGCAAAGGTAATACCAAGCTTACACGGGCAATTTTTTCACTAATTATTGTCTCGTTACAATTAGACAGAGTTATTTTCGCATTAATAGCCGCTCTCGTGCTCGAGGGAGGTCGGCTTCCAGTCTAACCGGATTCAGCTGAATACCAGTATTTTACATGGAGCGACTGCCTATCTGACCTCCACAACCCAGTAACCGGGTAATATGATACCCCTTGGTAAGACTGATTGTCAGACTTTCGGGCTTCGACCAGCAACGACCGAGGCTCGGAGGAATCTCCGTATGTAAAGATGGTCACCCATCGACGGACCAACCCCGGCAAGCGTAGCTTAGCCTGATGGATCGACCCGTGTGGCTGTTATTACTAAGCCATGAGCTCCTCCTTGAAAATAAATCTGCTCAACAATGCAATAACTAAAAAATAAGGATTCCGTTTTTTCCTTTTGAGGTGCGGAACCTTAAAAAACCAACAACCAAACCAACCAACCACCAATAACTTATTTTCTTTATTTTCTTATTTATTTTCTAATAAACAAGCTTGCTTGAACAATTTAAATTGCCCGTATAAGCGTACCTTTCGAGTTCAGCAGACGAAGAAACTAGGCTGAGTCGTAGTTAACATGCTAACGTTAAACACTGCTACTGGGAAATGTAGACGGGCAATAAATAATATGTACTATGATTGGTTGGTATTATACTGTAGTAAATGATATCAAGTGTAGGTACCTCTATCTTACCTACGAGGTATACAGGCGTAATGTTTAATGTTTATCAAATGTAGGTAATAGTGATGAAGAAAACGTTACTTTATGCTTGACAATTCAAAAGTGGCTTAATTGAAATGAATGCTATGAGTTGAGTTCAGTTCACAACTTCAAATTCGGCTTAAAATGTTATCTACATACTTTGTAGTTGGATAGGCATTGTTTATATAGATCAGCGGTTCCTATACGAAATTTCTTGTTGTTTTTTACTTCATAAAAATGTGGATTCACGGCACCTGTGTAGTGTGCATACAACAGCTTTGAACTCTCGACCTTTGAATCACCAATACGACCGCAGTTGTTGGTATATTTTCTTTTAAGATTAGATTAGATGGTCTAGACTTTGGTTAATTTCAGAAGGCTGATGTAATAAGCAAATAATTATAAACAGCCTGGCCCTACACAAAGTTGAATTATAAACAGCCTAGCCCTACACAAAGTTGAATTATAAACAGCCTAGCCCTACACAAAGTTTAATTATAAACAGCCTAGCCCTACACAAAGTTGAATTATAAACAGCCTAGCCCTACACAAAGTTGAATTATAAACAGCCTAGCCCTACACAAAGTTGAATTATAAACAGCCTAGCCCTACACAAAGTTGAATTATAAACAGCCTAGCCCTACACAAAGTTGAATTATAAACAGCCTAGCCCTACACAAAGTTGAATTCGAGTTCTTTCTACGAAAATAATATTATTTTAAACTAATATTTAACTCAAAATAATATAGTGGAACCGGTTCCTAATCCAGCTATAACATACAAAATTACAATGTCAATCTATGATAATTTATCTATAGATTAAATGGGTCGTTCGCCGTCGTTATCCTAATTAATATCTTAATAAGCCATTATTAATGTCAAAGCCTACATGTAGGTACATGATATTATTATAATTATCGTGTTAGTTGTCGAGTTCGATACGCAACAGTACAGGGTAATTGCCCGAAGGGGTGGATCCCATTTCGCCAGTTATATTTAAGTCCCATAAAGTCAACATCTGCCTATCCTTTTCCCAACTATGTTGGAGTCGGCTTCCAGTCTAACCGGATGCAGCTGAATACCAGTATTTTACATAGAGCGACTGCCTATCTGACCTTAAGTCCCATAAAGTAATAACGCCTATTGTAATCAACCAAGCACAAATCCAGACTCCGGGAGAGATTCTTAAAACAAAAACTCATTAAGGGCAGTACTCTCAGAATCGACTTATTTTTGATTCAAAATTAAACAATCAAATATTATTTGTTTTGATCTGATAAAAAACATGTTGTAGTTTAATGAATATTCTTGATTATTCTATAGTTCAAAACACGATTTATACAACTTCACTCGATCAAAAAAAATCGAGAAAACTCCCTGTTTTCGCGATTTTTTGATCGTTTTTTTATTTTTACTTGTAGTAGAACCAACTTTTACTCCCGAAAAACATGTCAAAAAATAGGCAATCAAATTACGAAGAATATTGTATGGTTTATTTTTCTCAAAACAGTTTTTTATTGTTTTAACAAGATATTATATAACAAGGTGGCCCGCGCGCTTCGTTTCAGTAGCCGGCCAGGCGTCTTTGAGGTAGGACCTGTGTCGCTGTTGCTAGCTCGCTGCATTCCCTGCAAAATATACGAGAAATTATTGTTATTTTCCGTGTGTGTTAGTTTTAAAAATCAGTCTGTATAAACAATAAGGTGAGTTTGATTATAATTTTTCTACGTATATTATAACTACCTAAACTGTAATATTAAAAACGAGTATTTTAATATTACAGTTTACAGAAAGAACAGTAGAACAACTACACCAAAGATCATTTTTGCAAATAAAACTTTTTATCTTTGCAGTTGAAACCTACAACTCGATTTTTCGAATGGGATTTAGAATGGCGACGCGACGATGCGACGGCAGAATTTGCTTCTCGCTCAGGCGCAATAGGTAGATTCTATTACGTGAGCGTCAGCATGTACCTAGTGTACCTACTGCATCAATTCAACTCGCGCGCCTACTGTAGGTATCTATTGTACAAATTATAATAATAATGCAAGGTTGTTGATGTACTTTCACACAAAATAGTGACTAGATATCTGTTATCTCATAATATACCGACTGACTTACCGGCTGCGGCTGACTTACCGGCTGCGGCTGACTTACCGACTTACTGGCTGACTTCCTGCGGGAAATTGCCTGTCATACCAAAATTCTATAGATTATAATGCTTGTTTTTAGGGTTCCATACCCAAAGGGTAAAACAGGACCCTATTACTAAGGCTCCGCTGTCTGCCTGTCTGTCAGTCTGTCTGTCTGTCACCAGGCTGTATCTCATGAACCATGATAGCTAGACAGTTGAAATTTTCACAGGTGATGTATATCTGTAGCCGTTATAACAACAAATACTAAAAACCAGAATAAAATAAATATTTAAGCGTGGCTCCCATACAACAAACACAATTTTTTATAGATAATGGTACGGAACCCTTCGTGCGCGAGTCCGACTCGCACTTGGCCGGTTCTTTTCACTCCGGTCTGAACTGTGTAAAAAATGACATCTTGGCCGGTTTTATTATTATAAGTAAGCGTAGTGCGGTAGTAAGCGTAAGCGTATTGCGGAAGCGCTGTAACAGTCATGAAAGAAAAGGAAACTGTTAGTGACATTAAAAAAAAACAATGGTAGGTAGGTAATAAAATAAATTGTGTTGCTTATATTTCCCTAAAAACTAAACACCCGAAACATTAACATGAATTCCGTAAAACAAAGTTAATTGTACTTACTGCTACAATTTTATACTGTGACGCAAAATTTTTGCACAGCGGGGTCAGCGAGTTCATTTAAACTACGTGTTCGCGCGACTGGCTCGCAGGGATTGAGGTAGCGCTAAATGCCCACTACGCACGAATATGGTGGCCTTAACAATTTGGCCGACGACCTGCGAATCGAACCTGAACTTGAGCAGTCATGACCAGCAGGCAGTCTGTTTACATTTAATATTGATGAGGGTTAACGTGACTGCAACCTCCCCCCATAGACTAGTGATTAGTATTACCAAAGGGGAACTATTAGAACCCTACTTTTTCATACAGACAAGCGGGTTTGTTGTATTCTAGTTTGAATAGTATCGTTGCCTGGTATGTAACATGCCTCTGAAACACTTCCTTGACACCTACAAGCCATCGCTGTTGTATGTGTAGGTATTTAACAAATAAATATAACAACATTTCATTGATCTCTGCTAAACCTAGAACCGTCATCGGTTCTAGGTTTAGCAGTACTGAATTTTACATTAAAATGATTATCCCCCATTGATAATCATTTTAATGTAAAGTGACTGCACCGTACTACTACTACTTCAGACTGATAATTAGTATGTGATTAGTATAGCCAAGCAGCTTTGTTGTGCACGGTTTGAAAGTAAGAATTGCTTTTTTTTTTTTTTTATTATATTACAAAACATTTACAGACCTAATGGTGGGAGGAGCTCGTGGCTTAGTAATAAAAGCCGCACGGGTCGATCCATCAGGTAAAGCTACGCTTGCCGGGGTTGGTCCGTGGATGGATGACCATCTTTACATACGGAGACTCCTCCGTGCCTCGGAAAGCACGTTAAGCCGTTGGTCCCGGCTGTCATTCGTAGATCTTTGACAGTCGCTATAGGTCGTCAGAAGCCCGAAAGTCTGACAACCAGTCTTACCAAGGGGTACCGTATGACCCAGTTACTGGGTTGTGGAGGTCAGATAAGCAGTCACTCCATGTAAAATACTGGTATTCAGCTGCACCCGGTTAGACTGGAAGCTGACCCCAATATAGTTGGGAAAAGGCTAGGCAGATTGATTGATTTACAGGCCTAATAAAAGTGTTACAGGCCCTAAAGACATTTCCTACGTGAACTGTATCAACGAGCCATTTCTTTAGTATTTTTCATACCCATTTTCATTACAAATGTTGTTAGTATTTTATTGTTAGTATTTTGACTTATTTTCTAGATGTTAGTACAGGTTAATTATTTTGTTGGGTATGGACCCCTCCTCGGGTGAAGGCCTCCTCCAACTTCTTCCATGTGTCTCTGTCTTTGCCAATAGTCTGCCAGTCTTTCCCTGCTATTTCTATTATGTCATCAGCCCACCTTCTTTTCGGTCTACCGACACTTCTTTTTCCTGTTGGACCCTTCCATCGCGTAGTTCTGAATGTCCACCTGCTGTCTGTATAGCGCGTTATATGACTGACCATAAACTGAACTTATATTCTTTATAACTCCCCCAAAATGAGAAATCCATACCAGAGCATGTTCCCCACATGTACCGACATAGTAGGGGTACAAGTTACAACTAACTGTATCATAAAAGACTCGCTCGTCGCGGAAACTTTTAATTAAGTAAAAAGCCGTGTGTGGCAGTAGACGAGGGGAGACTAGAATAGATTGCATAGGTTGTTCTAAGTAAACTGATTTATTTAAAGAAAATTGTGAAGATATACCAGTACGATACAGGACCAACTTGTTATTTATTTATTTATTGAATAATCAAACTCTGAAGCAATATAATTTTACGACTTTTAATACTGTATGTGTTTTGAGCCCTTAAAAGTTTACGATGTAATCATATAATACGGTTGTTGTAATATAAAAACTAAAAACCTGTAAAAACTAATGTAAGTGGTAAGTAAATAAATAAATAAATATGTAAATGTCTGAGCACTAAAGCCTTTTTTTTTGTTTCTGAGAAATCATCAAATGACTTCTCCCGTTCTGGGCGGACCGGAAGGGCGTGTCAGACTTTTACTGACTAAAACCCACCCGTGTTCCTTCAATTGCCTGTTGCCAAGGTCCCGGTATCCCTTTCGGACTTTCCCGCAACCCTGGCAGGCCCGCAACCCTGGCAGACCCGTGGTTAGCCCATTGTTTTTAAATCTTTTAGAAGAATATACAAAAAATACTTCAATTCTTAATGCTTCATGATCGTTATCGGGCAACAATAATTGCTCAGTGTCATCAATGGAGGAAGTAAATCGAGTTTCTTAAAAACTTATGTGAAAGAAAATATTTCAGATGATAACTTTGCTTATTAAACTCGTACCATAAAACTATTTTATAAACTTGCCAACATTTTTCCTCAACACTTAAAAATGCGAGCACATCTAGCACCTCCTACATCACATGTTGTGTACTATATCCTTGTCGGTGAAAATTAAAAAACAAGCACAGCAGCGCCCTCTCGCGCTCGCCCCCAGATTAATGAACCGTGTCTTGTTGGGGGCGAGTTGACGGGGGGTGAAAACTATTCCGAGATTCCAATTTTGTTGGTCGTGTGTCGAGTTTATATAGCCGCTCTCTGTAGTTTTTTGTGTCTTTAGACTTTATTAATTAAAATTGTTTTATGTGGGTGTATATAGGTCCACCTCTGCCCCAATTGAAGGAATTTTTATGATGATTCTTGGAACTTTTAATGTATGTACAGTCACGAGCACTAATATGTATACACTTAGCAACTTTTAAAAGTGATTTTCTCCTACTGTATTGATTGTAATTTTATGATATAACGAACATAGTATTTTTGAACCCCTATTATTATGAAATAGGTATCATCTCAAAGTTAAAATCATTATTCCACGAGAAAAACGTTATTGAATTTTGCTGAGTGTATACATATTTTTGCTCGTGATTGTATGTGTGTACGTGTATGTATGTACTCCCCGTCACTTGTCCCTAAGGGTTCAATAGAAAACCAACGTCAGAGAGGATTTGTCTAGCATTAACGCTGAAATGAACCTTTTTGGCGCAGCCGTGAAGCACACACTATTGTTAAAAAATATTTTCACTTTTTTTTTGTATGTTTGTCTCACGAACTGTGTCCAAATAAATGTTATTCTTCTTTTCATTGTCTTTCTTCCTAATGGTAAATCATGAGGCATTCTCTAAACTTTATAGTGAGCAACGTACTTCGCGTTTTATCTCCCAAATCGCAATATGTAAGAATTGATCGCTGAGTTATTTTTATGAACACAAAACTATCAAAGCAGTTAATTTCCATCAATTGATTGAGACATCAAATATCGATAGATATCAAATATAGATTTTTTCCAATAATTTACATTTATCTTCCAATAAATCAACTTCAAGCAATGGAAATAGATTCCGATCAACATTATTTAGAGCCACAGTACGTACCACGCCTTGCTCTCTACTATGTTTGTATATCTGTGTCGGCTCATTACTAGTAACACGCGATTTCCAGTTACTTGGTATCTGTTCCATTAATTTTGTTGTAAATCGTTTCACATGACTGAATTATAGTTGCGAATTCTGGGAAATGGTATCATTATGTATTTACTAATACATACAATAAGTAAGTCTTCTCTTATCACATTTAGACAGGGGTTTTTTTAGTTAATGGTAATATTAAGCACATTGCCATTCACCAAAAAAAAACTATTACATGGGACTAAAACATAACTGTCAAAATATTGGATACACACCTCTGTCTACCCCGTCGGAGAGACCACGCGTGATTTTATGTTTTTAAAGTAACATTTTCCAATTTGCATGCAATAAAGGTATTATTAAAATAGTAATAATCCATCTTTTATACCGCCTAAAATTATATTAAAGTTTAACCAATATACATATAAGGTACACTCCATAACTTACCCATAACAGATTTATCAGTTATCTAACTGAATGAGAAACATCTCTCAAACTGCATTCGACAATAATAAACACAATTCCGTATTGATGTCTACGGCAGATGTCTACGAAACTTGCCTGGCTACGACATTGCTACGACAGTGCTACGGTGCTACGTCTCAATGCTACGACGCTACGAGACGCGCGACGGAGTTAATCAGTGTTATTAACTTAATGTTTGGTTAATGCTTTGTATTGTTTGTTTTGTATTTTCAACTTTCGAGGATCTAATAATGTTTTTGCTTTGCTTTTTATGTGAAGTATACACCATATTAACATAATTATATTAATGGAAAACATCGTGAGGAAACCTGAATTTATCAATTTTCAAAGGTCAATTTTCATGCCTTCTCTGTATGAGAAAAAGCCTTTGCCTTGCAGTGGGACAATAACACAGCCGTCATATTATTTTTAAACCAGACCGTAAAACACAAATAAATTGTATACTCAGTTCAAAATCAAAATCAAAATCAAAATATTTTATTTCACATAAACCTACATGGGCACTTATGAAACGTCAGAAGCTAGGTGCACGGTTCCAATTGGTCGTTTCCTATGGAGAAGAGCCGGCAAGAAACTCCATGGTTACTCTTTTAAAAATAATTGGCTTTTACAATACTTTCAAATTACAGTGTAGGTAGGCATGGGAGGACAATGTAGGCCTTTCAACAAGTAAGTACCAGGTACTTAACAAAAATAGAAGATGTTCAATAAATCTACAGTCCAATAAGCCTACAACGTTCTCACATTCACAAATAGAAAATAATCTATCTAAAAGACTAATGATAATAAAATTAGAATTTAAATAAAAATAAAAACCTATTTAAACCAATTGAAGTGATTGCTATTACAACTGTAACAAATTGAATAATTATAATCCTGTCCACAAAAGCCACTAAGAGTTGAAATTAATTGCAGGTATATAATGTCAAATACAATGATTATATGTCAAGGATGAATGTAAAGAAAATAAATATGGTAATTTGGGAGCAGTTAATAGACTCTTACATAAATATGCCGTTAATGAGGTACCAGGGAAGCCACATCTGCAGAAGGAATTATTGCCAAACTTCCTTGTCTTCAACGTACGTAGTTGAAACAACGTTCAAAATAAACCTATTATTTATCCACAAACATAGTTGAATATTTTTCTATGTAGACACAATTTATTACACCGTGTATTTCCTCGAATACATTTCATTGCAATCTGCATTTTTTGCAAATTTAAAAAATATACAAAAACAACCAAATTTATTTTATACGCAATTTTGTTGAAACCTTATAAAACTCCAATAAATTGCATCAAATCCCCAATTTTAAAACAACAATCGATGTCCATATTTTTATTCCGCGATATCTATTCTGAGAACTAGGTTACAGTGTTGCCACGCTGAAAATAATAGCTTGTTTGAACGAGCGCACATTATTTATGTTGGCAGCTCTGATTGTATCGCGGCCGGCGATGTATTAATATTGCTATCTAACGGTTGGTCGACGGTGTTTATGTGGTCGGGTCAGTTGAGAACACAACGCTAGGAAGGATTCAATTCGGAATTAAATTATTGTTTGACGATGTTGCTCTGAGAGACAGGCGTGGTGGTAGTTGAGCTAATTTTATAGAAAAGAGTACTATCGTGCTATAAAACTAAATCATGCCCCCGATGTTGGTTTGTAAAGAACATGACGTACAGTATGCTTGCCTTTTTTTTTTTTGAGGTTGTGACTTCACCCGCTCTGGGCGGAGCGGAAGGGCGTGTCAGACTTTTACTAACTAAAACCCACCCGTGTTCCTTCAGTTGCCTGTTGCCAATGTCCCGGTATCCCTTTCGGACTTTCCCGCAGCCCTGGCAGAGCAGTCTGTTTGCCTGTCATTCAACATGAGAATTTTCAACTTTTTCTATAAATCTGGCAAAACATATTAAGTTATAAGAAAATGGAGTTTTTTCTTTGATGCCAGCTATATTCAGACTATTTCTATATCATTCCAAATAGTTTCACTATTACTAGATTATTTCATTAATGTACCTATACAAAGAACGTATTTCCCTTTACTGCTGGACACTGCCCTCTAAATTATTCTTGTCTTAAAATACTTTTGTCCATAGACGCCACAACAAAGCACGAAGCAATTAAACTATTCAAGAAAAAAAAACAAATTAAAAAAAGGAAAAAAACTTTTCTATATAATAAGATTAATTTCCTCAAAAAAGCAATTCGAGGAAGATTCCATACTTCACATTGTTCCTCAGAAACTTTTCTGACGGCATTTTTTTAATTAACCACAAAAAGTTCTGACTTCTGAAAAGTCTGAAAGTTCAGAATTCCTTTTGCGTTTAATTGGCGAGTTATCTGTTAGATATGTCCGGTTTGTGAATTCAGTTCTATCTGGGGATGGAGAAATGAGGTACTTTTTTATGTAGTTACTTTTTATTTTTCGTGTAGTAAAGAGAATTGCACGCACGAAGTAAAAACTGTATACAAAGTAATGATTATCAGCCATATCACAAGTAATAAGACCGTATAACGGCAAGTTGAATTAAAAAATTAAAGTAGCCCCCTCCCCCTGTTGGCCAACATTGTAAGGCCAACATATCTTACTCCTCTAAAATGTTGGCTTGCTGATAAAAACTAGCCAAGTAAAATTTTCAGCTTGAATTCATCCTAAGTGCTTTGTGTAAATAATTCGACAATTCAATTAAGTTATATTTTTAAATAGCAAACATTGTTATAACAGAAAAAACAAGAAATTTTGTTTTAAATTTATTTTAGAATGTTGTATGTTCTTTATAAATTTCAGGATTATCTATAGAACTTGGCACCCATTTAGATCTCAATTCTTTTGTCGGCGAAGTCGATAACTACACTTTGAATTTGGCTCCCATTTCACATTTATGTTTTTGATTGGATCTTTATTAAGGATTTGCTTTTTGAATAGGTACTAGGTGCTGATGCGATGTGGGACAAACATAGCAGCAAAATAAAGAATAAAGTAATTTACTCGTAAAAATAAATAAGTTTGCATAACTTACTTATGCTATCAAATCAATTGCTCCTCATAATACTACCACCACCTTCCACGGCCTCTCTTCTGGGGACGCTTCAAATCATTGCACAACAATGTATACTTACTAAGCATAAAATCTAAAGCAATTTAACTAAAAAACCTTCTTACCATGCCTCAAGTATCGTGCCGTTTCCCATGAACAAACATGGAAGGTAAAACAACTTATAAAAACCGGCCAAGTGCGAGTCGGACTCGCGCACGAAGGATTCCGTACCATTATCTATAAAACCGCAACAAAATCATGTCTTCTTGTATGGGAGTCCCCCTTAAATATTTGTATTATTTTAATTTAATTATTTATTTTTAAAGTAAATATATAACTAAATATTCTGTGAATATTTCAAGCGTCTACCTATTGCCGTTATCAATATCGAGCAAAAACGAGCAAAAAAATCACGTTTGTTGTATGCGAGCCCCCTTAAATTTTTTTATTCTGTTTTTTAGTATTTGTTGTTAGGTATAGCGGCAACAGAAATACATCATCTGTGAAAATTTCAACTGTCTAGCTATCATGGTTCATGAGATACAACCTGGTGACAGAAGGACAGACAGACAGCGGAGCCTTAGTAATAGGGTCCCGTTTTACCCTTTGGGTACGGAACCCTAAAAACTAGGCAGTGAGCACGGGTCAACGACCACATCGTTGTATAAATGTAGGATATTGAACTTGCAAAGGTTTTCCCATCGATTATGTAATAGTTCACTTTTCTATTTATGAAAAATTGATTTCTGTTTTATTTCAAGGTCATTGATACAACTCTCTAATGTTGTATTTTCTATCCCACAGAAACGTACTACCTGGATAAAAAGTATGTCCAAACCCAGGTTATGGTCTATCCGTATGTCAAACATCGGAATCTGTTCAACCGTTAAGGCATTAAAAGGTCTGGCAGACAGACTTTCGGATTTATAATATTCTATAATGGTATATAACCACTTTAGTCGATTTATTGTTTATATTTCAAATAGGGTAGCAAAAATAACACAATCGATTGCCTCTAGCATAAAACTTACTACGCCAAGTCAAGGCTACGACATCACTACGACGCAATACATTGCTCTGCCGTAGCGCTACGATGCTACGCCATGAATTTCAACTTACATACTCTTGTACAAAATAAAGCCTCCGAACTTGAGACCCTCAAATCAAAGTAAATAATTCATGTCAAGTTGGAAGAGTGACGCAACTTGAGTTATTAAAGGTTTGAACTTAACAGTAACTTAACGGTAACTTGGGGAGTTAAGATGGCCACAATTATGATAACGAGCGCTCTTTGTGCTACTTAACTGCGACTTTTAGCTTTTGAATGATGGTGAAGCCCTTGTGATCTTTGTGTATTGTTATTTTTGAGGAGTCTATTGTGTGTGGCTTGATCAAATACATTTTTGTATGTTCTTTTATGCGAGTTAAAGTAAGAACATTGTTTTCAAACACTCGGCGTCTTGATCTTCTAACTCAGTTGTTTGACAGTAGTGTTTTTTTTTATTTACACATAACTGGCGAAATGTGGGTGTACTGATATAGTTTCAACTCTGCCTAATCCTTTGGCGAAAACAGGCGTGATGTTATGTTTGTCACCTTATTTTACATACGTATGTTCGGTAGCACTGGTATTCAGCTGCATCCGGTTAGACTGGAAGCCGACCCCAACATGGGAAAAGGCTAGGCAGATGATAATGTTCGGTAGCAAGATTTAAATTAAATAAAAGATATAGGTATTTTATTTAAAATAAAAATTAAAAAATTGACAATTTTTAATAATCTCTTTACTCATTAAAACTCGAAAAACCTACAACAACTTTAAAACTAACCGTAAAGCAACACTTTTGTTTTCACCGCAGTAGTTGTGCTCAGTGGATTTAGTTCAACAAACTGTAACGGAGCCGGCGGCTATCGATCGCGCTAATAATAGCCGCCCGGCGCCGCCTGTCGCCACTACCACTTGCTACCACAGTGCTACCTACCCTACATATGTGTCATCAGGTTGATATTTCGTCGTCGTCTCCGTAAACAGAAACAAATATGCGACTACTGATTTGTTTTGTTTACATTTGATTACTGAGTAACGTAAACTGCCTTTTTTTATAAACAGCACTTGAACCTCTTTTTTAGAATAGACAGAAAACCTACTCTTTATTTTTCAGCATAATAATATAAATTACATTTAAAGACTTAAATTGTTACTTAGGGTGTTGATCGATGTTATAATAGTAGGTCTTCAAAGGGATTACGTTTAGCTCTAATAGAAAAGGTTTCCAATATGATGTTACTAATCAAGTAATCAGTGAAACCTAGATTTCAATACCTTTTATTCTCTTTGAGGACTAAACGCATAATAGTATTAACTAAAATGAGTTACTTCAATTACAATAAAGACAACAAACACAATACAACACAAAACCAAAACAACCAGGTATGTTTGGCCGTGAACCAAAAATAACCAACGATTTCACTACAAATCTATATTTATAAAAATGAATCCCTATTTCCCTTGGCCATCACGCGTAGGCACATAGGTAGATCATGAACTGGAGAAGGACATAAGATACCTTTTATCCCGATATTCCCACGGGATCGAGACTTATGCGAGTGAAACCGTGGGGCGCACCTAGTTCACAATACAAACAGATAACGTAAACCTCAATAAACTCAAAATTAAAATAAAAAACACAATATGAAAAAAGGTTTTCCAAAAAGTCAGCCAAGAAACGTGTAATACACGTTATCATAATAAAATAAAACCTTCCCTGAAAGCTTAGGTGAGCGATAAGGATTCCTGAAAAACTCGGCCGTGATTACTTTCAGTCCCTTCGAGTTTAGCAGCTTTGGGTAGCGGACTGAGTGAAGCGGAAAATTGGTAAAACGGTTTCTATTTGATTGGCAGTGAGATAAAGTGGGGATAGTTTTTTTTTGGAAATTATTTGTGACGCGTTAGGATTAATCCTGGATGAGCAGGACTCGGACACTGTCTATTGTAGTTTTCGTTGAAAGATATTATCTAAACAGAACTACACACGATTCATGGAAGCAGCTAGATATATTTCAAACAATCCGTAATTAATTGTATGCACTCTGTTCAACTAGCTTCTTATTTCTGACTGACCGACTCCTTGACAAATCAAAAGTGCCTGTAAATGGTTTAATTGAAATAAAAACTTGGAGTTTGATTTTGAGTTTGAGTTCATGACTCATGGTAATAATGGTTTAGGTCACCAGTAAAATGCTCACTACAAGAAAGATTTTTTTTCTTTCAATCTTTGAGAAAAATAAGCAGAAATAGTTAACAGTTCCAAACCTGTTATTAAACATTAAAAGCTACCTATTCTATTCGAGTATATATAACCGCTTGTCGCTCCCCGCTCCGCTCATCACTGCATTCCACCCTAACGTATCAATTTTGGGTCGTCCCATAGGCAAAGGAAAGGTATTACATTAGGCCCCATATCATGTATTACCTACTACATAACGCACATGTATGTATGTCGTGTCCCTGTCTTTTTATTTACATTTGAAAGAGACGGAATTAATGGGGGTTATCTCGGGGTAATTTTAATGACTCTTGTATCTCTGTAATGGGTTACATGGGCATGTTAATGTCCATCATTTTTTCTATTTCTAACGAGTTTTAGTCTCTACTGTTTTTGCTGACTGTAATACGTTTTGTTCTGTTGTTTTTACGATTTATGTTTTTTCGTGTGATTGGGGCTAGAATTCAAGTTACTGGCTAAAATTCTCAATACAATGGGCTATTTTTAACACCCGACGGAAATAGATCGGTTGCGGGTTTTTTTAGTATATATGAAAGTTTTTACGAATAAAAGTAATTGAATATTTCAAAACGTATCTTGTCGAATGATAGTCTAAAATCGTAATTCTGTATGAAACAAACGTGGTAGTGCTTTCTCTATATGAAGAGACCGTTTCTCCGCAGTGGGACAGGGACAGAATGTCATGTATTATCTTCACAATGTTATTTCTAACGAGTACCTATCTACAAGCATAATAATCTTCATTGTTACATAATTTCGTAGCAAAAGGAAATTATATTTCATTCTGCATCTCTTAGGAGCTATAAATATTAAGTTGTTATAAAAACGTATACCTTTTACGTGGCAGCTTATTATTTATATCTTAAGCTGGAGGGTACACTGGCGAATATTCATAAAATCGTTACAGGTCCACTTTAAAAATGTATTCTTTATGAATTTGTTTGTCATAATATATTAGTCGAAGCTCTACGTATCCTAGGGCTTACATGTTTTTAAGAGCCAATTTCTTAGAAAAATGGTCATACTTTTTTTTACAATAGCTTGGCTAGTCTTTATTTTATTTAGTTTCTATGACTAAAGGGACGATAAAGGCTTTAGCGGCGACCTTTTCATTAATAAAAGTTGATTTCTAGGTTTCCACAACGAGTACCGTCTGACCTTCATAACTCTTAACCCTTTGGACCACACTACACACCCCACTACACACCACACCACACTACACACCACACCACACTAACACACCAAACTTCATACCACACTACACTACACACCACACTACACACCACACTACACACCACACTACACACCACACTACACACTACACTACACACCACACTACACACCACACTACACAGCACACTACACACCACACTACACTACACATCACACTACACACCACACTACACACTACACTACACACCACACTACACACCACACTACACACCACACTACACACCACACTACACACCACACTACACACCACACTACACACCACACTACACACCACACTACACACCACACTACACACCACACTACACACCACACTACACACGACACTACACACCACACTACACACCACACTACACACCACACTACACATCACACTACACACTACACACCACACTACATATCACACTACACACCACACTACACTACACACCACACTACACACCACACTACACACCACACTACACACCACACTACACACCACACTACACTACACACCACACTACACATCACACTACACACCACACTACACATCACACTACACATCACACTACACACCACACTACACACTACACTACACACCACACTACACTACACACCACACTACACTACACACCACACTACATACCACACAACACACCATCTTCAATACAATTCAATTTTGTTTGAACCTCAATAGTATTGGCACAGAATGGTATCAATTGTGTGAACTCATTGTTACCTCCTTTAATATTTTTTGAAGCAAGTCAAGCAATATTGATCTACACTTATCGGTCTATACGATGCCATTTGCAGTAGGAAAACCGCCTTTTCTGCTACTAAATAAAGACGCTATCTAAGTCAATTTTTTATCATGGACGTGCGGTTCACTGTACAAATGACACATTAAAATGAATACCCCCAACTGTTCTTCACCCTTCGATCACACTTCATAAAACCTGTATTGCAATGCACTTAACCTGCACATGTCCCCCAAATCTTTCCCCCATCCCCCAAATATGGCGATAATAACAACATCGCCGTTCCGTTCCAATTAACTTTACGAGTTTGTTTACTGGGTCCGCCATTACTATAATGACCTCGTTACCGATACCCGGTTTATGACTGTATTTGCTTTGCTAAGTGATGGTGGACATCACGGATATGACGGATATGGCATCTTGTTGGGGATTGATCTACTGATTTATGGATGAGTAAGTGTGATGAAGTGTGATAGCAATTTCTGAGGGATCGGAGGAGAGAAAGGAGTCACTTGGGAAGACCATAATAAAGAAAATACTTTAGGGAACCTCTAAATTGACAGTGTCAACACCACTTACTTTTATTTGCTTAGATGAAAAAACTAGCAAATAACGAGGTTTGGCTTGCTTTCGCAGACATACTCGATTTAAATTAATCATGATGTATAATTTTTATTGTGTTTTATGAGTTTTTGTTCTCTGTCAACTAATTATTTGTCATAAGCTTGAGAAAATTCGTCCGTCTCATCATTAGGATACAGTACCTAATGTTTATGCATTATGCAACTCCTATTATAACCAGCTGGTTCCTGTAATATCACGTAATTATAGCAAATCCTTGCATATCCTTAAATATTATAAGACAAAGTCATCCGCCGCGTCTGTCTGTCGTCCTGTTCGCGATAAACTCAAAAACTACTGCACCGATTTTCATGCTGTTTTCACCAATGCATAGAGTGGTTCTCGAGAAAGGTTTTAGTATATAATAACTGACATCCACGCGGGCGAAGCTGCGAGCATCAGCTAGTTAAAACTAAAACCAAACACTCCAAATGTACTTCCTCCTTCCAAACACGATAGTACAGAAATCAAGTAAGTCTGAATTAACAAACTAGTCGCGAACTCGGCGAGGAAGGCTAGGTCTCTCAGTCTGTCTACTAGAGCCAGAGAATACCAATTCAATTATAACGGGAAGCCGTACTGCTCAATCGCTGGTTATGTAATTATCTTGTTGTAAATTTTCATGTGCTGTGTTGAGCATGTGTTTTCTTTTGTAACCATGTTATTTTGTAGAATTTGTGTTAAATATCATTAGTGTTACTATTTTAGGGGTACATGAGGCTATGAAATTATAGTCCTAATTTTTGCTAAATCTATTATATATAATTATTTTTGTAACGAGTAAACTAGTCATATTAATTTATTCAAATTACCCCTTTTCCGTGCTTGTAATTAGATAATTATGTGTTTTACTATCTAAGTATTTGAGCTAACTTATATTGTTACAATAAAAACTTACTGAATCTACATGTCTACTGATCATTTGAACTTATTATTCATGAAGATGAACACTTATATGTTCGAACATTATTCCGCCCAAAAAATCATTTTACGACACATTTTCCCACATCTTTTTTTTTATATCAATTCAAATCATTCACCTTATTCAAACAACGCCATCGGCCAAAAAAAATTCATAACGCAACACAAACAACAAATTCATTATTATTTAAATCTAAAAATAACCTATTAATATTCACAGAACATAAAGTTAGACGGATATTTAATTTAAAAAAACGCAAAGGAAACCCGAACGTAGCGCGGCGTTCCACAGCTCCTCCAACTCGAAAATTATTGAATTTGAATTGTTGAATCGAACTCATTATTCTGTCAGAGACACGATGCGATCAATTAGAGGTTCTATAGCCCATGTACGACCGCCTTTTTCTTAATGGGAATCATTTATTGGGGAGGCGAGAGCAAATTGAATTGTTGAGACGCCTCGCCGTCGGAATTCGTTTACGTTCGATATTGAATGCGGGGGACATTGTTCGGTGCCCGATATGGAAATGAGTGGAACTCTTTTGGCGGTCGGAACGCTTAGTGTGCGTGGGTACTTTGTAAGATGTGCTTGGTGTTAAGGGTGATACGTAAGAGATACTATAGAGGTTGATGAAGTGCTAAAGTGTAGAGGTTATGGCTAAGGGCAATGTCAATATATTTGGACACGTATGTACTTCAGTTTAAATTATTTGGTATTACCGAACTATTTACTTTGATATCGCATCTTTTTCAATGTTATCAAATAACTTTGTGCCCAAAAATGTATCGCATTTGTAGTCTGGAGTTGTAAATTCTTATGGAATTATAGTAAGAACTAGTTTTATTTATCTGAAAAACGACAGACAGGTCTAAGCTTTCAAGAATTTCTTGTAAAAAGCTTATGAAAAACCTATTTCAACTTACATTTTTATATTCTTAGACGTAAAGAAATGGTATAAACATTTTACATTATGACTAGTACCTACACTGCTTTTGACATAAATTATCTTAAAGAACTTACTTATGACTTACTGTATGGATAATTTATTACATCAATGCAATTTTTTTTGGGGATAGACTTTTATAACTCAATGTTACTAACAATAGTCTTTAACTTCCATCTAATGCAAATCAAACAAACCAATAAACACACCACACGTACGGACATTTATCACCATATTCGAAACAAGAGCCACAGACAATGCAAAAAAATCCACCATTTTTTTTTTTCAACCCAATAGAAAATTGTATGCGAAGCGTTCGCTCCGACGCGTGCGTTCGACGTGCGAATTGTTCAGATTGACGTGAAATGGATTTTTGAATAGCAGCCCTGTTAGATCGACCACTCGACCGGATGGAACCGGTTTGAGGCGGTTAAGACCGACCGTGAGCGGTTAGGAGCGGTGCAAATATGTTTTCTAATTTCAATGCGTTCTTTTGATGTGGGGAATTGTTTTTATATTATTTTGTCTTGAAGTAGTTCTCGCCCCGCGCGCGCCCCGTGTTGAGTGGACGTGTTTTTTGTACTCGCAAACATTTTATTTCGAAATAGTGGTCTAAAGTTCAGTAAAGGTTTCAAAAGTTACTACAGTACGTGCGCAATAATACATATAGCAAACTAAAAACTAAATCAGTGTATAAAGTATTACCGGAGATACAAACATAAACATTTTAAAGTTTTCAAAAGTGAACGTTGCGAATCTTTATGTCTTTGTGTCGAAGTGTGTGACCTTTGTACAGGTCATTGACACACGTCTAATTACATCAAAGTACGAGCTACAGAGCAATTATTTCGCAGCACTTTGTCAGAGCATAGGTGGTCGAACGGCGTAGGTCGGCAGACAGCCCGTTGAAGCTCGAAGCCTCGAGTTCGTATCCTACGATTTGCGACACTTTTTGTATTATAAAAAAGTATTTTCATCATTAATATTGAAGATTAACTACGCATAGTACTGAGCTACCATAGTCTTGTGGAGAACGGGAAGTAATAGTGGAAACAAGACAGCAATTCTCGCCGCGTGCCACAATACATGAGCGGTAGCGATTAGCGGTGTATTCTATTATATTGCGCTTGCTGCTAAATTTAGATTATTACGCCAACATGATGCGTTCACCGGATAGCAAAATAAGCAGATCGAACCCTGATTTATGCACGGGTAATGAGCCGGGTACCAATGTCACCCAGAGAAAACGGAAGCAGCCAGACTGTGAGCTAACCCAGGCTATTGCCTTGCTGTCTGCTGAGTTGAAAAAGAATATTGGCGATCTCCGAGCTGATATGAATATCCAGTTCACGAATATTAATGCGAACATTAACAGCCTTCGTGAAGAGTTTAATACTTTGTCTCTTACTTCGGCTCAAATTCAAAATGACGTTATGGAACTGCATGAAGAACACCTCGTTATTAAAAAAAATGTGTCGGAATTGGACACAAAGCACAACGAATTGTCACAGACTGTTACGGAATTGAAGTCTACGGTTAATTTCAACTCAGATAACTATGTGGATTGCGAAAACCGTCTGAAACAATTGGAACGAAATGTGAATAACTCGGCAGCCTCGACTATTGAATTATTGGAAAGAAAGATCGATTCTTTGGAGCAACAGGCTAGGCAGTGTAACGTTGAGATAGGAAATATGCCTGAAAGGCGCGGAGAGAATTTAATTACCATATTACAGTCCATTGGTTCAGCACTCAACATGTCTTTAACATCCAAAGATATAATATCTATTCACCGAGTTCCACATGCGCATTCGCAAAATAATCGTCCGAAGAATGTCATAGTTAAATTTACGTCTAAACTAATGCGTGACAATGTTCTCAGCGCATGCCGTTTATCCAAGGGACTGACGTCGGATCGCATAGGCCTGTCTGGTGCACCGTGTCGCATTTATGTAAACGAACACCTAACACTGCGCAACAAGGAGTTGTTTCGAAAATGCCGTGCAGCCGCTATGTCAAACAAGTTCAAGTTCGTGTGGGTCAGGAATGCAACTGTCTTGGTTAAGGAATCTGAAGACTCCTCCACGTTCGCGATACGTACGGAAGATGACATATTCAAGAAGATTAAGCCAAATCCCATACCTACAACTACGGCTACGTAATAAGCCTCTTATATGGGTTCAGCCACCTGTCACAACTAGGTATTTCGATATGTATTTATATGTCTTTTATATATTTTTATGCTTTTTTGGCTCACTTTTTATCTTAAAATTTTATGTAACATACTTTAAATGGCTTAAAACATTAATTAAGTGCCAACCATCCAGCGGCATTAATTATCTATTTTATTTTTGCCTTAACATGTTGTATACATTTATCGCTCTATTTCCAATCTTTGTTGCTTTATTTACGCATACTTTTTCACGGTGCTTCTTAAAATTACGTTACAAATCTTCCAATTTACCACTTAGAATTATTACTCATATGTCTACTAATTGGAAAAATGTTGGATAATCTGTCAATTTATTATCAAAACTGTCGGGGGATCAGGACCAAATTGAACACATTATACATTAATATATTATCGCATGCATACGATATCATCATTTTGACTGAAACTTGGTTGACGCCGGATATTTCCGATAACGAATTTATTGATTCCCGATACACAGTTTTCAGACACGATCGCGATCGAGCGGTTTCAAATAAAAAAGACGGTGGAGGCGTCCTAATAGCTGTCATCAAAGATCTTATTCCATCGTGTCTCACACTGTCACCCCCATTAATTCTGCCAGAACATCAAATAATTAAGATCCCCCTTTACGGATGTAAAAATCTCCTTGTTTGTGCCACTTACATACCTCCAAACACCTCAGAAGAAATTTATGTAAACTTCATGAATTCGTTATCGAAATTATTTGACGATCCCTATATAGAAAACATTATTTTAACGGGCGACTTTAACCTACCTGAACTTAACTGGATTAATGCAAACTCATACATGGTGTGTGCCAATAATAACATCTATTCAGATACTAGTAGGCATCTACTAAACTTTTGCTCACGATTTGACTTGAATCAATTTAACAATCTCATTAACTGTAACGGACGTATTCTCGACCTGTTTTTTTATAATACACATGCTGTCGTTTATAATCCTAATACTCCTCTTCTACCTATAGATACCCACCATCCTTCATTTTATATACGAATACCATTTAAGAAACCCTCGCGAATGCCTCAACAGTCAAATATAAAACCACTAAATTATCACAAGTCTAATTACAATGCAATAAATACAGACATCGGGAACGCTGATTGGAACATCTTACTTGATAATTTACCACCTGATGAAGCCGTATCTATTTTTTACGAAAAAATTTACGAAATTATTAAATTACATACTCCCACTCACAACCCTAAAAACTTTAAATTCCCACCCTGGTTCACTAAATCTCTTTTGCATTTATTTAAAATGAAATGTCGATCGTGGATTAGGTGGAAGAAATATGGAAACATTAGTGACTACGAACTATTTTCTATTTACAGAGCAAAATTCAAAAAACAGGCTGACATATGTTATAAAAAATATATGAATTTTATAGAGGACAGCGTGGCAAATAATGTTAAAGCATTTTGGACTTACGTTTCCAATCGTAACTCCACTAATACTATCCCAGCTACAGTTCACTATCTCCAAGAGTCTTCCAATGACCCTACTACTACTTGTGACTTGTTTTCAACTTTTTTCCAATCCGTTTACGAACCGTCTACTTTCGATCATAAGTCATGGGTTCCGCCTCCCGCTAATCCTAATAACGATATTAATCTTTGTAATTTGCACTTTCCGTTATACAAAATTCAAAAAGAACTCAAATCATTGGATGCCTCTAAGGGTCCAGGGCCAGATGGTATTCCTTCGATCTTTTTAAAGAATACTTGCGACACATTGTGCTTTCCCTTGTTTATATTATTTAATAAATGTCTTGCCAGTGGTGTATTTCCTGATGTCTGGAAACGAGCAAACATTGTTCCTATCCATAAAAGTGGCTCTAAGAGTAATGTATCTACATATCGTCCAATCTCGTTGTTGTCGGGGCTTTCAAAACTTTTTGAAAGATTAGTGCATAGTGAGATATACCCTATCATTCATCGTGTTATATTAAAAGAACAACATGGGTTTGTTAGAGGAAGGTCCTGTATAAGTAACCTCCTTATTTTCACAACACATCTGTTTGAAGGCTTAGATAAGAGGCAGCAAATTGATGCTGTATACACGGACTTCCAAAAGGCGTTCGATAAGGTGGATCATAAGCTATTACTCAACAAAATCGCATTCAATGGCATTAGAGGAGATTTACTGCGTTGGTTCGTGTCGTATGTCACTAATAGGACCCAGAAGGTTGTCATAAATGGGTTCGAGTCTCATACGATAAAGGTCACTTCAGGAGTCCCCCAAGGCTCAATTTTAGGGCCCCTTCTTTTTATCTTATTCATTAATGACATCAAAGATTGCTTTAAGAATTCAAAGTTCCTATTATACGCAGACGATTTGAAAATTTACAAAAATATTGCTGTCCCAACCGACTGTTTAGATTTTCAGAAGGATCTTGACTGCTTCTCGGAATACTGCAGTGTCAATAAGCTTCACCTTAGTGTCTCTAAATGTTACAGCATTACGTTTACTAAGAAAAAACAGGTGACGAATTTCAATTACTCTCTTGGAAACACTTCCCTAAACACGGTCTCATCCCTCCGTGACCTAGGCGTTAATCTTGACTCAAAGCTCCACCTTGACACCCATGTAGACAACATAGTCAATAAAGCTTATAAAATGTTTGGTTTCGTAATGAGAGCGTCTAGAGAATTTCATCGGCCTTCTACCTACTTGCACCTTTATAAATCAATAATACGGCCACAACTTGAATACGCAGTACCCATCTGGAACCCTTATTACAAAAAGTACGTTGAGATCATTGAGCTGGTTCAACGTAAGTACCTACGTTCCATGCATTACAGATGCTTTAAAACCAAAATGTCATATCAATTATTGCTTGAAAAATATAACCTCATGACCTTGCAATCCCGTCGCACCCTACTTGAAATGTTGACTCTGTTTAGTATATGCCGCAATAAATTTGATTGTACTGATCTTGTGAACAGTTTGTGCTTCCTTATCCCTCGTACGGTAATCGGTCGAGAAGTTCGTTCGAGATGCCTATTTGCTACTTCATTTTGTCGAACTAACTCAGGCGCTCGCTCGCCGTTACATCGCCTGGTTGACACCTATAATAAACAATTTGGCTCTACTGATATTTTGTTTCTCAGCAAAGCTATATTTAAGAGTGAAATTACAAGTATTTTAAGAGATCATAACCCTGTTAATTAGCTAATAAGTACTTTTAATTTGTTTTGCTAACAGCTAGCTATTCTGTATGGTAATCTGTGGATAACGCCTTGAGTAGTGTATTTGTTACTTTTATTATAAGTTTTTTTAATATTGTGTGCCTACTTTGTAATATACTGCTGTTTGTTATTCCTATCAAATAAATAAATAAATAAATAAATAAATAAGTAGTTGAGACGGATATGAGTAATAGGGAAAGGGGGTTTCTTATTTTACGTAATGTGAGCTCTGTTTGTTTACTAAAATTTAATTTTTTATGGATCAGTAATTTGAAACTTCTGAATTTTCTGATATTTTACAGTCTATTCGATGGCTAGCAAAAACTATCCAAGTTCTGCCTCTCCTCCTCATTACCATGTGTTTGAGGATTGCCACTTATCAATCAATGCCAATTATCTGCCATTTATATTGATAAATGGCAGATATGGTAAAATATGGTAGATATATAATGACATAATCTGAAGGGCATTGGCCCTTCAGATTATGTCAGCTAGTAACATTATACCCTTTTGTTACTTTGAGAATACTTTAGCAAGTGCCATTTTCACACATTTCATACAATTTCAGCCTAACATGTTATGTTAGTATTTATTTAGCTTCCTAAACAACATTTCTGTTGTACTAATCTTGTTTTTAGCAGTTATATTCCAAGATTACTTGATAAGGTGTTTGTTAAAGAACAAAAGATCCTAAAAGTACACTCGGTACTTAATCAAGAGTGTAGTTACAAAGGCTTTGCTAATTTAAACATTAAAAGGTACCGGAGTACCTAGTTTTGTTTTACTGTTTCGCAGAATTATGTAGGCGAGCTAAAGTTAATGGAAAAGCGTAAAATATTTTTTTCCCGTTAGTAGGAATCTATCTTTTCTTCATCTTCAAACAACATTTGACGTTTCTTTGACTTGTTAAGTCAGGTTATTAATTTAAAAAAATACGTATCCATTGTTAAAACGATTACCAATTTCCACAGAGAGTATCAATCTACTCATAACGTTCGGACGACTGTTTTACTATTTAAAGCTAAAAGAAAGTTGACTATTCGAAAGATACCTTGCATTTTTGTGGTTCTCATATGTTTCCATCTTGGTCTCATAAAAACATTTTTATGAAACAAATGACTAACCCAGAACCCCTCCTTATTACAGGGGCAGTCGGTGGTGATGGCGATGACAGCGACGACAAGGAAAAGGAAGAAGAAGCGGAACGCGAACGACAAGAAGCCATCCGTGAGGCCGAGGAGCGGCGCAAGGAGAAGCACCGCAAGATGGAGGAGGAACGCGAGAAGATGCGCCAAGAGATCAGGGATAAGGTAAGAGTAGAGGGAGATAGCTTTTGTAGGAGGTCTACAATGAATGAGACGTTGAAGAAGAAAGATATGAAGAAGAATGAAGACACACAGAATGGATGAGACGTTAAAGAAGACAGTTAGGTAGATGATAGAGAGACAACTTCTAAGAAACCGAAGCGAAGCAAAGCACCAAAATATTGGTGTATTTCTTCCCAAAAATACAACCATTTATAGATTGGGCGCAATAATTACGACTATTGAAAATATTACCCTTTCTCGTAAACCTAGTATATATATCATCATCCTCATACAATACGTAGCCTGTGCCGTCACACAAACAAGTCAACAATTAATGCAGACGCGCGGAAGTATGTCAAGCGTCCTCAAAGCCCTTCCACACATGTCAGATAATTTGTTCGACGCGCGTCAAGGGCGCTCCAGCCGCGAGTGTGGGATCACCTTTATATTTCTGTTTTTCGGTAATTGAGTGGTTGAAAAATGGAGTGCTGAGTTTATGAATATTTTTTGGTAATTAGTTTGGTTAAAATGAAGCGTATATCGTGTTCAATGTGTACAATGTTTTTCGGCAAAACATCCGTTTATTTCGATTCAAATGACGTGTTGAATTCAGAACATGTCAGAACATAAGTGCAAAAAGTCATAATAAACAACGACAGATTACCAGTACAACAACATAATCCAGAATCCCCCTTCAAACTCTCAAAGCTCCAAAAATTAGCAAGCAAGTCGAGGCAGCCCAAGCATGTCGAGGATAATTTAACAATGAAAATATCGTCAGTGAAACCCTAAAAACGTTGAAAAACCCGCCAAGCTATCCGGCTAATTAAAAAATCTTTTTAAGACCGCCTTTATAACATTTAAATTGACCCAAAACTGACATAAATCGCTGGCGGAATAAAATCGCGTCTTCATTTACGAAACAAAAGATCCTCGGGGTTGGGTTCACTTATTCTTAATTAAAAAATTCTAATAATCCTCACAGGCCACGGTATGCGGACCACGACATTTTTATGGGGTTCCGTGGTACCCCAGTGTGAGGATTGTAATTGAAGATTCCGTTCAGCGCTTTATTAAGGCTCTGGGGTACATAATAGGGCTGATATCGGTACGGAATTTAATATAGAATATTATGGATTGTTCGCATTTTTCGAAGTGTGATGTGAAAATACGGGACGGTTTCCAGTTTAATCTTGTGCTAGTTTTCAGGTTATTTTTAAATGAAAACTTATATTTACGTAATACAGATAATTTATTGACGGATAAAACAATCAACACAACGAAAGGTTAAAGCGACTGCAAATAACAATGAGAACTAAAACCTTACCAAATTCAAGCCAGTGAGGTAAAAGTGATAATTCATTTTCGTACGGAACTCTTCATCTAAATGAAGTCGTTTCTGACAGTTTTTTATTTCGTTCGTATCACTTTTCATCCGAGCGGAAGAAGGAAGATAAAAATGTGAAAAATGAAAATGTGGTGTGGACATTAAACTAATTATGTTAATTAATTTAATGTTTCCGGGTTTATATAAATGATTAGACTATTAGTATTTTTAACCCTCGACGGAAAAAGAGGGATGTTATAAGTATAACGTGTGTATCTGTGTGTCTGTCTGCGCCATCGTAGCTGCCAAACGGCTGAACTGATTTTGATTTAAGACCTTTTTGTACCTATATTCGCAAATTAATAAATGATTATGATTATGATTTTTTTGGTTTTGTTTGAAAGGTGACTTGATCGAGTGTTCTTAGCAGCTTTTTTCGGGGATTTTTAAATTTAAAAAATTTAACTTGTTATGGGACGAATATAGAAAATTGAGTAAAGAAATTGGATTTTAATATATGGAAGTATATAACCACACTTGCCAATTAAAATAGGTAGGTAGATAGATAGATAGATTCATTTATTTGCCTGGCTAGGCTTTTTTAAGTAGGTAACCAGTCATGCAGTTAATATATGATAGAGAGAAATGCTATGCAACCTAGTTATCTATACATATTCTAAATTGAAGTTGCTTTTTGTGTCTGTGTGTCACCGTCTGTCACACACTCAAATTAAAAAGCTTATAATAATTAAAGTAATCTGCGAAGCAGGGGCGGGTCGCTAGTAGATAATAAAATAGTAATATCCTTTGACTGTCAAAACTGCTCAGCCAAAATCTCTAAATAGATATCGAAACAAAATCATTTTTATACAGAGTGCGTGCAAAACATTATGAATGCTAAATAATATAATCTACGCATACAATGTTTACGTATGAGATTAAAGGGGAACGCGATTGGTCCGGCCTTAAGCAAACACCCTCTGTAGCCACGGTTTACAAACAACATGATGTATATTAAGCGGCTTACTTGAGAATGTCGAGTTATTTTCCCTTTTTGAAAAGAAATTCCGTGGTAGAAAGAAACGTTAAAATTCACCTGCTGCAGGAACCAAGTCGAAAAGGGTTTGCAATTGAATAGTTGCCAGTACTTATAATCAATTCAAATTAACCTGCACTATTCAACCAAATAACTACATAATGTTGTTATTACCCGACTGCCCCAGAAGGAGGGTATTTAGTTATTACAGGCGGGGAATAAACCAATAAATAACCTCAAATATGGTGTCACTTTTGTTTGTCCCCCGCCTGTAATACCAAAATTCTACAGATTATAATGCTTGTTTTTCTCTTTTAAGTTTATGCGTTTTTGCAGACAGGTTTTTTTTTTTTTTAATAATTTGTTTTTTATTTTATTCAAGGAAATATGCGACAGCCAGATTGCATTTTACCGTATCGGTTGATTTCTAGAAAACTTGTACCTTCTTTCACCCAACAACCAGACGATTGAATAACATTATTCAAGCTGTCACATCTACGTACTTTCTGGGAAAAATATGTAGAACCTACTAAAAGTACTAAACATCTAAACATCATAACACCACGCTTTGTTTCCCCAAAGGTTCGGCAGAGGTGTACCTCTATTACACCCACATTTCGCCAATTATGTTTAAGTCCGATGTAATAGGCGAGCCTATTGCCATCGACCGGACACAACTCCAGACTCCGGGCTACAACTGAGAATTTCCAGACAGAAAAAATCCAATAACACTTTGCCCGGCCTGGAAATTGAACCCAAGACCATGCTCAGCAGTAGCGCTTGCGACCACTAGACTAACGAGACAGTCACCCAAATATCTCTCTACCAAATATCTCTCTACCAAAAACAATCACAATAAAGTGAGGACAACATGTTGCTCACTTTGGCAAATTATAATAAAACATTTACCCGTATACAAAATAAATAAAATAACCGCAAACACCTAAAAACAAAATTTCCTTTTTACCTGTGCTTCCTAAAAACAAAATTTCGGAGCTTTTAGCGTTTCAGCGCTTTTGAATAAATCCTAAGCTAAAAGCTTAGCTACTTTGTGCTCAAAGTTAGCCGCTGAAGTATTCTATGATGTTATGAAACATAAACTAAATAAGTTAAGCTTGTTTCTTGCGGAAAAGTTCGTCTGGGGAAGAGTTTCTTACCTTAGATTTTTCAACCTGTCAAACAAGATAATATATACAATACAATGTTCATAATGGCATAAAATGATGTGTTCAAAAGAAATGGAAAGTTAAACTTATGAAGATCCTTCATTCTTATGTGAAGCATAACTAAATTATTATTAAATAAACTTATATTGTTAGTTGAGGACCCTAATGTTCATAAAATCTATCCAACGTAATCATAACATCACGTAAATATTTCCCAAAGGGAAGTAGTCACAGGTGTAGGTAGCTAATAAGTACCTGCACCCGTTACAGTCCCATGTTATTGGTAACGAGCCTATTGCCGTCAACTGGGCACAAATTCAGACTGGGCGGCAACTGAGAAATTCTTGATGAATAAATCCAACAACACTTTGCCCGACCTGGGAATCGAACGCAGGACCCCATGCTCAGCTGCAGTAAGTGCTTACAACCTCTAACTAGTCTTAACCTAAACCCTCACTTCTACACTAGACTATATAATTACTTGCGTCTCCTTCTAAAGGCAATATAATTCGCTTCCATCTTCAATATCAAAATCAACTCAAGGAATTACGTACAAACAAACATACCTACACCTTGCTTGAGCTAGGAACACACACAAGTCTCACTAATTTCAATTGGACAGAAACATAGATTCAATTGTACAAATGGAATCACAAACTACGGCGGTGGCGCCACCTGGCGTCTGCCATTTACATAATTGGTGCACCTTGCTAGGCTTACACAAATACAATATCTATGCAGTAGAGTATATTGTCTATGCTAATATTTGAGTATCCGTGTTGTCTGGTAGAATATATATATGTACATGCATAACGTAAATAGGTAGAGAGAGATTAGATTTGAAATAATTAACTTTTAATCTTGTAAGATCTTATATTGTCAAAGTTGTGCCTGAGATTTTGTCAAAAATATTGATGTACTCGGAAAGTTAGAAAATCTAAACTAATATTCTAAAGTTGTATTTTTTTTTTGTAACTGATATTCTCTAGAAGTACCCTGATTTCAAAAACCCTTCCACTGGGGCAAAGCTTAACTATTGCCGAGTGCCGTAGGATTACGATTTATGGTTCAGTTGATTGCCACGCAGACGTAGTCGTGGGCTGCCGCCAGTACGTATTGTGATAGGCAGGCAAGTCCTCGAACTAACGGTGATTTGTGTTTTTTTGCTGACGTATTTTTTGTTTCAGAAGATTATTTACTAAAAAGTCAACAACTAACTGCGTATACGTGTGTTATTCTCCTGAATAGAATTTACCACCGCTTACAGAAGTATTATTTTAATCTTACTTCAGTGGGGGAACGAGATGGAGCTAGACGTCCTGTAGAGCTTCATCTCTTTCCTACACTGAAGTAATATTAAAATAATACTGATGTAAGCGGTGGTGGTAGACTCCTGTAAACTCTTTCTTATTCCTATCTTAAATCCAATGAACATCTAAGTTCGCTTCATCAGCCCTTCACTATGAGCGACTGAACATTCTATTAAAGTTCCTATAAGTACTTTCTATTCACATTTCCTCATACTAAATACTAAACTGCACACACCAGTTACCCTCACTTAACCCCATTACATGCACTACAATATTCACCACATTTTTCCATAAAAATAAGTACCACTAAACGCCCTGCTTCCCCCCCCTACCCTCCCTAACTTTCCTAACCGGCGTAAAGACGAAGTGCCACTTTACGCGCGTAATTTACCGCGACCACCATTGTGAAGCTCTCGCGTCAAATTACGAGCAATTTACGCGCGTAAAAAGCCCAGAAGTTGCTGCGAGAAAAGTGACTCAAATTAGGACTAGATTGGTGAATGATTGGGTGATGTCGATTTTATATTATTTTATTTGAGTTGAGCTTCCAATAGCTGCAGCTGTTCTCTGATCTATCCCTTTGATCATTGCGAAAGAATTTGTCCTGAAAAATTCTAGCAAAATAGGTTCTACGGATGAACTTTCCAGTCTTTCTGTCACCAAGCAACATTATTGTGTGATGGTTACCTAGATATGGGGGTCAATACAGACAGTTACACATAAAAATATTCAGCTTTGTTTTTTAATGAAAGTGGAAATGCGATGGCACAATTATGTCATGTCTGGGAGAGTTTTTAGCTAATGTGGGATGCACATCCTTCCTAACCTATAATTTTTGCGTCGGTTTCACACTTAATCAATAACCAAACCCGCACCTAATCATCGTCAAACAAAGCAATATGAAGTCGTTCAATGTCTTTCTTTCGAAATTCTTTCTCTGTAAAAACAACATTACGCCTCTATTTCCCGAAGGGATAGAAGCGTATAGCATGTCAACTTTACGATTATTATTTCCTCTCGCTTCCAAAGAAAATAAGATTCTACTTACCTTAAATTCAAAGCTAACCTCCAATCATACAAAGATATTTACTTCGTGGGCTGAAGGCCGGTCCCCGTATTTGAAAAGGGTTAATTCAAAATCTAGTTCAAGACTCATCTCGGCGACACTTAATGTCAAAAACTTGTAAAAATGGAGGTTAATTAAAGGTATTTTTGACAGATTGAGACTGAAATTAGAATGCAAACATTCTTAGAAATACGGGAATAAATTGCCCTCAGATTAAAACAATAGTTAGACTCATCTTCTCACTATGGAAATCAAAACACGATCGCTTTACAAAAATCTATACAGCGCCCTCATAATTGGCAACACTTTAAAACTGTAACACTTACATTACTCCCGGCTCGGACTATTAGTTGCGCTATTACGTCGCCGCCGCTCCATCGAAGTGTTCCGACGCTTTCCCTCGCTAATAAAATTTGTACCCTAAATGGCTACGTCAAAGGACCCTCGGTAATTTCGAGCGGAGCCTGTATGGTACAGGTATGAGCGACAGCGATTTTGCAAGGTTTTTTTCAAATCGCTGCGTCTTCTAATGAGAGCTTGTATGGTCGTAAATTGGGGATGTGACATCGTACAAATGATGTGTTTACATAACATACATAAACTCACGCTTGCTTCCCATGGGCACTACAGAACGCTACCTGCTTAGTAGCAGGTAGCGTTCTGTAGTGCCTACCCCCACGAACATACACGAAGGAAAACATACTCTTTTTCCTTCGTGTATGTTCTTACATCTAGTCATACACGCACACCAGTTGCGAGTACTAATTATGGGTTTATCATTTAGAATACCAATCGTGGTTTTTCTGGCATAATGAAATAGTCAAAATAATGCTCTAAACTTTCTGTACTTTGAAAAATAATAGTTTGATCAATAGTAAAAGGGTTAGTTATCCTGCTGTTTCATAGGTAATACTTATGCAAAATAAAATTAAGATTAAATAAATTGGTTTTTAGGCATGCTGAAATGTATAAGTAAGCAAAATATGTGGGACTCATATTTAAGACCTTTTATGTACCATATTTTATGCAAAATAAAGTTATTCTATTCTATTCTATTCTAAAAGCATTGTATTATAATCAGCAACAATAGTCTTTGTACTTCCAAGTAACTGCTAATCATGGACAATCATTGTATTATCTTTCGAGGGTCAATCGAAGTATTCCAATGGAGATGCCATTGGAATAGTTCGTTTTACCCTACCGCCTTTATATACTCAAACTCTAAATCAAAGTTATCATAAAATGCGCTACAAAATTGAGGAAAACGTTGGTTCAAATGAAGGTAATGTTCAGAAACCCGATCTTTAGGCAAAGGGTTGTAACGCGATATTTTTCACTTTTGTACGACCTCACAAATGTCTTAACAAATAATGTTCATGCTGCTTGAGTACTGGATCTTTGAGGAAAACTGTCATGGGGTGTTTTTCTGGTAAACTGCCTTTTTATCTTTATTTCTGAAGATTTTACCCTATTTTCGAGAACGCAATAAGTAATAATCGTCATGTGTGGCAATAATAATGGTCAAAGTCAAAGTGATGCATAATTATGTTTTCAATGTTATATTGATAGCCAAATACTTTGATCATCGATTAATTTTGATTCCAAGCATTGTTTTTCGATCAATCTTCTATGAAGTAACAACCTAACCTGTATTACAGAAAACATGCTTGCAAAAAAAAAACAAAATCAATCAAATAATAAATCCATAATGAATAATCAATCCATTAAGTGGTTATACTTATTCGAAAACTTACCGATTTATATTTTCATTTTTATTGACACCACACACCAAAGTATCATCGTAAAATAATATTTCCTAACACGATTGGCGTCCATCAATTGACACAATTAGCATGTCGCCATCTGTTGAGTTCGTCAGTAAACTTGATTCGTGATCTTATTAAAACAGTTCCGTTCCTCCCTATTACTGGGGCGGAGGTACTGCCACTTATTGAGAGTTCAATGTCTACCTTTGATGTTTTGTCTATAGAGTCCAGGTTTCAAAAGCTCCCCCTCTTTATTTCCGTGGGTAGGTAGGAGCGTCAGAATGTTCAATCTTGTATGCGTTAATAATAACTAAAATCAGTAATAAGTTTAAGAAACTGGTATACAATGGTTATCTAGAACGTGTAGTGTCATTTAGTAGAGGACTTTCGCAGTAAAAATGTACCTACAGTTCATCCTAATATTATAAATGCGAAAGTGAGTGACGGCTAAACGGATTTAGATGAAATCTAGTACAGGGGTAGACCATGACCAGGAATAGGACATAGGATACTTTTTATTCCGATAATCCCGCGGGATCGAGACTTACGCGGGTGAAACCGCGGGGCGCAGCTAGTTTATAACTTTGTAGGCCATTCTCATTTCTTCAGTAGGTAATCGATTTTATGCAAAACACGTACGAAGAACGTGCTATTTCAAGCAATAATTAAGGGCATCGTTACTTCAAACGTCGATACAGTAATGCGCAAAGAAACTACCCTTCCTAATTAAATCGAATCTTACCCTAAAAAAAACCTATAGGTAATTCTTACTCCCCATCGCCGTTTAATAAAAGCACTTATTCCCTCGAATTTCCTTTAACTATGAACATTACGTTTCCCTCCCTCACTGGGGCCTTGCCTGACCCTACAATTAAAACTTGCAGTTACGAAACTTTTACGCGAGTTGTCGCAACTTTCCGCAAATGTTCGCGCGAACGTGACGGACAGACTTTGATGACGAGTCCTTAATTAAGTGTAGCTGAACTCTGTTGGGATTATGAGAGCCTGGTACCCTTGATCTGATTAATAAACCCATGTTTTATTGGGATAAATTTTTGTTTGATATTTCGTTAATCGGTTTCTCGTTCTATAATTATTGAAAATGAAGTGTAGGCAAGTAAGAGTTCTCGTCGAGACAGCTGTCTCAATGATGAGAGCCTGGTCGTTTGCCTTTCATAAAAGTTCAACAATAGAACTCACAGAGCCCTCTTACCTACGCTTTTTGGCAAGCGGCAAAACAGTGAATCATGATAAATGAATGATAAATTATTTTATTTCTGTAACATTTGTACAAACACTTTTACACATCAATCATATTTTAAAAACTAGATGACGTCGAAATCGAATTTGAAATTATTAGGTATAATATTTTTGAAACTAATTAAGTTGGTAGCCAATAAACAAGTTTAAATAATGCTTAGTTGATAGTTCATTAACCTGAATGTACTACAAGTGCGGCAGTTACTATAAAATCGACGTAAAACGTTAATTGTAATCGCGTGACTGGCAACACAGTGCGTGAGTGTTGCCAGCCTTAACGTCAATTATTTATTAAATGGTTATGGGCTTCGGACTGGCAATAGACAGCCTAATCATTTTCATTATGATTGACGTATTGTACAATATTGTACATTATGTATTATTTGGAATTATTGAATAGTTTCAGTGAATAATTGACAGGCATCGGTGTCTGAATTATTAATGAGAATAGTTTGGGAATTGTATGGGTATATTTAGTCACAGGCATGACGTGTCATCTTTTTATCATTCCCAGGATTTCTAAGAGTTGCAGAGCCCGAAAACTGTCACGCAAAACTTTCTGAACTACGTGGTATAAACGGTCCTAAAATATAGCAATATTGTTTTTTTTTTCAGTTATTGTTTACTTTGAAAAAAGCAGCGATTTTCTAATCGATCACCATTAATTTACATAACGTCGCCGTGCAGTAAAAAAATCATAAAGAATTTATCCATTTTCTTTTTATTTATTTCTTGTGTAGAACATCTCGTAATGCATATTTATAACAATCGCGCACAACTCAAAGATACTTACAATGCCTTTTATTGATGATAATGAACCTCTCAGAACGTTAATATTGCCATTTTTTTATTTTCCCCTTCTTCTTCTTAACGTACCGATGGAAAATAAGTTGTGTAACTTCCCCTGTAAAATAACCTTTATTGCCATCACTTATTCACCGCAAGATGACGATAAAGAACCTACAATCCCACAGAACCTTAACAAATAAAATTCAAATCTACCAACGCCATGTTAATAGGCAATTTAAAGCTAATTGATCGAAAAGCGGATAATCGTCAGCTGGGAGAGACGGTCTATAATCGCTCGCCCGGAGAATTACTAATAAAGGCCAGCCTTGGGCACTGGCAGGGTCTTGTGACCTAGTAAATTTTATGATTCCATAACCAGTATAGTCGTTATGGACGATGGGTGACCCTTTCCTGGATATGTGTTCCCATTACTTTACATAATCCGCTAAGTAGAACGGTTTAAGTTACATTATTGTTGGGTGGTCCCGAGAACTGCTAGATTTCATTCCTACCTTATTGCTCAAGTGGTGGCAAGCATAACTGGTGTACATGGGGTCCTGAGTTAGATGCCTAAGAATGGCAAAGGGCACACACACATCTGCACATCACATTTGCACATCTGGTAATAGGCCTTTTATCACATGCAACTAGTAAAGTACTCGTACCTGGTAAAATGTGTGGGTAGGTACTATAGAATAACTGGCGTGATGTGGGTGAAATAATAAAACTCTGCCTATCCTTTCGAGAAATACAGGCGTGATGTTAAAATATGTATGATGGCTGCACACCGATAGACCATGTTCAAACTCAAACCCAAAGCATTTATTTCATTTATACCAATAGGCACTATTAAATTGTCAAGGGGTCGGTCAGTCAGAAAGATGAAGCTAGTTGCCCATTCCAAAGCGTAGTAGGTTCCTATGGAGAAGAACGGGAAAGACACTCCACGGACACTCAACTCTTTTAAATCAAAATACCAGGAGAAAATGAAACCCGGAGAGGTACTCGTAGAGTGAGCAAAACAAAGTATCACTAAGTGTCGCAGTGGACGCGTTGGCAATACTTCCGATACATTAGGCTCGCCACACGACGTCGGTAGCGACGGCAAATATGATTAGACGATGGTGTTGTTTTGTTGGTCCGTTTTAAGTGGGTTTTTATGTCGTACATGGGTCTTATTACCCGACTGCGCGACAGCATATTCAGGGTTATGTTTTAGTCTATAAAGGAACAGTGTTTTGCGAATAAAATTAAAAATATTCATCTATAAGTTGAAGAATAATGCGACGAACGATGAAATTAAGGCATAAAAACCGCCGAACTACTTAATATTGAAAACATACAAACTAATAGCCTACTTGTTACAACATACTAAATAACAAAACGCGATCAATACACTGCATTAACACTATCTACATGAACTCCTATCTGCTATCAAATGATATCAAACAGCCCAATATACGTGGAACAGACGCATCGCACTAGATTCACACTTTAATAAATGTCGCTTACTTCAAAATAAGTACACAGGATACGTCTCCGCGACGCAGTTCCCCATAAAAGGCGTAGAAAATCCCTGTTTATGCAAACCGTACTTGCGAACGTTTTACACATCATTTTCCGAAGCCATGCGCCCCATAAACTTCCCTATAGCAATTTTCCACCATAACACACATACAGACATATACATTATATGTATAGACATTCGAATGTGTGAATAAACGATCTTATGGCGATTTCGCACGACGCACGCACACTAAGATAGATTCATTGCGTGTTTACACATATATATACAAACTTTATGCATTTGTGCGCTTATTGCGTTTCTATACAAACGATGATGACGCAATTTGCGTATGTATATGTAGGGAGGTATACATAATTATGTAGTGTATTGTAAGGTCTTGTAGCAATTATGCGCCATGCAACACAAACGGTGCGTATGTAGATGCATTTGTACTTGTATAGAGAGATTAATACCTACCTACAGAATTAATTTTTAATGAGAGTTAATGATAATTTTCCTGAAAAAAATATACCTCTAGATAATAACACAAGCTAAACATCTAATCGGTTCAGTACTGTAGTCAAGGTGTGAAAATAAACACATATTTTAATGTAGTCGGAAAATAAGCAACTCTTAACCTCCATGTCAAAATAATAACAAGGACAATACCACAGAAAATGAGTGAATTATAATATGGGCGACGAAGTGTAAAAAGTCTTTATAGCAATTTTCCGCATCACACACACACACACACACCCTCTCTTCAAACGCACATGTTTGTGTGTGTTTTATGTTCCGCACATGAATAGCTCAGAAACAATAAAGTACCTAGCATAGACGGTCGATTAAATGGAAAGGTTTTTATATAGAGATTTTTTAAAAAAGCTCATTTCAGCAAAGATAAACTAGACTTTTTTACCGCCTTAACTCACCTGAGCTTTGCAAGGCCCCTTTTTATTGGAATGCATAACAGAACTCTTCAAAACATTTAATTAAACCCTAACTAAATCATAATTACATAATTCATCAAGATTGATACCTATTATTTATTTAATCCACCGCTACTGCACTATTTAACCCAACATAACCTATCCCTCATCGCTACAACTATCGAATAAAAAGCCGCCTAGCTATACATCTAGAAGTACATACGCCGGTGGCCGCTCAATTTCTGGCCAGATGAGTTTCGTAACACGTTTAGCGCGCCCCAACGCGGCAATCTTGCGCAAATTGGAAGCATCACAACGGCTAATGATAGTAGCTACAGGACGCCGATATTCGAAACTTTTATCACTAACGACAACGTTATAGGGTTTAGTTTATGGTTATTTACTGGATGGGACAAGGGCATATTTGTACACTCTGCTCCCTATAGAATCTTTCTGGTGTTTTAAGACAGATTATGTCAATCTGCCTAGCCTTTTCCCAACTATGTTGGGGTCAGCTTCCAGTCTAACCGGATGCAGCTGAATACCAGTGTTTTACATGGAGCGACTGCCTATCTGACCTCCACAACCCAGTAACTGGGTAATACGATACCCCTTGGTGAGACTGGTTGTCAGACTTTCGAGCTTCTGACGACCCGTAACGACTGTCAAAGATCAACGAATGACAGCCGGGACCAACGGCTTAACGGGCTTTCCGAGGCACGGAGGAGTCTCGATATGTAAAGATGGTCCGAACCTGACGGATCGACCCGTGCGCCTATTATTACTTAGCCACGAGCTCCTCAAGACAGAGTATGATCAGCCTTATAGTATAGATATTGCCAATGTTGCCAAGGTAACCATGATATTTAACTTTTTTTTTTCAAAATCGGTTTGGTGTATTTGTATTTAATCACACAACATTGTCATACTATAATATTTAAATAGATAAAATTGGATTGACGGTCTGAACAAATGCACTGTGCGTTCACATTTTATTTTAGGCTTGTACTATTCTCTATACCATTACATCGCACTGTACGTAAATCTAGCAGAAGAGAAGTAACCAGCAGAAAAAAGAAGCACACAGAAGAAAGAAGACACAGCTCTTGGATGTTAAATTGACTCTAGTAGGGAGTCCGTATAAACGCGCGACTCCCTAATCGAGTCAGGTTGACTTCTTTGAGGCTAACACTGCGCCAGAAGACGACAGGAGAGAAGAAAAGAACGCAGAAGGACACAGAAGATTTATTTATTCATTGTGATGTTAAATTGTAATGTAATGTTTATGCTGGTCTCCATATAAGTTTTTTCTTTCCTACTTTATTTTTCGTTTAATTTTTTTCTAACACCTAATTTTTTTTTTGTAACATCATTACCGTTGTCAGTCATTTATTCATGAACAAAGTACCTTGTATCAGAATTTACACAAAAATTACGCAATCACAGTAATAAATATTAATATTTACAATTATTGAATTACATAAATAATTTCTAAATTACAATAACAATTCAATAAACATAAATTACAATAACAATTTGATAAAATTACAATTATTTTTACAATTATTAAATTACATATACAATTCATAAATTATAATTTCGATAAAATTACAGTTCTTCTACAACAAAAACTTCTTCGTAAAACATATTGCTTCCTTTTTTAAGTTTATTTTCAGCAGATATTTAAATTATTATTTTTAAATCCAAAGTACTTTCTCGTAGCGAACTTAATTTAATGTTTTATTTACCTCCGAAAATATGATACTCTTTTTACAACATTACTGCGAGTAAAGCTGACTATATTTCAGCCTCATTTTAATTAATCAAATCCCGGGGAACGCTAAGCCGGTGATTATTTTAAATAGTGCCATCTACATGATTAAGGAAAATGGTATATTTCGTACTCTCGGTGTTGTTGCCAGACGTAAAATATAAAGCTTGTTGTGGTAATATTGTAATAAACTATGTTTTTTGTTGTTCCTGTCCTCAAAGTCATTATGTAATTTTCAACGCATTATCATCGACTAGCATTCAATCAATTTTATGATAACACTGGGTCCAGGAACTAAACAACTAACCATGTAAATATTGTCAACTCACTTAAGCATCTGTTAATCACTTGTATGTTAATCATGTTTAATATCACTGTGTATGATTATCATTTTGATTTTAACTTTTTCAGTTTTATAGCCATCAAAACATTATGACAGACTATGACAAAGCTTTTAAAATGTAGGATACTTAATTCAATTTAAATCAATAGCGGCAAATCCTCGCTCAATATCTGAGAAAACCCTAATGAGATCCCTAGAGGGTTGCCAGCTAAATAATCCTTTTAAGTAAAAAATATTTCTCATTCTGCCAACAAACTCATTAAGCTCTTCTGTTTATCATTTAAAATCTACGAATATACTAAGTCTTAAAATAATAATATATGTACATGTACATATAAAAAACCGGCCAAGTGCGAGTCGGACTAGCACACGAAGTTTTCCGCACCACCGTACAATATTTAGCAAAAAAAGTCGAAAAAAACCCGTTTCTCGTATGACCCCCTTTAATTTTTAACTTTAAAATATTTATTGTTGTTTTAGCGGCAATAGAAATACACAATCTGTGAAAATTTCAACTGTTTAACTATTAGGGTTCATTAGATACAGCCCGCTGACAGACAGACGGACGGACGGACGGACAGAAGGAGGAGAGAGATTATAGGGCATTATTTGTTCACATCACTGTCAACAAGAAAAGTGCCCTGGCAGTATTGCCACGTTGAATGGCAATGCTGATTCTTCACTTTAAAATAGGCTAGCCCTCTGGTCACGTGAAGAGTCGGTCAACCGCACTAGCTTAGGTTATATAAAGATCGAATACATATTTCAACATCCTTGCCATCGTAATATTATGACAGAATACAAAGATGCTTTTAAAAATCACAATAAAAATCTAATTTAAGACCGATACCCGCAAAGCCTCGCTCAATCTCCAGCTACCACTGAGACAGCCTTAATGAGATCTCTAGAGGGTTGCCAGCGGAAAAAATGCTTTTAAAATTAAAATAAATTCTTCCCGAGACTGTCCCCGCTGCATGTAATCAATTGGAGATTAAAGGCAAGAGGATTGCTCTGAGCCTCGCGGTGTAATTTTCCATTTTATAAATAAGCCCCTTTGTGTCATCGATCTGGAGTGGCTTAGAGGTTTAGTGGCGTGGATTACAATTAAGTGGATGTACTTGGGCCAGGATACCGCAAGCATAGCTTGAATCTTGTAAGTGCAATTCTACACAATTTGTTTGTTCGATATCCATGAGGTATTTCCGACATTGGAATACTTATGTACGCATCGTATTACCCGATTAGTGGGTTGTGGACGTCAGATAGGCACACGCTCTGCATCTGGTTAGTCTGGAAGCCGACCCAAACTTAGTAGAGAAAAAGCTAGGCAGATTGATTGGACGACTAACGCTACGCATTGAGAGCAATTGGACCGGTAGTAACACAAACGATTCTCTAATGATAAAGTCTAGTTTCAAATCTATTACTATTTATTACCTATGGTGAAGATGACAAATATTCATGACGGCCGTTATATGACGGAGCCGCGTTACTAGGAAAACCAAGATTACTGTAATATTACAGGGTTTGTATTATGAATAGGTATCACCAACTTTGTTAGAACTTTTGGTCCTAAACTGGACCTTTTGTTTATTGAAGTAATTTTTCTTTATTTATATCCTAAAATATCAAATATTCATCCAATTACGTACTCAGCTTAGTCTTGCCTACTTTTAGTAAAGAACCACCAAACGTATTCATTTCAAAATACTTTGCGATTTAATACCGTTGAGAAAACTACACCATCACAAAAACAACCGATAAATAAAGCAAAATAAACAGTTCCAATAAAATAGAGGTTGCATTAGTCCCAGCTGCGGGAATAAATCGCGAGTTTACAGAAAAGAAGCCAATCTATTTGAGTGTGGCAACACAGAGCGTTCAGAAATCGAATGCGCTGTACCTTTGGGAAATTACGGCTGGCAACCCGGAGGTTCCGCTGAGAAGCCGTCATAGTTTGTTACGACAGAATAATGTATTAACTGGTAGTTTGATGGGATGCAATAATACTCGTTTGAGCGGCGGACGATCGACGGCATTCAGCCTCTTGGCTATCGGATAGAAACTCTACTGTTTGAGACATTGCCAATGTTTAGTCTGTCTTAAAATAATTAACAAAATGATTATCACGAGAATAAGTAAATGTATCAATCAATAGATCGATATTGCCGTATTAGGTACACATACGTCCTACCAGGGTTGCGGGAAAGTCCGAAAGGGATACCGGGACCAGCAAACAGGCAACTGAAGGGACACGGGTGGGCCTTTAGTCAGTAAAAGTCTGACATGCCCTATTGCCCAAAGCGGGAGAAGTCATTTGAAGAATTCCCACACTCAAAAAAATAGGTAGGTTTCACATAGCTGTTAAACAGAACGATGGTTTAAGCAGTATGCACTTACTTACGGACGGTAAGTGGACTAGTACCTACGACTTAAAGAACAGGTTTTGTTAAAAAAAACTTAATATTGATTAAGTTTTATGCGCTGTAACAATTTTCTACTTGTTAAAAAATACGTGAAAATACTTGTAATTATGCAACTCCCACTCATTATTTAAATCAAACTTTGCGATTATTTCTAACTAGCTGCTGCCCGTGGCATCGCCCGCGTGGACCTTAATTATTTTCTAAAATAAAAGAATTACTCCTTATAAAATCAGCTATCTGCCAGTGAAGGTCCCGTCCCGTGGTCCCGTCAAACTCGGTCCAGCTGTTTCGAAGATCAGCTGGAACAAAAAGACAGACAGGGAGAAATACACAATAAGACGTAACAAACAGAAACTTCAATTTTATTTGTTTGTCTAGATGAGATCACTAGACTGTGTCGAATCGATTTAGCACAATAACTTTACTATGTCAACACGACTTGGTTGCAACTTCAGATAAGTACCTTACACTTAGAGTACTTTAGAGCGATTTTTATTAGCTTTGTAGGCCACTTCCCTACGTATTGGTCCTGGGCCCTGGGCGTTTACCCAGGGCCAATACGGAGGGAAGTGGCCCAAGTCCCAGGTCGGGGAAATATATCATGTACCCATATTCTGACAAATAAATGATTTTATTAGATTTGATTAGGTTTTTTCACTAGGAATTCCTCAATATCAGCCCGAAGCCAAACCGAAGCCGAGCCGAAGTCTAAATAACTATGTGCCCGGTTGATAGCAATAGGCTCGCCTTCTATTCGTCTTCTTCGTCATTCCCTCAATGCCAAGGATCGCGACCACATGCATCTATTACCTCGGACTTAAACATAACTGGCGAAAAGTGGGTTACTAATATACCCATTAGGGAATTCAGTCGTGATGATTTTAAGTGGTAGCTAAAGTTCCTCTTCATTCTGTTTCCAGTACAAAATCCCGAAGAAGGAAGAGGTGGTGGAGCAGCAGCCCATGGAGCCCGACAACCCGCTGATGAGGAAGAAGAAGACTCCTGAAGAACTGGCGGCCGAGGCCGAGCTTGAAGACCAGGACGAGTTTACCAGTAAGTTACACAAACTATGACGGCTTTGTTAGGAATTGCCACTTCTGCGTAGATATGCAGTACACAGTACGATATGCTACGATATGATATTATACATAAAAAGCAATTTATCTCTGTGTGCTTTGGAAGGGAAGCAGGATTTTAAGGCATAATTGGGATTGTAACATATTTACACCAATGCCGTTCATGTGAAAAACCAACATCAGTAATGATATTTCAATAAGTTTTTCTCAACCACCCATGTCCAGCCTATGTATTGATACTTAAATTCTATTTTTCACGTTTCAGAACTGAAAAATACCATCGAAACGCAAGTGAATGAACTAAAGTCGCAGATCGAGAGCAAGTGCGTGATGCAGTGAGCGCCTCTCGATCATTGAATACATGATGTAGCTGAGCTAAGGTCATTGTTACGACGATGTTTCACAACCCCTGTATACACCCCACCACCCCCACACGACCCCCGAATAGCGAATAAAAAAACAATCAAAAATAATAACAATTTCGTTCGGACGTATCAATCATTCGCGCTCAAAATTTTTGTAGGAGAGATTCGAATTCTAAATTTTTTCGGAACGTAGTTGGCTAGTGGCGCGTTGGTGCTTGATAATAAGCAATAATATTTTTATACATTCATAAAAAATTTTGGAAGGCAGCCCTCGATACAACTGTGAAGCGCGTTTCAGAACGGTTCAGAACGTATGGTCAAAAAGTCATGAACTACCGAGCGGCAGACGAACGAGTCGTGAAACAATCCGTTTTATATGTTGAAGCTTGTGATATATTGTTATTTAAGTGTAAAGTTGAAATAATATAAATACAACTAGAACGAAACGGTGTAATCTATTTAAAAATGGAAGCAAAATTATTATAAGGATTCTAGCACGCGTGTAGACTCGACAATCGATTATTCGACTATTCATCGCCTTCTCTTCTCTATTTCGCACTTACATTGAAATAACAATGTATTCGTCCGTCAGGATATTTGTTTCATCCAAATTCCACGCTTGTGTGGCGACCTGCCGAACTCCGTGGTTCTCTACGATTCGCTTGAGCTCTTCGACTTTTGCCTCTAAATCTTTTGCATGCGTGCTTATGCAGTGTTAATCTATGTGTCAATGTATTTTTTTTTAGGTGTACATACCTTTAATCGACCTAGCCTTAATATCCACATCGAATATAATAGGTAATTGTTATGGTGGCGCGGTGACGCCGCGTCGGCTGTCGTTGTCCAATACTTTCTTGCATGTTTAATATAAGAGTCAATGTTCATTTAGTGTTTAATGTGTAAAATGTTGTAGATAAACAAGTAATTCGCGTTGTGTTACCGTCGCGCCGACGAGCGTTGTTCTAATCTAATGTTTTATCGATGTTTTACGCTTAGGTATTAAAGTTAAATAACACATTGTGGTGTGAGCAAATTATTCGAGCGATTACGCCATCTTGGATTGAAATAGTGATGGGAAAAGATTTGGTATCGATAGATTATTAACTTGGTATTGTTAGACACATACTGGAGAGTAAAGATCGTATATTACCGATGCACTAAATGAGGACGTTGACACATATAGGCAGCTGGTCGATGAGGCAGGATGGAAGAAAAGAGCGTGGTGAAGGCATGACGCGCTAATTGTTCGAACAATGTTGTCCACATAGTTATAAAGCTGCAAATGCAAAAGATTTGTTATCGTCAAAAGCTGTGATATATGAATATATTAAACTAAAGCGCGCAATGCGACGACCGCTCGCGCTCTTAGCTTCTTCAATCTTTCAATGTTCAATGTTCGACACGACTCTGTCATTCTACCTTCTTGTAGATCGTACCTATTCGGATTACAATCTCTTCAATCAGCACATCATGTATTTTATATATTTTAGTTATACTTCTTCACACGCGATGCTTTTTGGTATAGTTTAGTAAGTTCTGAATTAGACTTATCTTATGTATAGATCTCATTGTGATAGTTGAAGTGGTACATATACATGTTCGAAGGTTATGTAACAGATGTTAATGTAATTCACCCGTGCACTGTGTCCGTTTATGATAATTATATGACTTACAGAAGCATAGGTATGTATAGGTTAATTTATTAAGTTAAAGTTCATAATATTATACAGTTAATTAAGTACAATGGGAATAAGGACACTGACACCAATCTGCATAGTTTAAATCGATGGCACATGGCTAGCTAGTCGATTGTCCGACAGTTAGTCGATGTATCGATTCGCAACAAATCGCATCGCGTGTTAAATACTAACATTATTTTAGATACTTCACTTACACATTTAATATTACTGCTTGCTTATTTTAATTTAAGTTATACTGACATCCTGTCAATTACACCTACCTTCTCTTCACACATATACTATTCAATATACAAACATGTAAATAAAAAAGTAATAATTTCAGATTGTTTATTGAGAATGCTACTATTTTCTGAAGTATAAGAATCGACTATTTTTCGCACTGTACTGCACTCGATATATTTTCATAGCTTGTTTCATAGTTATCTTATTTGGAGCACGCACCGCTGTATTGTAAGATGGGCATCACTCCTACGGCCCCGTCCGGCCACATCACTAACGTAAGTCATAAAATATATAAATTTAAATTTTCACAATGTATGTGTGGTTAGACTAGGTAATAATTATATAAACATAGTTCTACCGTATGTGCATGGCAAATCTAGCTAAATGGTTGTATGTAGACATTCAATACAATAATAGTTGTTAAGTCTATTGGACCTGTCTGATGACCAAATTTCGATCGAATCTATCTTTCCTTACATCCTCTTGTGTGTTAGAATACTAATCTATAACCTTTGTCTATATCTTCAATCTATCGTAGTTTAGTCTGCGTTCTACGTTGTTGACTCTCAAGTAGCTGATAGTTTAGATAATCGTTATTTTGGTATAGAACGATCTGTAATCGGGAGTGTGGACTTACTGTCACTAATTAAAAATTAACGGAATTTACAGTCTCTACGCTGTCAGTGAACTGTCACAATGACACTGACGTTTCGAGATGTCAGTGTCATTTCTATTTAAACACTTGTGTGGCAATATTTGAACTGTGTATCAGCGTTGAGACAATGTAACTACGATGGTTTCGTGCGATACGTTGTGGTTTTCTTGCATGACAGTGTTGAGAAGTGTGCTCTTGGCGTGTTGGTGTCGTTCTCTCCTAATTAGTCTTGTTTCAAGCTGTTTGTTATTAAAGATAATGTTTAGACGCTTCTATTGATGTGTATATTTAAGCTTTCGATGTTCAGTGTATAGTTGATAGTTATTAACGTTGCTTAATTGCGCCATTTCTAAAGGAATTTGGGTGATATCAAATGGTTGTTGAATCCTTTATCTGTAGAACCGAACGAGTTTCTGCGGACAGTGTTTTATTTTATAATTATTGTAATAATAACAAATGTAACACATCGATCTCTTCGCGCTATCTGTCTTTCATAATGTAATTAAATCTTCACACAACAATGTATGTTTCTTTTTAATAATATTATAGTGAATTTATAAAGAGGTTTATACAAGGTAGATGTGTAGTTTAGACATAAAGAAAATAATTGTAAAATCAAAATTTTTGAAAAGAATATAAAATAATTATTTCCGTGAGAACCCGTAGTGTTAATTTTAAGAAATCCAAGATGTCACGACCAATTTTTTATATTTTTTGCCACGAGGAAGATAAATTGATGAAACAGTTGGATATTTTCAAATCTTATGACTCTCATACTCAGGGTAATATTCTATTTATAGTTATTTGTTCATAGTATGATTTAGATCGTTTAGGTATGAAATGTATGACTTTTTGGCCTACGAAGGCTTTCCTAAACTTTTCTTCTAAACTTTTCCCTCTTTATGTAACCCTTTGACCCAAACGGTAGAACGTCTTGATATTTCACTGTTGTTCTTAAATCCTTAGAGGAGTTATGAAATGGTAGACTAAATAACATTTTATGACATAACTTGTTAAACTTATTAAATAAACTAGCCTATTGATAGTTGCACTAGGTTTAATGTACGGGGGCGTCATGTGATGGTGCATTTGTTTCAGAGACACGCGAACATACACTTGATCGATGGTTTACTGTGAGTGAGACGAGATAAGACTAATACAGTACAAATGCATCATTAACTACTCAGATAAACAGAGACGGGGAGAAGAGTGGGTAGGTTTATCATCTGAACATATAAATGTCATAAAATCGTTATTAGAAAGAGAAAAGAGACGAGAGAGAACATTTTATAAAAACAACAGACATATTATAAGTAAGATTTATTAAACATCTTTGATAATACTGACTATTACACCAACTCTTTTAACCATTCAAATGATAACCTTACCGACGCGCAAACATTCCAAAAACTGTTTGTTACAACCAAAGATGACAGAACGAAATGAGGTCGGTGATTGCAATATAGCATAGACAATTAGAGACAACGACACTGTACCACACACTCAAGAGCTTTTACACTTAATGCCAGTATTCATTTATTGTTAACATTCTTTTGTAAACTCAGGCGGCGCAGGACGAACAAAGAACTGATTTTAAAGTGCCACAGACTATCAATATTGCGCTAACAATTTATTTTTCATTTTCTGCGCTTTCTTTTCGATGTGATTCTTAATAGTTTTAAAAACATATGTTATTGCACTGGAAGGAATATGTCTGCCTCGTAATATCTGCCAATATTGTTGTAAACTAAAACTCGGCACATTCCTTCCAGTTTTTATTGTTTGTATATTATATATTATAGTTATTGGCCAACACACTAGTTCGTTAGCTTTTAATATTAGTGACATTATAGTGTTAAAATTGCAAGTTTACAGAATGTATAAAATTTCAATTAAACCATTAAGTACCTACTTAATATGAACGGGGTTCATATGTATGTTGTCTTGTTATATTTAAAGAAGAAAAGGTTAGTAGTTTATCCACAATTAAATTTAAACTTAGGGATTATGGATGAATAACGAAAACGGTTATTGTTGAAAAATGTTTTTAGGTAATTAAAAAAAAACGGATTGAGCTTCTGTGACACCTTGTTGTTTACAATAAGTTAGGTTTTTTTGCAGTAAGGCAGCTGTAGACGGCCGATTCAAAATATATACCTACAAAAGTCGAAAAATCGCCGACTGAAAGTTATTTGATTGAATACTGCGTCTGACATCTGTTACAACTACCTTTACACACAACATATACCAGTTTCAAAGCAGCTACATAAATGTAATTAGATCTACAAAAACTTAGATCGCAGTGACATATTTTCGAACACAATTGAATCGGCCGTACAGGCTGTGGCTATCTTCTGGCTGTATACAAACTGCCGTAATAAACTCTATTCTTATATAAATAAGGTTAGTTTTCCTTTCACGACTGTATCACTGTAGTACATAGGACGCTTGTTTGCTACCACTTCGTTCGCCATTACTGTTGCGGAGCATTGTTAATATTTATTTACAAGGTCCCTATTAGTTATTGTATAAAAGTTTAGAGGTAGCCATTTTCATATGTACGTTGAGTTAAATGTGAAAATGGTTTATCTAACATGTTGTTAAATAATAAATAAACTACATTGTACCACTATGTGTCTGTTTTATTTCACCAACCTGCCAAAATTAAACAATAAAATCAAAAGAATAATGACTCACTACGTATCGGCTCTGCTACGAGTCTTCGAAAGCGTAGCTTGTGTACGGCGTAGCTAATGCTACGCCGTAGCAACAGTGCAATACAAGGTGTAATTTGAAATGACTGAAAACCTCTTAAGGGGTCATTGTACGCATAATTATGTACTACTTAGAATCTACTTTTTTTTTGTTTTTCGCAAATATATAAAAAACGTATCAAGTCAAAATAAATAATTTTCAGCTCTCCTCCTGGGATGGATGACTATGTTTACGTTTTTTTTTTCATTACGGTATAAGCAAGAGCTCCGTATTTGGATTTGTCTCTGATACAATTTTTTTTTCCAGAAATATTTCCCATGAAAGGGACCTTTCATGGGAAATATTTCTGGAAAAAAAAATGGGAATTAGACAACTCTGATAGTGATGTGTAAATTTACAAAAGATTCAGCTATCTGCTCTTTCTGTAAAACATTAACTACTTATATAAAAATAAAAACAATCGTCAGAAAAAGTATAAAAAAATATATTTAACCTAACCTATTCACTGTACATTAATCTAACAAATTGATAGCATTCCAAACTCTATTCAAGTTCTTGTTCAAATCTTCTAAAACATTCATCATACTCTTCATTGTAGTCTTGATCATTCCGTGGTTAGAGTCTTTGACCCTAATAGTAGCACTATCGTCCGATATTTCGGTCTTTAACACTATCCCTTCTGTAGAATCAGTGTCACTATCAATATTATGTTCTTCGGAAAAATCACCAAATTCTTTTTTTAATTTTTGAAGCATCTTCCAAAGTTTAGCTTTGTTTTTACCACTAAGGTCGGTAATATCGTTTTCTGCAGATATTTCTTCGATGTCATTACTAATACTTTTTTCTCTAATTTCTCTTCTTTTTCTTACTACTGTTTCTAAAGTGTTTGGTGCTTCTGCAGATAATTTGTTAATGTCCTGATTTCTTTTGGTACTTTTATCTTGTGTGTCTGAAGTTCTTTTCGACATGTCTTTTTCGGTTTTGCTTTTTCTGTTAACTTTTTTTAGGAAGTCGTCATTATCTTCTGAAATCTTTTTGATGTGTTTGGGTTTTCTATTAAATCTTCCAAGTATTTGACTGTCTGCCCTCAATGAGTTAAATGGTCGTAATTTGGAGTTCTTCGAGTGTCTCTTGCTTACTCTATTGAGGTTCAATCTTGGTAGGTTTGGTCGAAGATTTTTCAGATCATTTACTTTTTGTCTCGCTTTCTCCAATAAATCATCAATAATTCTTCTAGGATCAAAATCACGATCCTCGAATCGATATCCTCTGTCAGCTCTGTGTTTATAGCCTTGTTTTCGAAGTTTACCTTTTCCGAAAATATCAGTATCTTCTCTTTTAAATCTATTATTACCTAAGTTTCTTTTGAAAGCATTTTGTATCTTATCCAAATCTTTATTCATATCACTAATTCTGCTTTTCAAAGCATGATTGTCAGGTACAACAGCATCGGTGTCCTCAAAATCGTACGAAAGATCAGCTATGTGTGTGTAGTCATCAAAATCATCATCGATAGATCTTTTAGCTCTAAACTTGTCATTGCTTACAGTCTCTGCTTCGATGAATGTTTTATTTTCTTTATCTACGTTATGACAGGCTTCAATGTTCGTGTTGGCGAGGACCCAGAAGCCGAAGGATTTAGCTGGTAAGTTGATGAGCAGGGTCTTGTATGGGGGGACTCGTTTCACTACGGGCTTTAGGTAGCCTTCGTAGTACATGGGTCGACCGTTCACTACTATGTTCCTGTAATTGAAAATGAGGGAGATATTATACATGTGAAATGATAACACGATAAAATAACTATGTAGTTACCTTAATTAAGTTAAATGTGTAGTTGATAGATAAGGTAGGATGGGGTTGGCATATCCTTATGGATTCAAAACCCCATATTGATACCGAAGAATCCTAACTAATCCTTACTATCCTAAGTATCCTAAAATCCTAACTAATATTATAAAAGTGAAAATGAGTTTATTTGTTTGTTTCGCTTTCACGCTAAAACGGCTGAACGGATTGATGAAATTAAGCACATGGGTAGACCATGACCTGGAGAAGGACATGGGCTACTTTTCATCTTGGATCTCAGATGAAATCGCGGGCAACAGCTAGTATAAAATAAAACTAAATAGATCTGAGTTACACGAGTTGTTGAGAAAGAATCATTCCTGAACAGCACTAACTGCCCCTAGCATAGAAAAGACTGTCGTGTGTCGAATCGACCGTTTATGACGTGCAAGTGACATTCAACCTAAGGGTAAAGTAATTAGAAGGTTATATACATCGCTGATTTTATGCTTAAACATAGCATAACATCACGCTTTGTTTCACCGACGGGTTAGGCAGAGGTGTATCATAGTACACCCACATTTCGCCAGTTATGTTTATGTCCCATGTAAGAGGGGGGCGAGCCTATTGGCATCAACCGGGCACAACTCCATACTGCGGGCTGCTAGTAAGTTACTACTACTAGGTACTACTTTCTATGTTATATTTCTGTTATGATATTGACCTTTCACGATAAATCCTTACCCATTATGATCCTTCCCCAGTATAAACTGCATGATATCGCCACCCTCTTCTCTCCGCGACAGTTTGAGTGAGAACCTAGCAGGTTCGTCATCCAAGTTCGCTCCAAACAAGGTGACAGCACCGGGTACTGGCTTGTGGCGCAGCGATGTACAGTGTCCGAAGAGTATGTCTTGTTCTGGATCCATTTCTAGGTTCAACACTCGTTCACCTACCAAGTTTTTGAATAGGAGGGCCATGTAGAAGCTCTGAAATATTATTAGTGTTATTAAATAAGATTATATCGCGGCATAATTCCCCTAAAAGCGGCTGACGATTATTGTAGTACACCCAGATTTCGTCAGTTACGTTTAAGTTCCATGTTGGACCGAGTCTATTGCCGAAGCGAGCCTAAATCCAGGCTGCTGCTACAACTGGTGGAAAAAAAAAATAACAACTTGCTCGACCGGCGACCTGGGAATCGAACTCTGGACCTTATATTTCTGCACGCGGAGCATGGCGCTTTCTATCTCTACGAAAAATAGACATAGCTTTTTCTATACAAAGTGACAGTTCGTTTCTTCATCGTTGACATCGCACCCTATAAATCCTTCTACAATCTGTCATTTTGTCTTTCATTTCTAATGATCTTTGTCTAGGTCTTTTTGTAGGTAGACTATTTCGGAAGAAAGTTTTCTATCTTTACTGTCAAAATCACACTGACAACCGATAAATCACACACTGACAACAACACTGACAACAACACTGACAACAAAGAATTCTGAGTCGAAATACGTAAAAGAGTGAATTTCGTAAAAAAGTGCAGTTGACTCTTTCTACTACTTTGCCGCCGACGTACTGTCTACAGAAAACGTAATTTTTGTCTACTCTTCCGTCGACAAACCGGTGCTCATGCTACGCCTGCTGGACTAAAAAACATAACATAACATGACACCTATTTACCCCGAAGAGTTAGGCAGAGGTGTATCTATTACGCCCGAATTTCGACAGTAATTATGTTTACCTAAGTCCGATATACGTCGACCTACCGGTCATGGGCTAATATTGGAAGATGGTTGATTTCTAAAGACAAGATACAAAATGGTTCGAGATGTTTAAAAGTAGAATTCCGATTAACTCACCAACGACGGCTCATACATGTCTTCCTCCTCTAATTCCCGGTAATGCACAGCAAAGCCATTCTTAGCCGAGTATCCCAAACTGACCAGCCAATCAGCAGCCCTCTCTAAATCATTGTATCGCTTCTGATTGGTCTCTGTCAACCAGAGGGGGGTCTGGCTCCGGGAGAGAAGGCGCAGGAGCTTCAAACGATCGTGTTCTGTCATGCGTTCCAGTTCGTGGGATGAGGAGTTGCTAAAACATATAGGTAAAGGGTATTTAGTACATGAATTTATTATTAACGACTAATTAATAAAAAAAACAAAGCGGTTGGTATGAGAGTTAAAAAATAAAAAAAGTTTTTTTTTTACTATAGATTTTTTTGCCGCATTTCTTTCTTACGCTTGAAACAGATTTTCTACTTTTGTATTCATGCAAGCAGAGTTGAATTTCACAAGAATTCACTTTTTCAGTATAAAAAAATCACACAATTTACAATATAAAAAAATCGCTGTTAAACACAAAGTGTATGCGATCAAGCGTTTCCACTATCTACTATTAAATTAGTGTTACTTAACGGAATAAGAATTTTAATTCAAATATGAATTTAGACCAAGAGTTTATGTAACCACAGTGTCTTTTAAAAATGACATACCCATTCAATAGCAACGCATCCATCCTATCATTGGACAGCGTCATGTAATCCTTGAAGTCACTCTTGGACTCTGCCTGAAGGCACTTGGTGACGTCACCCCCAACTACTTTCCATTCTGCCGTCCGTCCAGGAGGAAAGGTCTCGATGATCACGCACAGAGTCTCGAGGTCATTCAGATATTCTTCTATGGACTGGTTTATGCATTCTGATGATAGGAATTGATATTATGTAAGATTACATAGCTATTAATATCACGAGTGGATTGCCCGAAGAAGTAGGCGGAGGTCAAGAAGTGAATATATTGTTTATAGGCCAGGAAACATTAATAAGGACCGGTCATTTTCTAAAACCTAGTCCAAATCCCAGGCAACTGAGAAATTCCTACAACACTTCTAGTATAACTTCTAAGTAGAAAACTATGCCCGTCACGTATTTTACCTCGAAAAGGTCAGATTATATAAAGAGCGGAAGAGAACTTAAGGTCTCACGCTAAACGCTACCACTAGAAAAAATGTGCAGTTAAAAACATTTCAAGTACATACCATAACCGAGCTCCCAGAAGATATCACCAACTTTGACCTTCTCAGCCACCGTCAGAATATTCAGGGCAGTATTAGGATCCCACATGCCAGACGCTGTTCTCTCTTCATTGTTCAAAGCGAAGACCAGGTCAAAGCCGGTAGACTTGGCCCAATAGACGAACTTCTTCCATTGTCTATGAGACACAGCCAAGTTCTTTGTATGGAGGTCTAAAGGAACCCTTCGTGGAACATCAGAGTCTATGGCTGTGATGTCGAAGTTCTGTCTATGGTCGGGAAAGTCGACTTCATTGATGGAGATGGTCGTGTTGTGGAATGTCATGTGGGCGGTAGATGGGCCAGCTATGCGGAGATACGCTGGCGTGAGGGCTGAGGCCATGCAGATGCATTCTTTGCTGGAAAGTAAGAGATAAATGTTAGAAAGATGAATGGTGCTCGTGGCTTGATAAATGTGAGCTTTTTATGTGGCTACATGTAAACGCCGATCTCAGAGAGCACGTTACCTTACGTAGGTCCTATAATTATGAATTTCTCAATAAAAACAAAAGTCGACAGAAGTTGACCAAACCATTAATCAAATCTGCCTAGCCTTTTCCCAACTATGTTGGGGTCGGCTTCCAGTCTAACCGGATTCAGCTGAATACCGGTATTTTACATGGAGCGACTGCCTATCTGACCTCCACAACCCAGTAACTGGGTAATACGATACCCCTTGGTTAGACTGGTTGTCAGACTTTCGTGCTTCTGACGACTCGTAACGACTGTCAAAGATCCACAAATGACAGCCGGGACCAACGGCTTAACGTGCTTTCCGAGGCACGGAGGAGTCTCAATATGTGAAAATGGTCACCCATCCACGGACCAACCCCGGCAAGCGTAGCTTAACCTGATGGATCGACCCGAGCGGCTGTTATTACTTAGCCATAAGCTCCTCCAAGCTGACCAAACCATTAATCGTGTATCATAATAACACCGTACAGAATTTAAATTGTAATATAAGTAGTTGGAATTACATAACATATGGCTCGTACCTGCATTTTCATAAAACGCGAAATCAGCAAAAAGGTACAACAAACTCACCTACTATACTTCTCACTGCTCGAAAACAAATACTTTGGATCTATAGTGAAGCTCAAGAACCTGCTATCAACAACATTCACATGTTGTTCCGTAGTTATCTTCACTCTATACGTGGCGGCACTGGACAGGGACAGAAACCTTAGCAGGATGAACAGAAACAAATGTATTGTAGTACCCATCGCGTTGACTACGCGAAATAAAACGTTCAGCACTGCCAATGCAGTTTATATCGACGGCGAAACAGGAAGAATTTGTGTAGCAGTGCAAGTTTGAAAAGTGCCGGCTAGAAAAATTTCTTAGCAGTTTAAATATTTCCGAATGAATGTTTTTGTGGCACTACATATTTTAAGACTCACTAGGATACCTACAGTCCAATAATATGAGCGTTGTATAGGGTGCCAGCTGTGAATTATTTAGTTATTATATTCATTGTTTCGAATAATTAATTTATTATCTCCAGCTATCTGGCTAATGTTATGGTCTCCGGAGTTATCATGACAAAAATAAGCATCTAATCTAATGATGATAGGCCAGCAATAGGTGACTTGAGAATTAATTAAAGTTCCATGGTGAGAAATTAAATACCAACTGCAACATATTATGGAAGATTGGTTATACAAAAACCTGAATTCCCATTACGGTCAGCAACACAAAAATGCTGACTCTCGTAGCAAGCAAAAATGTTGAACGCATGCTTTTTTCGTATTATACATTATTATAGCAAATGTTACACAATCTTTTGTTTATTTTGTTACAAACATTACGGCACGTCTCAACTTGCATTCGTATCTTGTGAATAATTTCTCGAAATGCGTTTCTTACGTGCATATTTTGGGTCTCGCGTGTACCTACCTACTTCATCATCTGCCTAGCTTTTTCAGAACTAAGTATGTTGGGATCGTTCTAACCGTATACCGCTGAATACCAGTATTTTACATGAAGCGACTGCATATATGACCTCCAAAACCCAGTTACTATGGAAAGATTATGATACCCCTTGGAAAGATTGGTAGTCAGACTTTCGGGCTTCTGACTACCCATAACGAATGTCAAAGATCTGTGACAGCCGGGACCAACGGCTTACCTGCTTCGAGCCACCGAGGAGTCTCGATTTTTATTTAATGGTCACCCATCCAAGGACCAACCGCGGCAAGCGTTGTTTAACCTTCGATCGACCCGTGCGAACGGGACGGCATCCTCCAATCAATCAATCAAATCCGGTAACCTCCTTCCTACCTACCAGATAATAATAATTGACAATAGATTGTGATTTTAGATCTTATCGCACGTGGATACGTGTAGATTATTGATTTGGTACTTACCTACACAATAAAAAAGGGAAGTTTTGAAAAATAAGATATTCGGTTTATTATAAAAGTCCCCAAAAGGGTTAGGTGTTGTGAGTAGACAAACAAGGTCTTTTTTACTACCTATTAATCAAGTAAACAAAACAGTCGAACGGGACCGGTGCTTCAGACAGAAACACGACACTGCGGAACAGATCTATAGAGTGTGCCAGACAAGCACTCGAACGGAAATAATACTGCTCTCCCGCAGTCCTGGATATCCAACAAGCCTTTGATAGGGTTTGACCTAGGGGGTTGCTATGCAAGATAAAATTCCTTCTGCCATCTTCATTCTTTACCATCATAGAATCCTATCTAACTGACGGAATATTCCAAATCAAAGAAGATGAGTGCTCATCAAAATTTCACCCTAACTTAGCTAGTGCCACAGGGATCCGTTCTTGGCCCTGTGCTATACCTACACTTTAATACGTCTGATCTCCCACAGGGTGACAACGTTACAGTAGTAGTGACATATGCAGATGACACAGCTTTTCTTGCATGTACCCGTTGTCCAGGTTGTCCTTCTGAAGCTTCGATAATCCTGCACTGTAACAACGTTACGAGTGGCTAACCAAATGGAGGATAAAATCTAGTGCTAGTAGGTAAATCATTGCACGTTACGTTCACTCTTACGCTAGGGAAACGTCCCATCTGTCACGATGCACAATAATCAGCTCCCACAAAAGTTTGTTTCAGCATCTTGGAATGTACTTGGAACGGGAACTCGGATAGAACTCAATGTTATCCCTAGACAATATGCTCCTAATTTATGGGTCCTTTGTATGGTGTACATAATAAAGAGTATTTTATTAACCGACTTCTTCAAAAAGGAGGAGGTTCTCAATTCGTCTGTCAGTTTTTTTTGTATGTTTGTTACGCGATTTCTGTGCCAATTATGAATCGATTTTGATTATTCTTTTTTTAGTTTGGTAGGTCATGCTTCCGAGGTGGTCCCAGTAATTTTGCTTGCGTAGTTTTTGAGTTAGCTTCAATATCACGTATTTTTCCTACTTAATATAAATATGTCGTCGACGTTCTAGGTATGTGCCTCCGTAAATGTTATTTACATAGCAGGTTGTGGTATTCGAATTTGTGTGGTGTGGGATAGGTACCACAACTAAAAGTGAAAAAAAAACTTTCTCCAAATCAAAACCGACTTCCAAAAAATACACTAAAAAGTGAAAAATAACTTTGAAGTCGGTGGCAAAAAACGCAAATTAAAAGCAAAGACACCGACTTCCGAAATCAAAGTTATTTTTCACTTCGGAAAGCCAATACGTAGTCTGAAAACGCGGTAGGTAGGTATATTTAGTTCTGATTTAATTATAAATGGTCATAATTATAAATCTTTATCAACATCATTATAATGTGTAGGTATCTATCTATTATTTATTGTAGATCGCTGATGACCTTAAAAACTTGGCTGGGACAGATTGGATGCGTAAGCCGGAAGACAGGGTGTTGTGGCGCAGCTTGAGAGAGGCCTATGTCCAGCTGTGCACTGCGATAGGCTGAGTTGATTGATAGATCCGAAGAAAAGAAAAATTGATCTACGTAAGTATTTCAACATCCTGCGATAGCGAAACCATGACCTGACTTTCCTATCGGTAAGTGGGTACCTATTTTAATATCTTTCGATCGTAACAACTACGATAAAAGATAATAATTAGCATATCAGAACAATTATTATTTTTATTTACGTTCTTTTATGATATCTACATAATAATTACATATGTCAGTCGGTACAATAATCCCACAATTTGTATGTAGGTACTTCTTACAAAATGATTGAAGAATTCAGCTATCATCGCTATCATGGACATTATCATCATCACGATGTAGATATGGTATAATATCAGATGAAAAAATCCGGATTATAAAATAGCTGCTGTGTGATGTCAATGTGACCGATGCGAGTGGGAAAAACCAATTTAAATATTTTAATACTTTACTAAGTTTTCAATAAAAGTTTGTACATAAATATAAGTTTTCGAATAGGTTTGTCATAAAACGTAACATATAATAAATTACTGAACGGCTGAACGGCTAGTGTGACCATAGTCATAAAAAGTTTTATTAATTTTACCACACTTGACATTTCTGTAATTCTGACGTATTCTCACGCGATGACTTATGTCATTAGTCATCCGCTATCATGCTATTGCTGTTATTTATCTGGAAATATTTTAGCGAAATACAAAGTTATCGCAGCAAACAGCTAATATTACTGATAATCACTTTCACGTAACGCGTGATAGTGAATGCTGGACGCGCGTGCGATGAGAACAAGTGGAAAAATTTAGTGTGTAGTTGTATTCCAATGTTTACCTCAGTGAGTGTTTTTATTAGTTAAAATGGATAATACCAGTGATAGAAAAGACGATACGAGTGCTCAAAAGAAAGAGGTGCTCTCGAGTTTACAGAAAATTTGTTTAGTGTGTGGCGATAAAGCTCTAGGTTACAACTTTAACGCAATCTCATGCGAGAGTTGTAAGGCGTTTTTTAGACGCAACGCCCTAGCCAGCAAAGAGTTCAAGTGCCCGTTTACGAACAACTGTGTGATCACTGTAGTAACTAGAAGGTTTTGCCAGAAATGTCGGCTAGAAAAATGTCTGTCTATAGGCATGGTAAAAGAGTTCATAATGTCAGAAGAGGACAAGGCGGAAAAGAGACGGAAGATAGAAGAAAACAGAGCTAGAAAACGTCAACGCGATCCCGACGACGCAGTAACAAGCTCTAAGAATGTCAAACGAGATGATGAAGGTGACACGGGATTCATTCCGTTACAAGACACCGTGATTCAATATGATACTTTAAGTACAACATGTAGCCCTAGTAGTACAGTCCAGTCTCCGCTGCCAAATGACCTGGACACGTCAATACAGTCTCCTCAGTACAACTACACTCCCGCTCCGCCTGTCACAAGTAATGATCCACCATACACTATGAAGATATACCCAATAGATGAGAAATCAGTAATAAACCGGGCAATATATGAACAACGAATGATGGAATCATACATGTATGAGAATGGAGAAAGTAATATGTATGGGGACTCTCCAAAACAGAATAGTATAAGGTTTGTATAGTATATTATAGTTAATAATAAAGTCATTGCATTGTTTCTGGTTTGTGTACAGTATAAGTGTCACGGGTCATTATCTTTTCGTCCTCTATGTAATTTTATACAAATTCTTGTTGATTTAGATAAGCATTTATCTGAACAGCATAATTAGGGTTCATTTGTGGAATTTTTCACTATTATATTGTTTACTTTCATTATTAATAAAACCCTTTTTGTAACAAAATCCTGCTTTGCCAGTTTTAAGTTGACCGTAAATGGATTACTAAAGTAATATAATAATGTTACTTTGAGGGATAAAGCAAAAAAAAATCCCTAACAATTATGTCTTTTGAAATACTAGGTGTAACTTTAATAAAACTTTAAGAACTTTAAGGCTTTTGTAGCAAACATGAGATTAGGCAAAGTTCAGATTTGGAATGTTGAAGGCTGAGTTATTGTCAATAATACTATATTTAATTTTATTCAAAGAGCAACAATTTTACAAAATATTTAACAAAATAATCAGCATAATTATGACTGGCTGGCTGAGATATTTCAGTTTGAACTGAATAAAAATCATTGTGGCAGACAAAGCAAATCACTTGTCCAGGATTTCCTTCACTCATATGAATGGAGCCCAAAAAAATATGTAGAAAGCATATGACTTTGAAAACTCCACATTGGTATTTGCCATTTCCTCATTATGCTTGAAAAGCAGGCCTGTTAAACTCCAGCCCATTTTAAATGAACATATTAGTTAGAAAACATTATCCCTTAGCACCTTTGGCAACAGCAATACCTCTTGAATGTTACTTCCTCATCAAAACATACATATACCACACTCATCGCACCCTCACGTAGAAGCCCCAATATAATGATTGTAATTGACAGATCAATATTGACAAATAGTGACAAGTCATCGCACAGAGAGACACGGCCACAGCATGTGTGTGAGGAGATCCCGTCTACCAGCAACAACCCCGATGTCAACAAGGCGAGGGATATACTGCAGGATGTTGAGAGGTACATACTTCCTTTATCTTACATTGGCATGAACTGTATAAAAAAAATCATAGTAAAAACTAAAAAGGGTATAAATCTAAATAACATCATGACATATTCACACACCAACTCACAACTCCTCATGCACTCCTACACACTCACCCACACTGTACACTTAGCAATGCTCAGATGGTGCTAGCAGTTTCAATACTCACCCTTTTTCTGCTGCTTGTATTGTAATTAAATTGTAAATCCGTAATTGGCTGTAAGACTAGTTTATTTAATATAAGATAACATTTCAAAGAGCTGTGGATTTTGTGAATAATAAATAAATAAGTAGGCAGTCTGTTCCAGAAGTATCTGATGTAAGTGTAAACAAACCGTGTTCAGGTTATATTTTAATGCAATCGGTCACTAAAGGGAATTCGTAACACATTTATCTGTATTATGAAGGTTTTAACTATATCTCTCCAAATTGTTTTAATTATATGATTAAATTGTAATTGAAAAATCATCAACGAAAATTGAGATGATCCTCAATGATTGTCAAACGAAAAACATATTTAAAATTAAAATTTCGGGTTGTATCTAAATAATCGAATCAAAGCATTAAATGTGCTCAAACTTAAACAAGTATTTGTTTACATTTTCAACAGATACTTGGAACAGACCATAGTAGATAAGGCAGACTGCCAGAGGGCTAGAGTGCACCAGACCTACTTAAGATGCAGCTGAATTCCTGTATCTTACATGAACTACCTATCTGACCTCCACAACCCAGTTACTACAGGGATACCCCTTGGTAAGACTGATTGTCAGACTTTCGGGGACTTTCTTTCTGACGACGCGTACGGCATAACGACTGTCGAAGATCCATGAATAACAGCCGGGACCAACGGCCTAACGTGCTTTCCGATGATGGGTCTTGGTGTGTAAAATGGACACCCATTCACGGACCAACCGCGACAAGCTTAGCTTAACCTGATCGATCGACCCGTGCGGCTGCCACAAGCCAAAAGTAACGGACTCGTGAAAGCTATTTTAGTAGCTTTTGTGAATGGGTATTGTACAATTTATAGGTACACACGGCTACACATCAAGCTATACATTTCCAGTTTATGCTGATCTCGTGTTGTATAGGATTTCCGTACAATGCGAGGTCAGCTTATACTGGAAATGTATAGCTTGATGTGTAGCCGTGCGTACACCCAATAATACCTACATTGAAAAAGTTAGTTACGACGCCTGTTCTTGTTAAATTAATAAATTTAAAATTGAATTCTTTTCCTCGCGTATTTTACCGCTGAATTCCTTTAGTCTACGCACTAACTTTGACACGCACTTAGAATTTTAATATTGATCCAAATTGCCACAAATTACTTTTCACACCTGCGGTAAAATCGCTATTATTTTATAGTTATAACGTTATCTACGATATCGATAGGGGAACCTCGTTTAGACGCACCTGATGATAGAACACCTGTGTGCGCTTCTTAGTAGTGACTCAGATTACAGATTTACGAAGGCATTTTCAAACGCGACTAATTTTTTTTTGAGCTATTTGAGTTGTTTATCGGGGAAAGGACTACCATAACCACAATATTGAGCTATTTCTACCGCCAAGCAGCGTTACTGTGCTCCAATTTGAAAGATATGGGTCCGGTCTAATGAGTCATTTCAGCTTTGTCACTGGCGCTACGGATAACTATGCTTATTTGCCAATCAATAACATAAAAAAGCCGGCATTAAGTTTTTGTTGTCTCTCAGCCAGTTGCAGAAACTAATCTTCCATTAACTTGTTTCAGAAAGCAACATTAAACTCGATTTTAATGGTTATTAATTAATGAAATCATTCGCGTTAATAATCCATTACGTAATGGGGTATTAAATGTTTGTCTTTGAGCAACTGGGTGTCTGTCACTTTAAATTATGTCATAGCATCAGAAAGACGTACGAGATTTTTTTTTTTTGCAACTAGGTATTCGTTTGTCGTCTATTCTTCATGTGTGGTGATGGTGACGAGGGCAGCGAATGTCGTTTGAGAATGCGGCCATTAATGACTCAGTTGCCAGGATTACAGCTATGATAGTTAACATGTGGTAGCATTTCGAGTGGCTCACAACTTTGTTGACAATACATTATCTTTGTGTAGATTAGAAGTTGTAAGAGAGAATACTCCTCGTGTGGGCGATAAACGCGTGTTGTAGGTACCTACTGTATTAGTAAGTATATATAGTTACTTATTACCTATAGTTTACTTATTGTTTACTAGCAACCCGCTCCTGTTTCGCACCGTTCTTACGACATTACAAAAAATCGAGATTTCTTAGTTGTTTAGAGATTTCTTAGTTGCACTTTAATATATTATACACATAATCTAGATACGCGGCAGCGTGTCAAGCCAAGTTAAAAAAAGACAGCAGCCGTGTGTTATATTACACGAACCATTTGGAACCACTTTTGACCTCTCAATATCTCAAAATCTATTTTACTTATACACATGAAATTTGGTTAATTTATTATAACCCCTTAGACTAACCCAACCTCAAAAATTCATAAATACAGCTCAAACGGTTATTTAGATATTAACGTTTAAAAATCGGCATTTTTATCACTGACTGACTTACCTATAGATCAAAAACCTAACCCTCTTCCAGATAACCTAGAAAGTTGAAATTTGGTATTCAGCCTGGTAATTGTGTGTATACAAAGGAAAAAATCCGAATACAGCAAATTTTTACGATTTGAAATATTTTCCGAGTAATCGATTTTTATTCATACCTAGCGCCTTTCAAAATGATCATAGCAAAAACTTTTTCTTTCGCAGGAGAATTGGTTCCATGATGAAAGGTCGCTTTCACCGTTTTGTATAGGTACCAGATTATTAAAAACTTAAACAACCAATAAAAATACAAACTGCAACTGGCAACGCCGGCTCAACGTTTTGACATCATTGAGATTGTAACAATTGTGTTACGAACAAAATATACCTACATTCTTACTATTAATTCTTATAACATAATTGTGCTAGTTACTTCAAAGTCTGTGATTTTTATAAGAGCCCAGATTCGATTCCTGTTGTCTATTTATAAACGTTTAATATGTAACATTTTAAAAATGTACATAATTTCTACAAAAAAGGAAAGGATTCATCAGCATACCTAATAATTTTATATGAAGGCAAGCAATGCAGATTGTTGGAAACACTTAGTCTTCCGGCACATTCGTAGGTATTACCTACCGTATTTGCTTAACTTATTGTACTTACCTACCTAAATGAAAGGGTGATGGTTTGTGTAAGTAAGCAGGTGCCAGGAGAAATACCGATTCGCAACATTTTCTTAGAGTTAAGGCTCTTACATACTGGCGCGATTCGTCGCGTGACGCGACGCCGCCGCATTGTTCGCCGTGAAGTTTTCTCAGAAATTGTTTTGTTCAAATTCGCGTCGCGCGACGTATCGCGCCAGTATGTAAGAGCCTTTTCACGGTGCGAGGTGCGCGGGGCGGGCAACAGGAATGCGGCGCGAAGATGAAAAAAAACGACATATGACACCCTAACTTGATTAAGTATAATATTTAATATGCTACTACCCATCCAATCTTAGAATGTTCGCTAATTAAGAGATTTCGATAAAAAACTTTACGCCATTAAATCTTTCTTATTTAGCACGCAAGTTAATTAATTTATCTTTACCTATAAAATTCAAGACTGTAAATACGATAATCACCATTCTGATGACAGTGGTGGTCGAGGCTAAAAACATAAAAATTGGTGATTTCAAACATCCAAACTCCACCACTGGGGCTGTGAATAATTATATGACGAATTCATCCATTGTTCACGTTAATTATTTAGTGGTAATGAAGTTTTGTGTTATCCAAAATCGAAGTTTCGCGCCAATCATGCGTGTTATCATTTTTACTTTTCACGAATATCACTCATATACATGTATACGATTTAAAATGTGACAAATATTATTGAAAATATTATAAACAACTAGACAATGCCCAGATCTTAACATAATACAAACACAGGTCTAGTAACACGTAATAGTCATTACCACTACTCAATTTGTGTTCAAAATCGCCGACCATTATTGTTTTTTTTATTGTAATGATGTCCGAAAGCGAATATGCCTAACGTTTTTTTTTTTTAATTTCGTTCTTCTCGATATATCGAATGTCGGAAATCGATACTTGGAAATTTTAATAAAATTGTTTTAAGCATTAATTAAATACAATAGGCACTGTTTGTAATAATGATTTAAACTTTTGTAATCTAATTTTAATCGTTTTTCAGACATAATTATTGAAAACTTTAGGTATTACTGAATTTCGCGCCGAAATGTTTCTATATTTGAATTTTAAATTCAGAATCCGCTCGCTTGTCAAAATTATTTTATTTTATTGGACAATTATATCATGGGTATCGTTTTCATGGTTTTCGAGGGTGCTAAAGCTGATAGTGAGGTCAAAATGAAAACTTAAGATGGGTGCTCTAAAAATAAATTAATTAAATCATACGTGAGAAGGAACTTCATTTCTGACAAGGGTCCCCCGACGGCACACGTTTTTTTTATAAAACTTAGACAACCATTTATAGCACAAACTGCAACTGCGACATCATTGCGGAGAATTGTAACAATTGTTTTACGAAAAAAAAAACACTATCTTCTCACACAATCTTGGTACTTATTTTTTAAATAAATTTTACAGATTTGATTGACGAATAATAATAATTTCTTTAGAAAAAGTAATGATATCCCAACAAAAACATTAATGTGAAATTGGGAGCCAAGTTCAATATTAGGAATAGGTGGTTGATGACTTCGCCGACAAAAGAATTGAGATGTAAATGGGTGCCAAGTTCTGTAGATAATCCTGAAATTGATTTATAAGAACAAACAACATTCTTAAATAATTATAAAACAAAATTTCTTGTTTTTTCTACTATAACAGTGTTTGCTCTATAAAAATATAACTCCTTTAATCTAAACAGTCGAATTATTTACACAAAGCACGATAAATTGAAGCTCAAGATTTGACTTGGCTAGTTTTTACCAGCAAGCTAACATTTTAGAGGAGTAACATAATATGTTGACCTTACAATATAGAAACAGTAATTTGCCTATCATAAAGACCAAACATATAAATATGCCTAGATAGAAATAGCTGTGATCGACGTCGAAAAAAAATAGCGCCCAACTGTAAGCCGCTAAATGCACGCACACTAGAAAAGCATATTAACAGCACAATGACGTGGCGCAAGTGTAAGTAGCTGTGTAATGTAGCTGTCACGCACACCAGCATAACAAAGTTGCCTTGTTTGTTTGAGTTCTTTTGCAGCGCGACACTAAAGCCATTTAAAAATATTAATGACATATAAATAATCAAAGATAAAGAAAATAAGTTGATTAGCCAAATATAAGATAACTTGTAAGTAAAAACTAGCCAAGTCAAATCTTGAGCTTCAATTTATCGTGCTTTGTGTAAATAATTCGACTGTTTAGATTAAAGGAGTTATATATTTATAACACTGTTATAGTAGAAAAAACAAGAAATTTTGTTTTAAAATTATTTAAGAATGTTGTTTGTTCTTATAAATCAATTTCAGGATTATCTACAGAACTTGGCACCCATTTAGATCTCAATTCTTTTGGCGGCGAAGTCACCAACCACCTATTCCTAATATTGAACTTGGCTCCCAATTTCACATTAATGTTTTTGTTGGGATATAATATCTTCCGGAACAAATTCTCTAAACGATGGTGAAAACCTCATCAAAATCAGTTGCGTGGTTTAGAAGAGCATCGCGGACATATAAACACTTGAAGTGACTTTCAATTATAATATGTAAGTATAGATATAGATGAAGTAATGTAATGATTATTATAATCAACTAGCTATTGCCCGCGGCTTCGCCCGCGTAAGGTCGGATATTATCCTACGGGAAAGTACTAACGGATAAAAAGTATCCTATATCCTAATCTAGGTCATGGTCTACCTGTGAGCCAAATTTCATCGAAATTCGTTCAGCTGTTAAACTAAATAGTAACAGACAGACAGAGTTACTTTCCTATTTATAAATAAAACAATGGCTATGTTATCGATTAACCCATCCGTCACAATCTTCTACTTACTTAACTCAGACCAACAAAAAAGGAAAGACGGATCACGCCGTACATCAAAAGTGAAGCCACAAAACCATGCTCCTGCAAGTAAACACACAGGCTCACGCACACATCTAAACTAAAACCATGCTCATCGCTACTAGTACGTCACGAATCGTCGTCTAGTTAACATCACCAAAACAAATATAATTATGCCTTTCTGTGTAGTGAAAACGTGTAAAATAATAGTAAATCACAGAAAAAGTCTCACGGAATCACTTTTCACTTGTAAGTATTTCAAATAACATCATTTTTTAATTTAGATAACTATGAATTTTAGGTTACTTGGAACAAAAAACCTCAACGAATGAACGAACGAAAACAGTGACATTTAAAGAACGAGGGTTGCCATAATATGATTTCAAATTTCCCCATTCGATATTTTTTACTTCGAGTAATTATATGTCTGTTTTTTTATGCATTTAATATTTTAGATTTCCAAGTAATACTGAAAATAAAAATAAATGGATAGTAGCTAATTTACTAACCTATTTATATACATATATATATTTTTTTTAACACTCAATTGAAAATTAATGGATAATTCTAAGTGAAAGAGCGGAGTCTCCTAACACAAGCAATTCTTGCATAAAAGGTGATCTCCTAAATGCACTTTGTACTTAATTGTTTTTTTATTTTGCGATGTAAAAAAAAATGTTTTTGTTTCGGAATTCTTCCTAACAATTGAGGTACAATATCAACAATTTCTTACTCGTACAATATTGGGTGGGCTCCCAAAATATTATTCCCCAAGTTATAGGGAAAAACTTTAACAACTGACAACCCTTTTTACACACACATAGATAAAAAGGTGGCTTCACTTTTGCTGTACGGCGTGCTCTGTCTTTCCTTTTTTGTTGGTCTGAGTTACTTAATAAAAATCTTAACTCACTGACAGACAACGTACTGCTGCTGACTAAACCGCTGACTAGAAGCATGTTTGCGCAAGAGTTCCATAATAACGAAAGTGAGCACTAAGAAGTATTTTTGAAAATTCTGTCCCTAAAGGGGTGAAATAGGGGTGAAAATTTGTATAGAAGTTCGTCATTTTTGCCGATGGGGATTCCTATCGGGCATACCGAGGCAGTTCTAATGGTCTCACGCGCCATCACTGAGCATTAGGTACTTATTGGATTGGACTGACCCCCGGTACTTATTTCCATAAGGAAAGTCTCAATCTGCCTAGCCTTTTCCCAACTACGATGGGGTTGGCTTCCAGTCTAACCGGATGCAGCTGAATACCAGTATTTTACATGGAGCGACTGCCCATCTGACCTCCACAACCCAGTAACTGGGTAATAAATACCCATACCCCTTGGTAAGACTGGTAGTCAGACTTTCGGTCTTCTGACCGTAACGACTGCCAAAGATCCACGAATGACCGCCAGTACCAACGGCTTAATAAATAACTAGTAAAATGTCCTAATATCTTTAATGCCGATATTAGGCGCTTCTCTCTAGAGAAGGTCCTTTTTTTTTTAATTCCACGTTCTCTTGACACCTACAACATTATGTAGGAGTGAACGGTTCATCTGCTCCTTTCATTTCTTTTTGATTATTCTGTAGGCGAGTTAATGATGTCGAGGGCTGAAATCGGACATCGTAGAAACTGTTCACTACCTAATGAATTAATTTTCACTTTTGATTAATTTTGTGTTCAGACGTTTCACTTCGAGTAAAAGATGCCGAATGAAAGGAAAATATGCAGCGTCTGATATCGGCTTAAGTACGTACGCACATACCGACTTAAAATCGCCCGACATGACGATGCTCATTCCCACTTAAGTCTGCACCAAAAACCTTGATAATCAGTGCAAAATGACACTACACATTCGTCAATAATATCCTTATCTGCTTATCAGCAGTCCTTGCGTATCGGGCTAGCAACAGCCGTTGACGGAAGACTCGTGTTTTGAAAGTGGCTGGACAGTCCCGGCCGTTAATATGACGCATGAAGCATTAGAAAGCATGTCATACATTTACAGTATTTTTATCTCACGAAGCGACGCGCGCTTTCCTTGTGGTTACCAAATATACATTTACAAACACGCTGTGAATATATGTAAGCGCAGGAGCTCTTAAGTACGAGACAATGGCGAAGTTGGAAGTGTATGTATGTGTGTCCGTGTTCACGGCGTGTTTGTACACTTGGTTATCACAAGTAAAGTGCGCGTCGCTTCGTGATATAAAAATACTATATGAGTGACAAAGATGACGCTCTACAAAACTGAACTTTATTTAAAAGTCGATGTGCCATATTTACGGCACAACCCGTATTAGCCTGAAGGTGTTTCCAAAGAGCCGCAATTCACATTTCAATCAATCAATATCATTTATTTGCATGAAATATGGTGCTTACAGATCTCATAATACAATACATAGTACTTCATATTCCGCCTACTAAATTCAGCATGCAAATTTAGATTGTAACAAGGTTAGGTTTAGGTTCAACAGTGATATTATTATAAGTCGCGGGTAATAGGGTCCAAGGGAGAACATATTGCCATCATCTGAGCACAAATCAAGACTCCGGGCTGCTTCTGAAGATTGCTTTGCCCGACCCATAGTTTTATTTTATTTATTTGAGTTTCACCTGGTCCTCGCGCCAAGAGCTATAGACAGATTCAGTTGTGTTTGGTGGCCTCGTGTTTCCACGTTACCTAGACGGCAGAACGTGTATCACACTACAACGTGCTTATCTATAGAAGAGTTCGTACTATCATAATAACCATGGCTTATTTCATCTTTTCAGGATAGAACCGAACTCCATGGAGTCAATATTGTGTGAAGCAATAAAGTTGGAGTTCGAAGCATATACGTCAGTCAATCCGTGCAGTGGCTCTTCTAGAGAACTGAATGAGGTGAGGAAAAACGCGCTTCCTTCATTTTAAAATATTGCGAACGCAAAGTTTAAGTAAGTATGTACTGAATGTAGTTTACAGACTCAAACCTTTATAGTTAATAAGGTAAGGTGAGTAAAATTTAAGAGAGAGATTTAAGAGTAAAATAAATGATTTAAGTGACACTCACTCTGTGGCACACTTTTTGGTCTGTCATAATTATCAATACAACATTTTATGACATAGCAGCTATTGCGTACATGCTTCTGGTTTAGTATTCATCATCTGCCTAGCCTTTTCACAAATATGTTGGGGTCGGGTTCCAGTCTAACCGGATGTAGCTACTACCAGAATTTTACATAGAGCGACAGCTTATCTGACCTCCACCTCCCAGTTACTAGTAACCCCTTGGTAAGACTGGTTGTCAGACTTTCGAGGTTCTGACTATCCGTAACGACTGCCAAAGATCCGGATTAAAGTATTCTATGTTTTAATAAACATCCACAACCGTGATTGCTTGATCTTTTATATAAATAAATCTTCACAAATTACCGTTTTACAAGGAAAAAAAATCACAATGATGCGTCAGTTTTTAGTAACATTTTCTTCTCAATTTTCAGGTAGAACGTGCCAAATTAAACGAACTAATTGTAGCGAATAAGGCACTAAACGCTCCCATAGACGATGACATCGCGCAGTTAGTGGGAGATACCGCGTCTACAGCCGGCATCAAGGTAAAATACACTTGCTTTAAAACTGCGAAGTGAATCATCATGAAAATAACGTAGTATTTATGATGATGTGTGTTTTATCTTACACTTTTAGTTGAGAAAAAAGACTATTATTAATTAAGAAAATTAAACCAATCTATGGGAAGTAGAGAGAATGGCCACATAGGACTTAATTTTGGAGAAAATTATACCTTCTAATATTTTTTTAACCAGAAAACGAGGCGATGTTTTGTTGAAAAAAAAAAATAACTAGAATTACACGAATCAATCTGTACTGTATGAAAAATCAATCTACCTAGTCTTTTCCCAACTATGTTGAGTTCAGCTGCCAGGCTAACCGGATGCAGTTGAATACTAGTGTACTAGTGTGTATTTAATGTGTGTTACATGGAGCGACTGCTTATCTGACCTCCGCGACCCAGTTACTGGGTTACACGATACCCCTTGGTAAGACTGGTTGCCAGACTTTTGGCCTACTGACTACCCATTACGACTGTCAAAGATCATGATGAATCACTCGGTATACATATAATAATAATAATCGTGCCTATAATTGTCACACTGCAGGGCAAAGGCCTCTTCTCATACAGAGAAGTCACGTGCATTGATTACCGCTTACTCAAGACGTACTATCACATTAAATCATCTGCCTAGCCTTTTCCCAACTATGTTAGGGTTGGCTTCCAGTCTAACCGGATTCAGGTGAATACCAGTATTTTACATGGAGCGACTGCCTATCTGACCTCCAAAACACAGTAACTGGGTAATACGATACCCCTTGGCAAGACTGGTTGTTAGACTTCCGGGCTTCTGACGACCCGTAATGACTGTCAAAGATCCACAAATGACAGCCAGGGCCAACGGCTTAATGTGCTTTCCGAGGCACGGAAGAGTCTCTATATGTGATGATCACCCATCCACGGACCAAACCCGGCAATCGTAGCTTAACCTGATGGATCGACCTGTGCGACTGTTATTACTTAGCCACGAGCACCTTTTTACTATCACATTAAATAAAATCATTAATTTACTCCATAAACTTAATCAAATCCCTAACTTTACAGGAAGGCGGCAGCAAACACGATCCCCGCTTGATAACGATAGTGAACCTTACTGCAGTAGCAATAAGGCGGTTTATCAAGATGGCCAAGAAGATCAACTCCTTCAAGAATATGTGTGAGGAAGATCAAGTAAGAGTTTGAATATTTGGCACGGTTTAATGGAACCTCAAATAATTCCCATTTTGCTTTCTTAAAAATATTATTGAACAGTCTAATATAATGATTGCGGCTCTTTTTGTGAACCCCAAATAATTCTTACTTTGGGGTACTAAAAATACTTATTAGGCAAGTAACTGCGACCAACTAGTATGTAGCGTGGTTGGTCACAGTTCTAATCCCCTTTGTAAAACAGTTTGGTTTTACAAAGGGTCGTTCAACTACAGATGCGGGCGTGGAATTACTGAAGAGCATTTTCGAGGCCTGGGAGGAGTCGCAGGATGTTCTTGGCATTTTCTGCGACTTGTCCAAGGCTTTCGATTGCGTACATCATGATACTCTCATCAGGAAACTGTACCACTATGGTATGAGGGACAAGGCTCTCGACCTTCTGACTTCTTATCTGAACAACAGAATTCAGAGGGTCGATGTTAATGGCAAGAGATCTGTAGGATCTTCGGTCACCATGGGCGTTCCGCAGGTTTCAATTCTAGGTCCTTTCTTATTTCTCATTTATATTAATGACTTGCCTTACCACATAAGGGATAATCATAAGATCGTATTATTCGCAGATGACACATCCCTCATTTTTAAAATCAAACGTCAGTTAGTCAACTTTGAACAAGTTAACGATGCACTCTCTAAAGTTGTGCATTGGTTTAATGTAAATAATCTTCTCTTGAATGAAAAAAAGACTAAACTCATTAAATTTTCAACGCCAAATGTCAGGCAGCTATCTACCAATGTTAAAGTTAATGGAATAGAGTTGGACCCCGTTGAATCGACAGTTTTTCTTGGAATAACCATTGACGGTAAATTACAATGGGGCCCACACATAGAAAAATTGTCAGGTAGGCTTAGTTCGGCCGCCTATGCCGTTAAAAAAATTAGACAGATAACTGACGTAGATACAGCCAGAATTGTTTATTTTAGTTATTTTCATAGTCTTCTGTCTTATGGGATTCTTCTCTGGGGAGCCTGTGCGGACATTAATGCTATCTTTGTTTTACAGAAAAGGGCTGTTCGAGCCATTTACAACCTAGGTCCAAGAGATTCCCTTCGAGAAAAATTCAAAGAAATAGATATTCTGACTGTAGCCTCACAATATATATTTGAAAACCTATTGTATGTACACAAAAACATATCAAAGTTTAAGAAAATGTCCGATATTCATAGTTTAAATACCAGGAATAAACACAATCTTGCTGTACATCGCACTCGTCTCCACAGAGTAGGCAACTCGTTCATGGGTCAATTTATACGCTTTTATAACAAACTTCCCATTGACATTCGAAACTTACCCATTAAACGATTTAATAGCTGTATTAAAACCAAACTTTGTAAAAAAGGGTACTATAAAATCACAGATTATTTAGAAGACAAAAATGCATGGGATTGAGCTGCTCGCTCTGCTAAGCATTGTGACATTTTGAACATTATGGAAAGCCATAAAAATATACCTACCAGTTTTATATACAAATTGACATTATTGAATATTATATACAAAATGACATGATGATTACTTGTAAAGTATTGTTTTATTGTGAATGTGAGGACTATGTGGATATTTATTTTTCGGTCTGTTAGTTTTAGCGAACGTCTGGCAATTTGAGAACTTTATGCGACCTACCCAAATGTCCTTTCTTTGGTATTGTTCGTCGAGTCGTTGAGCTCCTTAAGTTCTGAGTTGAGCTCCACTATTACTGACAAATGCTTGCACTGACTGGACAGGTCCACTCAAATCTGTGTGGTTCTTTCCTCAAAAGACCATTTCAGACTCTTATCTACATGGTCCTCATATGGCCTGACCAAGATTATGTCTGGACTTTAAAGGAGACGGTGACCTCTGAGTTTGTTTCGGCCTTTCTTCTCAGAGTAGTCAGATAGGAAACGCCGACCTCATCTAGCTTATTTTTACAACTTTTTAATATGACGTGTAAAAGCGATTCCAATATCCTATTTACAGAATAAACATTTTCATTTCATTTCAATCAACCGAACCGGTCGGGGCGCTCTAGCTTAGTTACTGAGGCCTTAATGCGAGTTTCTTTTAACTATCTTCACTTAACGCATCTACCGCGTTCGGCGCTCCGATTGGCCCTTCACCAATGAAGGCTATTGAAGGTTCAATCGGAGCGCCGAACGCGGTCGATGCGTAAAGTGAAGGTAGTTAAAAGGAACTCGCACTAAGGCCTCTACCACCAATGCGGCTCGCGCTTGATCAGCCACAAATCTAACCTAACCTTATTTTAAGATCAATAAGTTTTTAAATGATCAGTTGAATACTTCCCATGGCCTTAAATGGCCTTAATGTTTTACTTTTCGACATCATAAACACAAACTTCATTCAATAGTCTTAATCACATTGTCTCTGAATTTGAATCTTTGGATAGATAAGGATATTGATTTGATGTTGAATTAATTCCTCTGTTATGTGACAGGTGGCGCTTCTGAAAGGTGGATGTATAGAGATGATGGTACTCAGAAGTACTATGACGTATGACGGACAAAGAAACCAGTGGAAGGTAAGATGTTTTCAAAGATATGGGCAATAACAATAAACACCGTTATTGGCAAATGTATTGGAGATTCCAATGTATTTTCTACGTTATTTGACATCGGATTTACCCTTCGTTTTCATCATCGTTAGGACGTTCCAACACTTTTTTTGCTTTCCTAGTACCTACTACAACCTACATTCGAACTATGTATTCTTTGTGACATGCCTGAAATACAAAATTTAACGTGAGGAAATTAAATTAAAAGTCTGACAATAATAAAAAAACGCGCACTGGATTTTCGACGCACCGCTTAGCGCCGATAGTTGAAAATCCTACAATGTATTTTTTAATGCTCGGCTCAACACCGAGAGTTGAATATCCAGTGCGCGATAAACCTGGCCTTAAACCGCAAGACACAGCTCACTACTCAATACTTTATTGCATTCCACATGTAGGTATTCTTAGGTGGTAAACTTATAATTAGATCATATGGACCCTGTCGGGCACAGCAAAATAAGTGAGTTAGGAGAAAGGAAGCATTTGTTGGTTATTTAACATTACCATTAGTTAGCTAGCCTAATACTGTGTCTCGACCCGTCAGATCCCGCACTGCCAGGAGCAGTTCGGCAGTATCCGCACGGACGTGCTGAAGCTCGCGAAGGGCAACATCTACCGCTCGCACGAGTCCTTCATCCGCTCGTTCGAGGCGCGCTGGCGCACGGACGAGCACGTCATACTCATCATGTCCGCCATCTTGCTGTTCACGCCCGACAGGATGAAGGTCGTGCATCCCGATGTTATTAAGTTGGAACAGGTGAGTTGGTATCATCTCGGGGTCTTCTTACATACCACAGTTCCTTTCTCCATACAGTTAGCTGTCATCTCAGTATATTGTGTTATGGCGTTAATAAAACCTTCATCCCCATAATAAGCGAGTGAAGTTTTTAATACTTTTTAGTCATAACATTGTCCACATAATCCATCGATCATTTCTTTGGGTTTCCCCAACTTTCACGACATGTCTCCCAAATTTCCGTATGAAATAATTCTAAAGAATAAGAGCCAGTTTCAATGTCCGATAATGAATGGAATGGAACGTAATTTTCATGAAAGTACCAGTCAGATAAGTTAACCAGAAGTCATCTGGAGATGTGTTTGAATCAGTCTGGCTTGAAACCAACATTAACTTGAAATTACGAACTTATACAGACATTTACTTGAAATTACGAAACTTACACACAGACTGAAAACGTCTAGAAATACCAAAGTTTTGTCTTAAAATATACTCTAAATAACTATCTATCATATTTTTCCTTTCCAGAACTCGTACTATTACCTACTCCGTCGTTACCTCGAAAGCGTGTACCCAGGCTGCGAAGCGAAATCCACCTTCCTAAAGCTGATACAGAAGATTCTAGAACTTCGCAAGTTGGCTGAGGAGGTCACCGGCGTGTACCTAGACGTGAACCCCATAGAACCTCTGCTGATGGAGATATTCGACCTCAAACACCACGCCGCATGAAACACAGGGTAACATAGCATAAGTATTATTACTACTTCAGGACACGGATTGGTAAAAAATTGAGAGTAAACCGCTTTAAAATTAAAAAATTTGGGTCCGTTGAGGGGACTATTAAAGTCATCATTGTTCCAGCGAGAAAGAGCTGGCAAATGATAAATAATATTTATTTCTGTAAATAGGTTTTAAAACTAGATGAGGTCTGTGTTTTCTATCTGACTACTCTAAGAAGATTAGCTGGACGAATAGCTTCATCTCTTTCTTGCACTGAAATAATAATGACTTTAACACTTCCCTATACGGCCCCCTGTCTTGCTTCTACATAACATATTATTTATTTTTAAAGTAATCTTGCACTTTAAATTTTGATTTCGTCATCGCAAGTTACGTATCAGTTTTTATCTTAAAGGGTCTAATCGAAAATGCCAAAAGCAGTGCTTAATGGCGTTGACATTAACACTCCATTATTTACCAATCCGTGTCAATTTTCTTTGTCCGTCTGTCACATCGGCCTAAAAAGCTGTACCCATATTGATAAAATGGAAATATTTATATTTATTCATAAGTCACACAGTCCGTTAAGATTTCTTTTTATATTCCATTTCATTATTTTAAAAAAAAACGTTATTCTTGTACAAATGTTACTCGCAAACAGACATATCATAAAAAAATGAATTAAATCAAATGCCAAATTAGTAATATTTGTGATATAAAAAACTAACAAATTGTAAGGCTAGGCTACATGTCCGATCTCTCACGATGTTTACAAGTGTATATAGTATGTATGTCTATGTAGTCAACGCCTATCGTTAATTATAAGTACAATTAAGTATGTGTTAGTCGTTTTTCACAAGTAGCTATTGTTAGTTCGGGGATCATGTCATGTTCACTGAATGGACGCTAATTGCGACCGTTTGCTGTCTACAAAACGGCCGATGAATCATGGCTGGTCCAAACTGTGAAGAAAGCTGCGCAATATTTCCTAGACACCAAATAGTGACATTAGGCGAGTGTGAACATGCGTGAACATTCGGAGAGCCTATGTTCAGACCGGCCATGACTCATCGGCCGTATTGTACATTATAAGAAAGTCAAGCTCAATAAATATAAGAAGAAATGCTTAAGTAAAGTCAACTAATAGGCTACAATGAACACCTCATGAATGTTGTTATCTTTAGATTGTCGATTTGATATGAACACACATTTTAGTTGCACAGTATTTAAGACAATTAATAGACGAAATTAAAGCAAATCGGATTGAAATACCGCTACTGCTGAGCTCGAGGTCCAGAGTTCGATTCCTAGGTGGGGCAAACTTTTGTCATCTGAAATATCTGAATAGCAGGCCACAATCTGGATTTGTGCTCGGTTGATGGCAATAAGCACCCCCCCCCCCTGTTACATGGTACGTACACATAACTGGTGAAATGTGGGTGTACTATTAAGTGCACCTCTGCCTAACCCTTCTGGGAAGACAGGCGTAATGTTATGTTTATGTTAGGTTTGAAATAGTATTTCTATCATAGGTGTTTCTTTTTACAAGACTCCGGCGAAGCCCAAAAGAAGGGCAATATTGCCTTAATCTTTTTTAATGCACATCTGTGTGATATGATATCTACGATCTCTCTATTAAATAACATCACAGTTGCCATACTATTTATACATTTTCTACTAAATTTCTTATATTTATTTGTTGGTTTTTGATCACATTACAAAAATAAATGTTTTTACAAGATTTTACCATTGTTATAAACCTAGCCTTTTATCAGTTTATGTTGTGAATATGAGATATTTCACATGGAGCGACTTCTACTTTGACCTCCACAATACATCCTATAAATATAATAAAAAAATATCGTAAAAGCGGTAAATCTTTTAAATTTTTATCAATAACCACACACAAAATTCGTTGAAATTAAAAAATATTTATTTTGTTTTAGCCTGTAAATAATTTAACTTTAAAAATACGTTTATTGTTAATTAAGAGAAGTTTATTTTTATATTAATGTTTAGAACACGATATTGTAAGTGCAATAATGTATTTTATAAGAAGGAAATATATTATAGTTTGTTTATTTGATTGTATTATTATACTATACAATTATGTACCTATTTGAATTTATAGCAAGCATATACCACACTGTCACACCGCTTGATCACCCTTATTTACGTGAAGAACAGAAGGTAGGTTTTTCAGTAAAACTACACAAAAACTTTTAATAATTTATTCAAACACATTCAAGCCACGCCAAACATATCGCCCGCTCTAAACCAAGCAATAATTGATGATCACACACAAAAAAAAAACGGTTCGAGCGATCGTTGCTATGGACATCTCTATTCAAGTTTGGAGCGATCAACAGTTTGGCTAATATTAAATTATCTATCTACTACATTGCTATAAGTGAACATAGCTAATAAAAACAATATTGAACAAAATAAAACATAATTTCTTTAAATGAAAATATAACTACCTAAAGGTACAGTAAATTGTGACCTTATTATCATAAAACCACACAATTATGAGATCAAGTTTATAAGTGCTCATATCAATATTATGGTGCTCCACTCCATAGGTAAAACAAGCCCCAAACGGGAAAAACACACACATACAGCCCTTAACTAGTGAAAGCCATTGAAAAAAAATATTTGACACCAATAGAACAATTGAAACCGTTGTGATCAGAGCTAAAATCTACAACTTGCCATCTTCAATCCCTAAAGCTAACTTCATTTCTAAGGAATAATTTTGCTCTACTCTATCAAATTTTCCTTCATCGCCATCCTTCTTATCATCTGTGTTTATCTCTATATCATCTACACAATCCTCAAATACATCATCAGTAGATATATCATTGATGAAAACATCACCACTGAGTATTGATTCGTAGATTCTAGGATCGTGTAGATCAACATCGTTCTCATTTGCATTACCTTCATTTGTTTTTCCATACGCTCTATAGTTAGAAAAGGAAGCGTCTCCTGAGCCAGAAGCAATAGGACTACTCCAAGTGTCCATATCCTTTACTTTATCATCTTTGTCTACTTTTCGTGGCGTATCTTCACCAGGATTGTCATTCTGAGCTTTATCATTCTCATCGACACTTTTATTAACCTCTGTGGTATCACTTAGTGTAGTATCATTACCAATTCCCGAATCATCTTCTACAATAGCAGCCATTTTGTTCACATTGTCATCTGTCAGCGTATCTTCTAGGGATAAGGAGGTGTTATGGCTCGGGATGAGGGTAGCTTCGTTGTCATCATTCCCTTCATTAATTGATTCGTCGGGACTGCCTGGGATGAACTGTAACAACTCACCAGCCCTCCATCTTTGTTCGGCGACATCCATGTGAGCTTCCAGAATACGAGATACTTCGGGGAGCTGGAAATATGGATGGTGTCAGTAGTTACAAAGCAGGTACACAAATTAACAAGGAGCGTTAGATAAAAGGCAAAAGCCATGTGCCTGTGATGTCAATAGTGGCATGGTAATAAATGGTCTGGTAGTGCGTATCTCAGATTAATAATTTCCGATTTGATGTGCTGCTCATAAAATCAGAATGCGTTGACTGCTATTATTACTCCAACAATCCATCAATGATGAAGGCTGAAGGCTAAGGCTTATTAAACCTTCATCATTGAAGAATTTGGTTAAACCACCTTTATTATAAACGATATATACTTATTATAAAAAATACCAAGTACTTGATAGTAGAAGGACAAATGAAACTCACAGTATACTCATTCTCCAGCTCATCAGAGATATGTTCAATGATGGTATTGGTCCTGTTATCAATGTTCCCGGCATGACTGTTCATGACGTCATACTGACGGTACAACTCGCGCTCCTCATACTGCAGCGTACGGTCCAGTATCTCAGACGCAACGTTCTGTTCTATGCGAGCATTCTCTACCACGTCCGACCGGTTTACTCCTAGAAACGAGGTTAAGAAATGAGGTTCATGAGAAGCACCGGCTATAAGAAAAATTTGAATATCGAACTGTAATTTAAAAGGGATTTTTGCCACACAGTAGGTACCCGGCTGTTAATTTAGCATATCAAAATTTAGAAAAGTGGGCTTTATTGTCAACTAGCTTCCGCCCGCGGCTTCGCCCGCGTGGTATGTCGATAAAAAGTAGCCTGTGTCCTTTCTCAGGTTCTAGACTATCTGTGTACCAAATTTAATTTAAATTGGTTCAGTAGTTTTGGCGTAAAAGTGCGACAGTAAAGCAGACAGACCGACAGACAGAGTTACTTTCGCATTTATAATATTAGTAAGGATAAGGATTATGCCTGTGTCACAGTCTATCTCTAAAGCTTGATGTGTAATATTAACACCCGAGTACTATTAAAATCATCCAAATCGTAAATTTAATATCATCCATCATCATTGACAGTCTTTTACAACCCACTGCAGAGTATAAGCCTCCTTTTAGTGCTACGCCATACTTCCCTGATCTATGGTTGATTTTGATCTTTTTTAGGTCACTCACACATCTGACTGATGGTGCATGCATGTCTCGGCAACGTCTTGCTAAGGCTACGACTTCCTAGAGAGCTGTGACCGTCATATTATAACGGCCGTCATGAAAATCTGACATATTGATCTGAATTTGAAGTAGGGTTTCAAAAAATGCTTTGTATTTGGACAGCCATTATTGTGTGACCGTTCGCCGCTTTCTGCTGCCTGCTCGTCTCCATTTCAGAGTATACTACATCGACATACTACTATATTTATATTTCAAACAATACCTTGTGAAGGGAACCTCTTATCATTATAAGAATTGATAGTGCTTATTATGGACTTCTTGGCTTCTCTACGATCAATATTTAGCATCGTCTCGTAGGCTGAAGGCAAAACGTTGCTAGTACTGGGATATGCTGAGCTTGCGTCTACAATAAAATCATCTAGATAAACCACTGCCGTGAACGCCTTTTTGACCTTAAAAACTGAGACCATATACTAATTCAAGATATGGAATCCTTCAATCCAGTTACTGTCAATTAATATGCGGCATGCCATAAGAAAGTTAATAATGGCAACACGAGCATCTGCATATAGGTAAGTCAATTTTTTCTAACCATAAGTTATGCGTAAGTATACCCCATTTGAAATAAGATTAGACATTTAAATAAACCTTTTTTACAGTCCGTTCAACCGATTTTGACTTCTATTGCATTGGTAGCATGACAAATGGCAGCTGCAGTAGACAGTTGGTATTGTGTAACTTGTTTTGCTTTTAATGCCATCCTTATGCCTACGGTATAGAAGTCAAAATCGGTTGAACGGACTGTATAAAGGTTTGTTTGAATGTCTAATCTTAGTCCAAATGGAGTATAGGTATACTTGAGTTTGAACAAGCTTAATCGTTTTTTGGAAGAACTTTGAAAAACACAACAGCAGTATCTTACTTGTATCGCCAGACGCGCTAGGAACTGCTTCCTGTTCATCAACAGGAACCCCAGCTGCTGTATCTTCACTATCTTGATTCCCATGACGTCTAGCACAAGACTTTCTATCTGCCCTCTGCCCTCCACTTCTCTCCTCACTCTTCGTCTTTCCAACAGTCTTCTTTTCAGCACCAGTTTTATTGTCCTTCACACGTTTGCCCTTATCTTTAGAATCAGCGGTTCCTTTACAAGATTCCTTTTGATTTTTTTTTGCTTTGGACGCACTGGTTGGTCTATTGGGCGGCTTCTTAGTAACTGTAGCTACTTCTTCTTTTAATTCATCTTCACTTGACCTTGAATCTGATGATATGTTTATTGAATCTGTTTCACCAGATGATGCTGGAATTGAAAGATAATTTACTATTTCAGTTAATAAGTTCTTGTTTCAAGTTAACCTTGCCGAGATGTCATAGAAAACCTTCTTCCTCTCTTTTATCAATGACACAAATAAAGAATTAGCGATGCTTCTAACTAAAAAAATATTGGAGCTCCACGCTCCCAAAGATTTTAAAACTCTACTTCTTTGTAGTTTTAACACAGTTCAGAATATACCAGCTATTAAAAACTGTTAAAACTACAAAATGTTATATCAATCATGCTAATTACGGGCGGACTCGACTTGCTCCTCTCCAATCTCATACTGTACATCCGTTATGGGCCCCTGATTATTCAAATATTCGAACAGCACGGCGCCCGGCACATGCGTCAACTTCACTTTATTTTCGTCTGCAATGAAAAGTCATTATTTAGGTACATTCTGTTCATCCATTTGTTCTACCAGTCACTTCGTCACTTCTCACACTAAACTTAAGCACGTTCTACTTCTGTTTTCATCAGGAGAAAGTAAACTTTCAGTTAAACTCTAACAAGCTACAAAAGAGAAAGGACTACCTTATCCAATGCTGAAAGTTGCCTGAGCAGACCTACAAGATTCGCAGAGGCAACCATAGTGCATCAGTTTCGTGAGGACCATGCTTTTCGGTTATCATTTAAATGTAATTATTTACTTTACTCTAATGACCATTTTCACTATAAGGAACACCTAAAATATACTGCCTGAAAAACACACCGTTGGATTTTAAACGCTCAACTGAGCGCCGAGAGTTGCAAATTCAACAGTGCAATAATATTTAGGCATTCATTTAGATTTTGCGTAGTGTTAGTGAAACCGTAAGTAAATGTTTCATCGTACCAGGTTTGTCTCCACCAGTTAGTTGGCTGAGTGCTGTTCGGTCGAAGGCATTGTCGTGTCTATAAGTTGTAAACATTGTCTTTTCTTTCACTAAGTGCGCTGGTAGGCTTTCCATTTCCTTGTGGTATGCCTCCATCTTTTCTTTGTCGTACAATTTCTGAGATCAAAGTTAAAATATGTGAGCAGTGTGAGTCATTACTGAGGGTTAGTAATTAGTTAAACAGTTTAAGAGGAACTCCTTACATTCATGTTTCACAAAAATATGATAAGTCTACTCCCAAGTGCATAGCGATGATATAATAATAATAATAAATTTATTACGAGTAACAACACAACATAACAAGAAAAGCGGCAGTATTTTATTTTATTTTTTTATTTTTAGTTTGGAAATGAACACAGAGATGATTGTTGATCGAGATGCAAGGAATAAAAAGAGGTACTGCCGTCCCCACACAAATTGCTTCAAGAGCTACTAACCATGGGGTCAACAGCAGGTTCTCCCCTGGCAATCCTAGCCTGTCGTTCCTCCTGTTCTCGGTCCAGCTCAGCGAAGATCTCCAAATCATCAGCACTTGGCTCCAGATCCAGGTTTTCATCATCAAACTCCTCATTATTCATGCGGTGCATGTAGTTTATGAGAGCTACCCCTTGGCCATCCAATTGTGCTGGAAAAGCAAAATTACAAAATACTGACACATTATGTAAAGAGGGTGAGGTTACCGTCCTATGCGGGAAAAGTCCGAAAGGGATACCGGGACCTTGGCAACAGGCAACTGAAGGAACACGGGTGGGTTTTAGTCAGTAAAAGTCTGACACGCCCTTCCGCTCCACCCAGAGCGGGAGAAGTCATTGGATGATATCCCAGCCTCAAAAAAAAAAAAAAAAAAAGGTTACCGTCCTAAACAAAAGCCTTTTAAAATGGAAACGTTTTACACTGCATTTTTCAATAAGGTACAACAAGTAAAAACATTGTGATTCCTATTATTAAGCACAGCTGTCAGCAACTCACCACTTGGTCTTCTTTCCACTTGTCCTTGGCTGGTAGACGCTGTGTGATCCCCTTTACCTTTAGTATCTTTTCTCTCGCCATCTCCTTGTTTAACACTCTTCTTCTTTTCATCGGCTTTCTTAGGTGAGTCTTTCGGAACATCTTTCTTGCCTAGAGGAATTTCTTTAATCGGAATTTCTTTAATGGGGATTTTTTTAGTACTTTCTGGTTTTTTTGTAACAATCTTCTTGTCGTGATCTATGATTGTATTTCCTTCAACTACTATTCCTGTATTATTGCTAATCTCAATGAGTTTCTTCTCTTCCGTTGTTTCTTCTTTGTCTTTTCCTTTCTTAGTATTTTCTTTAGTAGTAATATTATCTTTTCCTTTTTCTATAATTTCAGTATTAGTATTGGTCACATCTTCAATAATAACTTTATTGTCATTGACATTGGGTTCAGTTTTTTGTGCATCTTTTTTCTCCGTTGAATCTATTATTTGAATCAAAGGTTTCTTCTCAGCTACTTCTGCAGTTTTTTCCTCGTCTGGGTTGATTTCGGTTACTTTTAGTTTGTCTTTACGGTTTTTGGAATCTATAATCAATGTAAAATTATAAGTAATGACAAAATTACTCAAAACAAAAGTACAACGCAGTTAATTGTATTTACCCTCCAAAATCTTGGTAACCCCCTTCCTTCCTGTATGGGGTGGCTGATTAAATAAGAGATTGTTGATAGTTTCGAAATCTGATGTTATATCGCTATAATCACAAAGAAAGAGGTTAATGTATTTTTTGCAATAAAAAAAGGAATGTAAATATTCGCAAGGTAGCTTGGTAGCGGCTGGAAGAGAGAACCCTTAAGATCGAGTAAAATGGCATGCGATCGAAGAGTTATATGTCCAGATAAATGCTTATGATGATGAGAAAACTGATACACTATTGACTATCTAGAAAATTCCAAAAGTAGGTTCCAAAAATGTTTCTCGAATTTTTAAATGCAGTCGCGTGCAACTAAAAATTTCGAGAAACAGGCCCACTTTTTAAGCAGTGCATCAGAGCATTTGGTGGCATTAAGAACTAAAATAACTGCTACCAAATGCAACAGAGACTGCTTGAAAAGTGAGTTTGTTTTGTAGGTACTTTTTCATGGCCGCCAGGTTTGTTTTTTTTTCCAATTTCTTTTTTTTGGAATCATCTACCAAATCCTTTATTTTCATATCGCAGAGGGTCATGAAACCAAAAAAAAATTTTTCAAGACCGCTTGACGTCATAAATCCACCATTTTTATTTTATAAAAAACAATACCTAGTAGCCAATAACCATTGCGCGACCTACGAGTCAATATACACGAGACGAGTCAGTATAAAAATCCATCCAGCCGTTATCGACGGTATAAAGAATCATGTAAGTGAATGTATGAAAGAAGAATATAAGTGGAGGATAGGTAATATCTAGACATAAATACGTGTGAAAACATAATCCGGTCTTTGCTCTCGGGCAGTTGGGTAATCTCGAATCGGACATTGGCTTCTAAGATACAGGTACATAAACCTTGTTTAGAAGTCAGGGTTTTTCACTCTTGAGCACTAGCCTATGTCATTTTTATATTAAAAAAAATGTTAATGGATTTTATGGAGAAAAATCTCCTTAGACACTTACGGCTTTTGATTCTTCGGTTTGATGTTCCCGTAGCCATACCAGTAGTCTTCCGATGGTGGCGGGGGTGGTTCATTCGTGATCTCTTGCACCAAACGCTTGCTGCGGTCTTTTTGAGACCACTCGATATTGCCAGTCTCAGGACCTGGTTGTATTATGAGAAATATTAATTGAAAGTTTGCTGTGTGTGTTTTGGGATCCTTTGTTGCACTGTTTTTTTAATCGTATAGGATATAGAAATCACCTCGATTCCTTTGATATGAGACAGGAATACGAAAAATGGACCCATTGCGAAATACAGACTTTTGTCAGTCTTAGTAATAATTCGCATTATTTCAGTACTGAACTAGCAACGTCACATATGTCTCCCACTATGATAAATGCCTTCAGATTATCTTTAACACTGAATTATTCTACAAGCCCTCTCCATTTTCCTAAACAGTATTTGATTACTTACGGTCATCCTTTTTATCGCTCTCGTCACCGCTGTCTTCGCTTGTAGAATCATCTTCTTCAGAAGCTGACAACATATCCACAGCCACTCCATCCTTGTGTGTTACCTCTTCTGGTCCATACTTTGACTCCACAGATGAAGGACCTTCAATTTCCAGTAGTTTTTGTTTATTTTGTTCACTTCCAACATCTGGTGTGACTTCTTCGGGGTTCTCTTCTTCCTGTTAATTCATATTTATAGTTTTTTTAAGGCGGTTGTTTTTTTTTTGTAAAACGTTTTTTATTCATACATTTTGAAATATAAAATGTCAAATGACTCGAAAATTATTGACATTTGCATTAGGAGTCAAAAGGGGTAATTTGGTTGTAAATGACCTCTCCTACATCCCCATAATGGATTGCTGACATATAACCAATAACCCAGTATTTTGTTTGTTTTTTTGTAGGAATTTCTTAGTAACAGCCCGGAGTTTGGAATTTGGCGGTGCGATACCCCCGTGGCTCGGAAAGCAAGTCGAGCCGTTGGTCTTGCGACTAATCTCTCTCCGGTCGTGTCTGATTGCCGTCCCATTGGACTCTGAGAGTAAAGGAAGAGAGAGTGCCCCTGTATCTGCGCACACAATTGTGCACTATAATATCTCCCGCGCCGAAGGCTAGTCTCCGTTGAGATTGGCCGCCGTGGCCGAAATACGGTCTGGAGGACTATATATTTTGCCGAGGTAGGTATGAATTTACCTTTGGTGGAAGTCCTTCTTTCTCCCGTGCCTCTTGTTCCCTAGCCTCCCTTATTGCCTTGTTCTCATCGCGCATTTTTATTAAGTACCGAACACTTTGCATCACTTTCTCTTGGTCTTTGGTTATCCAGCTAAAAAAGAGATATCAAACAGTGTATTAAAGTACTTAATCATTATTTCCTCACCGAGCTGTTGAAATCGAACAACGCAATGCTTTTCAATCATGTTACACGTATGTTAATGAACCCCAACTCAAGGGGTTGGCCGTTAAAGTGGCATATCGTTTTTTTATAATTCTGAGCCTCATACCTAGTCTGGTCTCTTTCTCAAACTCGATTTTACGCCAGTGTAAGCATTGTACCTAATTAGCTCCTTGTGGAACCCCAACATCCCCACCTCTACAATTTTGTGTACCTATACATAACTAACGAGAGTCAAGTGATGGCTCCTAAGTATCGCTTACCGCTTCCTCTCAGCAATCTCCTCTTGCACACCACCTCGTTGCCAAGCTTCAGCGCAGGCGCGATCCCTGGGGAACACCGGACGGTTGTCCAGGTTGAGGAGTTCCTTCAACCGAAGCGTGAGGGTCTTGCGATACGCGGGGATGTTGCGGATCACTGGGTTACCAGTTAAAACCAACACTGTGAAATATATGACTGTTTAGTTAGTAAAGTATGTGACAGATAGGCCGTCGATAAATATTACCGCCGGTCGGTTTCTAAACTTTTTTTTTGCAACATTCTATTTTCATGAAACAAAGCTTATATTCTTCTCCAAATTAAACTCTATCTACCTGTGAAAACTACATGAAAATTGGTTCAGTAGTTCCGGAGATGTACGCGAAATAAAAAAACAAACAGACAGACAGACATCGGATTCTACTGTTTTGTATAGATTACAGAGCCATCTAGAATGGTCTCAAGTGTCAAAAGTTTTTGCCAAAAAGTGTCTTATGTGCTGACTTTTTCGGGCTTAACGAGTTTTCGTCAAAGACTACCTGCAAGCCGCGTTACAAAAAAAAAAGACAAAATACTAGCAGAATTCTTTATAAATGTGTATTTTTATGTCTTTTTTTTCGCCAAAGCCAAAAGCCTGTACTCAATAACTGAAAGTTTAAAGTTGCCAAATTATTAACGCCCAGTCTCTAAGCAAAAATCTCAATAACGATATCTGTTTAATTGAAATACCTTTCAATATAATCATATCGGCAAGCACATCGACTATAAGAGGATCTTCCAGGCGATTGTAGGATATGTCCAATACTGATAGATTCTTGCAAAACTTTAAATGCGCTAGGTCGTCTGAAACATTTAAATGTTAATAAATACTAAGGCAGGTATACCTGGGTTATTCCGTTTATCCAACTAGGCCCAGAGTGGATTCTCGGATATACGTTTCCGAGTATCTACCTTTAGGCCAACGCAGACCGGTACGGGATGGCAAAGGATTGTGCCGTCAGTCAGCGCACACCAGCCGCTTAGATACCGCGGCATTCCAGCGCCTTGCCACGGCGCGCGCACGCCGTGGTATGTCACAACCAGCGCAGGCGTCCTCGGCATGCCGTTGCTTACCGCAGTACGCCACGGCATCCCGCCGTGGGAGCCCGTGGCGCGTCTTTCAATGCCGTGCAATGAAATCCCTTTCGATGCCATGGCATCATTTAAAGCATAGCAATTTATGTCGTATTTCTATATCGATACGTTTGAATGTCCATTGGTAAAAATTTAAATCCCTTGCCATGCCGTCCTGGTCTGCGTAGGCCTTCGAGTGGATTTTTTGGGGTGGATATAAGCCGTATACCTAACGTTTTTATTCAGTATCCATAATATGAACGAGAGAATTGTGCTTAGTTAACATTTTAACAGTCTTACTTGATTTCGGCTTTCTAGTAGGTCGCATGTATAATCAAGGCTGCTTTATCTTCACATCATCATCTGCCTAGCCTTTTCCCTACTATGGGGGTCTGCCTGGTCTGTTGGGGTCGGCTTCCAGTCTAACCAGATGCAGCTGAATACCAGTATTTTTCACGGAGCGACTGCCTATTTGACCTCTACAACCAGTGTCTGGGTAATACTTTACCCCTTGGTATGACTGGTTGTCAGACTCTCGGGCTTCTGTTTACCCGTAACGACTGTCAAAGATTTACAAATGACAGCCGGGACCAACGGCCTAACGGGTCTCGATATAATGGATGGTCACACATCCATTGACCGATTTCAGAAACGTAACGTATTAATTTTGGGTAAAGTAAAGCATTTGACTCCACCACAGATGAAAGAATGTGAATTCTGACGAATGCTCAAATGTTTTAATGCGAAGTTGTATTTAGGTACTCATACTTACCAACACCACTGAGCATGTTATGAGCAATGCTTAGCGTATGTAAATCTGGAACCACGTCCAGATTCTCTATTGTTCCAACAAAATTGTGGTCAATATTCAAAGTGTCCAACTTTGGACACCCATCTAAGTTTTCAATCTTCCTCAAAACATTATAATGTAAGTATAAACACTTCAATTCAGACAACGTGTCCAGTCCCTCAATCCTCTGGATGCCGTTGTTCTCCAAAAATATGCATTTTAGACCCGTGTATTCTTCTAGGTTTTCAATTTTTGCGAAACCCTGCAGAAGAATAATACCTAAGAATACATATATTTTTCAAATATTTTAGACCTAGACTTATCTTGGTAGACTACTTTGCTATAGTGGTATCAAAGTACGATCGCAGGTCATGTAAATTTAAATGTTATTGACTTTTTAATTATTTTTTTTATTGAATTAATCGTCAATCAATGCATGATTGACGCGCTCCTAATTCAATTAATGCAAAACTATACCTAGCTAGTCTATGAAATTGAAAAAAAATTGTCGGTCGTCGATGTGAATTTTACATAAATGCTTAACTACTTTACCTGCTTTCGTTAAATAACTTTTAAGTACCTTAAAATGCAAATACAGAATGTCATTGAGATATGGCGTGGTATACAGTTTGTGTTGTCTGCAATGGTTTTTGATGAAGTCTTTTGTCATCCGTGGGGTCTTTTCCATGTCCTCTAGTTCTCTCTGAATTTTTTTCTGAAACTCTCTTTGCCTTTGTCTCTCTTTAAGAGCGTCATCTCGCTTCTCCTTTTCTTCTGCCTGCTTCTTTTCTTCTTCAGTTTCTAACACTGAAAGTAATTTAAAGACCAGGTTTATTTTATCGCTACGTTCTCGTTATGTGAAAGCTGCCTGTGTAAAATGAAGAAAACATGCATTCTTACCTGGGTCTCATGCCAAAGACCTTTAAATAGGTTTTATTATTTTAAGGCTATACGTTTTTTTATTTTATTACCTTCGAGTTTTCCATCAGTGAGCATGGGTACTTCTTTGCAGCCCGATGATTCCGATTCTCCCACTTCAATATGGTCTCCTTGAGCTCTTGGATCAATCTCTTCTGGTGGTAACTCACAAATCTTTCCAGACTTATCTGCAAGAGCCTTCTTCTTACTCTCTTCCCTCCTCAGCATATTATTTGCTAATTTTAAGATGTCTTTATTCTCTTTCATCTTACCCTTGATATCGAAAAGAAGATTTTTTATCTTTTGGCTCCGTTCTTGTTGTTGATTCTTTTGCAACTCTGCAGTTTTTTTCTGTTTCTCATCTTGGTAGGAGAAGTCAACATCCCACAGTTCCTTACGTATCTTTTTCCCATTTTCATCAACTTGTTCGGTTTTGGTAGCAGACTTTTCTGCAACGTTAGAGTTATCGGCAGCAGCACCTTCGTTTTCTTCTTGTTTTGTTTTTCTAGCTTCTTCCATTTTCTTCTTCATTGGGTGCAAAATGTTATGAGATTTTAAAAGTATTTCATCAACTTCTTTGATGAAAGTCTTGCACTCCTCATTTCTCTGTTCATACCTAGCCTGGCTTTGATTTACTCTATCTTCGTGATCTCTTATCTCAGAATTCAGTTTTTTAATAGCATCATGTATGCTATCCATTTCTGGGTCAGAAACTAAATCGGTTGGTTTTTCTTCTTCTTGAATTTCTTCTGCTTTTTCCTCAATATGTATCCCACGCCTTAGAATTTCGCCCTCTTCTTTTATTTTGTCATAAGCAATGTTAGATTTCCTTGAATTGTCTAATGCCTCATTAACGTCATTCAATAATTCATTCATACTGTTCAGTTTATTTGTTATATCTTCACGTATAAGTGTACTTAGGTTTTCAGCACCTTCAACGATGTTTCGAGCTAGATTTTTCATTTCTTTGACTTCCATTTCATTATTCTCTGGCTCTCCCTTGTTCGTCGTTTCAAATATATTTTCCAAAGTGTTTTGTAAAGATTGCTCCGTCTCTTCATCAAACTTTTGTAGGTCATTTTTGTGAACAGTTTCTGATGGTATTTCCTTGACATCGCTTTTATTTTCGCCCGAGTTGGAGGATTTACTATTATTGCTGTTTTCTGAGGTCTTATTCAATGTAGGTGGTGCTGGTACTACATTATTTAGCACGGAATTTATTGCACGTAATGCCTTCTCAGTATCTTTAAGTTTCGCCCCAAAACTCTTAGGAAATACATCTTCTACGTTGATATTTTCGTCTTCTTCGCGTTTTGGTTTATCTGGTTTCCTATTACTTTTTTCGCTTAAATTCGGAGTCAATGGGTTATATACTAAAGGTATATTCATGGCTTCGTTTATAGCATATTTTTCTTTTACTTCCTCAAATACTGAGCGCCTTATTTGTCCTTTTATTAACTGCTCAGATGAACTTTTAAGTATTGGGTTCTTCTCTATTTCTATAGTTTGTATTACTTTAGGATCTTGAGATGATTCTGCCTCATCATAGTTATCAGCCATTTTCCCCAACATATCTTTAGTTTCTTGATATCTTGTTTCATAAGACTTAGTGGTGTATTGACTAACCACTTTTTCTATTGCATCGTATTCTTTTTCATCGCTATCCGAGCCGACACGTTCACTGTGCTCTGAACCAGTTTCGGCGCATTCACTTGCACATTTCGCTTTGTAGTCAGATACAGAAGTCATTAAAGAAATCATGTTTTTGTAATTTAATTTGTTAATTTTCTCTTTGTCACCTTTAGCAGCATCCAACTCCTTCCTCATATCGTTGTAGCCTGTTAAATTTATTTCGTTCAGGGGTATAGCTACTTGCTTGTTTAACCCTTCGTTTTGCGACAGAATCTGAATTTGGCGCGCTTTCTCGGCTATGATAGGGTTGTCCTTCAACACCTCTTTTATTTCTTCTAGAGTAAATGGTTTATTATGATCATCTATTTCAGTAAAAGGCTGACCAGACATTACTTCTTGCTCAGTTTTAACTATGCCAGGGTGAGAAGCCGCTATATATGGTCTATTTATAGCCACCGTTAAAGGTTTGAGCTCATTCTCAATAGCTTTTTCGATCATTTCTTTAGGAAGCTTGGCATCCTGGAAGAAAATTCGCAATTCTTCCCGTTTTTTCTCTATATATTGAGGATCCTTTAAAGCTTCGGGTACCTCCATTTTTTACTGAAATTATGTTATTATACTGTGTAATTATGTCCAATAATCTTTATTTGAACCAGATAAATTAATAAAGTAATACTTATTTGCTTTGTTTGACACAGATCAAACAAAATTTGGCGTAGTTACGTATAGCCATAGTAACCAGACTATTTTGTTTGGTCGATTTTGAATATGGAATTACAATACGGCAATGCCAGATAGGATTTTTTAATTAACATTTAAAGTGCTTTCATTTTATCTTGACCCGTGGCGCCATTGGTAACACAGTAGCACAGAGTTTTGAAGTCTTAGTTTCAATGTAATAGAGTTCAAAATGGCGAGTATGGTGACTGACAGAACAGAATTACATGACTGCAAAATTCGGTGCTGCCAATCGCGTCACGGGTCAAGTTATAATAAACACACTGTAAGCATGTTAGAATACGCTCTTCAATTATGTTATTCTAACAAATTTTATTCTTTATTCTTCTAAAATTCTCAACACAATTTTTTTAAATTAAAAAGTAAAATTCTTGTTGCCTTATTTACGGACTAAACGAGACTTCAGACTTTATCTGTAGTACTGTCAGTATGTCATTCAGTAATGCATTCAGTCAATTTGACTGTCACTGTCAGCTGTCACTGTCAGCATCATTTTCAAAATAAATACTATTTTCATTTTCTTCCACATTCTTTCTGTATCACTAACAAATACATTGAATATTCACTGAATCTGAATCTGAATCAATACGAATAATGTTGAAAGCTGAAAGTGCTGAAAATAGGCCATAAAACTACATGATGACTGACGAAAGGAATTTTCGATCATCTTATTACGAAAAAGTCGGATGCCGGGGGGTCGAGGAAAAGAAATCGCTTGAAATATTAATGAAAGAGAAACCTTGGGACAAAGTGAAGTTAAAACAGTTTTGTTTGAGGTTTACAGTGCCTGCTGCGTACAGGAATTTAGTTTGGAAAGTGTTACTGGGTATGTTTCTTTTACTACACAATAATGCAAACAATGACAATATTGGCATAGAAAGACGACATTTTTCATACATTTCAAAATACAACTCTGCTTCCACCGGAGACGGTTTTAAACAAAATGATTGATGAATGATTTGACTTGAGAGAATTTATTTCTTGAGTGAAATAAATTCTCTACTAGGTAAAACCAGTTTCAAGTTAGAAGTTATTTATTCATTCAACAGAAAATTACATTATTTTAAAATATTTACTTAATAAAACACAAAAACTGCATTAGTAACCAACATTTTTTAGCTGAATAAAGTCTTCAATTTCTATACATCCTAATTTGACATTTATTTCACCTCAACCATCAACTCTTCCAGACATACTGCCTGTCTACCCAGACTCTCACCAATATGTAATGGAACAACGCACGGAGCAGTACCAAGACTTATTGTATGCAGTAGAGATGTTTGAGCTGGTGGATATGGATGCGCCCCGCTGTCAAGTGCTGTTGGAGATGTGGCTGTTGGAAAATGAGGAAAGGAAGCCTCCACTATTCCCGGAGACTAATTTCTCAGTGAGCAGTATTTATAATAACTATTAAGATAAATAATAATCTGATAATGGCAGAACTTATGAAAATTATTCAACAACTTTAGAAATTAGGTAGGTACTTATTTCTGCCATATTCTTCAAGAGTTTCTACAAGATTGCAGTAATATATTAATAACCATGCTGCTTTGCTGACATTTCCTAAATTATATTCATTTGGGCTATTCTGTTATTCAATGGCCAGAGACTTTTTATATATCAAATATATGTCAAACACCCATAGTTATTCATCGGATAAAAGTTATCAGGCCATTAAAAAAAGCCTCGGTGCTCGGCGACGCGAAGCCGCGACCGCGCCGAAACCGCGTCACTACCGCGCCGAAACCGCGCCACTGCCGCTCCGACGCACAGTGGGCTGAAATCGCGAAGTAGGGACTTAAGGCTTTTAATACATCTTATTGGATTTTACGCATAAATTCAAGCATTTTATGTAATTTAATTTTTTTTGATATTCCTCGTAATTTAAGAGATATAGGCTCCTAAACTTTGTATGAAAAATAATGTGTTATATGAAGCAAATATTTTGTTATTCCCAAATATTACCAATATTCCACATCACTCCTGTGACGTCACTTGTTTACGATAAAAACTCATTAGCACGATGACCTTGATGAACGCGTCTGCCAATCAGAGCGCAGCAAATTATGACGTGTCATTACATGATTGGACACTTAAAAACAGGTAGAAAAACATGACGGTTACATTTGAACACAACCCTTTTAGTACGTTGTTACACCCCGTAATCAACGCACTACCCCATATATTTTATTTTCGTTCGGTAACAGATATTTAAATTTCGTGACAATGTTTAATGATTTAGGTTCAAATATTGATTTGGTTGTGATATTGAAAGAAAGTGGTAGTTTAAAAAATAATGATGTCCTCTTTAATGCTATAAAATCTAGATTACCAAATACTATGGTATTAAACGATGAAGACGAACAAATTTTAAAAGTTTTCTGTGCTAAGTACTGTTATAATCTTCAAAGAAGGTGGAAAAGTGCTAATCGTAAAGAAGAAATTTTTAGAAATACTAATATTGAATGGTTGACATCGGAAATAATGTGGCCAGATTTTATTTTAAAAGTTCTAAAAACAAATGACGATTGCTCTGGAGCGAGTACATCAACTGAATTTGTGACTCCTAAAAAAGTGTCAGTCGCTACTTCAACCAATGTTAGTCCAAGAAAACCTTTTATAGAATTAGGCCCTAAGCAAAAAAAGAGACGCACTGGGAATATTCATAAAACGATGACTTCAAATGAGATATCTCATGCACATATGATTAATTTACGAGAAAGTGGAAATAAGGATATTGCTGATATACTGGATCACTTAAGAATCCACAAGACGTACAAAAAGTAAAAAATAGTCTTGCAGATAAAAATAAAAAGTCAGAATTTACTGCAGATAAAGCTTTGGGGCTTGTGTTGTCCCTTAAGTTGTCCAAGTGGCAATACAATACTTTAAGACAAAGTATTAAAGAAAAGAATATTGATTTGTTGCCTTCTTACCAAATGGCAAAGGAAGAATGTTATCCACCTAAAAATGACATGATAGTGACAGATACAGCAGCTAAAATAAAATTACAGTCACTTTTAGATGTAACGACTAAGAGAATACTCAAAACTATTATAATAGATAGCACTAAGTTTAAAGAATTGACCCTCATTAGTAAGTGTGGATTTGATGGTGCTTCGAATCAGGCAAATTACAAACAAAGAATATTTTCAGAAAATGCAGAGGAAATTGATGATTCAAGCATATTTATGGGAAGTTTAGTACCAATCAAAATTGTGTCCGGGGACCAACTCGTCTGGGAGAACGATTCACCAAATTCAGCATTTTGGTGTCGTCCTATGTTTTTCAAGTTTCAAAAGGAAGATAAAACCACTATCAAAAATCAAAAGAATGAGACAGAAGCAGAGATAAAGAATTTAATAGCAACGGAAATAGCAGAAATAAAAATTTCACATTCCGTATTACTAACTATGATAGATGGCAAAGCAACCTCAGTCTTATGTGACACTTCAGCACAACGATGTGATATTTGTAAAGCAACTCCAACCGAAATGAATAACTTGCCTTTAATTCTGGAAAAAGAAGTCGATACTGATTTATACAAATACGGCATATCATCATTACATATGTGGATACGTTTTATGGAATGTGTCCTTCATATTGCCTATAGATTAGAATTAAAAACCTGGGTTGCAAAAGGCGAAAATAAAGCTATGATGGAAAACAAAAAAAGAGTAATACAAGAAGCTTTCAAAAACCAAACTGGTCTTTTAATAGATGTGGTAAAACAAGGACACGGAACAACCAATGACGGTAATACTGCTCGAAGATTTTTCACAAACACAGATATTACTGCTTCAATTACAGGTGTCGATAAAAATTTAATTAAAAGATTTGCAACTATTTTAGAAACTATGTCTTCAGGCCAGAGAATTGACCCTGTTAAGTTCAAGGACTACACAGATGCCACAATGAAGCTGTATATAGATTTGTACAAGTGGTTTTACATGCCCTCCAGCGTACATAAAGTTCTTGCTCACGGAGCAGATATAATTGAGAACTTCGGATTAATTCCTATTGGAAAATTGTCAGAAGAGGCTGCTGAATCTAGAAACAAAGACTTTAGAAGATACCGCGAAAACCATTCACGAAAGTTCAGCAGGACAGCTTGTAATCAGGATATACTAAATAATTTGTTGATTAGTTCTGACCCCTACATTTCAACAAAGAGACACAAAATGATTCGTAAACATAAAGAACTTTCGGAAGAGGCAAAAGGTTTATTAATACATGATGATTTTGACGAAGATAATGAGCGAGAAAACATTGAATTTGTAAATGTAGAAAACATAGAAATAGTAGCCGAATGCGAAACGGATGATGATTAATTATTCTAAATATATAACAAACTATATAATATATAACTAGTGTGTTTGTGTAAGTGGGTGTCAGTGGATTAGGCCTCTTGGGGAAACCACTTATTAAAAAAAACGCGCTTTGTTCTTTACCTCAGGGGTGGTGTGGAAATGAGAATGAAAAATTAAAATTCTCTGAAATCGCAGAAAATCGCAGCCCGACATATAGCTGAAAATTTAGAAAAAAAAACATGTAATTCATATCTGCAAACCATATTTTGAGATGTCTTGAAAATTGGAAGAAATTCATATAAATATGTTTTCTTTCATACAAAAAAAAATATAATTTGCTTTATCTTCGAAAATAGTTAATTTGAGGAAAAATGTACATTTATAAAAATGTCTTGTATTTGATGCTAGAACCCGAATATCTAATAAAAAATTAAAGAATTGCATGTTGATTTTCATGCATCCCTAAGTCCATCGACGTCCGATTTCAGCCTACCGTGCGACGCCGCGCTGTTCCGCTTGATTAATAAAAGTATTATGCCGTGTACACAGCTTAGAGGCGCGGCGGCGGCGCAGTCGCGGCGTCTTGTCGCCGAGCACTAAGGCAACAAAAACTACTAAAAACTCTTTTCTAACATTATCAATTTCTTTCTGCAGTCCGCAGACACATTCCTGCCAATAGTAAATACTCTGCTAGAACTCTATGATGATGAGATAGACGTGTACTGGCTGGCTAAAAGCCTGACTGATGTGGTGCGGAACATGCAGCGGGATCTGCCCAAACTGAAGGAAGCTTTCACGACCATGCTTGAGAAGGAAGATGGGGATCTGTTTAAGTAAGTTTTACTAAAACCCATGATTATAAATAACATATTTTTGTCCAAACATTACCATGAATATAATATACTGGGTAACTAAGTAGTAGTAGTATGGGCAATGAAATTAATTTTAATTTATTCTTGACATTCCTTCTTCAATTATTTTTACCCAACTACGGCGAAGCAAAAAGGGGTTATGATTTTGACCAGTATGTTCATCAGTTCCCTCATAACTTCTAAACTACCTATCATAATTTGAAAAATGAGGTATCATTAGATGTGTCTTGATCGTCCACTGTTTATATGTGAAATCACATTATTGAATAAGGCGCCTTCTAGAGGGCATAAAGTCATTTAAAAAAACATGATGTTTGGATGCCATGTTGGGTATCAAATGAAAGGTCTTAATAACATTTAAAAAATATATGATTAACCCCGAAATAAGTTAATAAAAGTTATAAAAACTAAAACCCGAGTCCACAACAAACATGCCAACCGAAAACGTATAAACAAGATAATCACAGACAGACAAATTAAAAATCTGGAGTCACACGTCATAATCTGTTCGATAGATTGCCATATCACGACGTGTAACTCCGGATTTTTAATTTGTCTGTCTATGATTATTTGTTTTATCCTTTTTAATTGTCATTTTTTAATTCCATGCAAAGAGGATTACATAATTGTTTTTGATTACATAATTGCATGGACTTTTTTTATTTTGCAGTCATCTGGTTGACATAAATGCTTTGGAAGTGTTGCCACTCACAAAATGGTTCAACTGCTGCTTCGCCGGAGTTTTGGACGACACTTCTCTTACCAAGTAAGAATATTATTAGATAAAAAAATATCTCATGAACTTCACATCTTGTGTATCACTTTGTGACAACAAGTATTTTTCTCTCTTCAGAATATGGGACAAAATATGCAGTGGGGCTCCAAAGATACTGTCTTTTGCTGCCGTTATGCTGATTATAACGTTACGCAGAAATATACTGCGGTCCCAGAATGCTGATGAAGTGCTGAAATGCGTATCTGAGGTAAAAGACCTAAATTTGTTTTTTTTTTTAAGTGTTAGTTATTGTTCTCAAGTAAGTGACATGTAATTGTTTTTATTGAGAATAAAGTTTCTTTAAACCTAACCTAAAAGAAAAACACTTATTCAGCAACTCTGAATAACCCAAGGATGTTGGTATATAAAATATAACGAGACTATTTTCTAGCATCAGTATTGTACTTTTTTGTACTACTCATGTACTACTCATGTACCTTTTTTATTTAGATTGTAAAAACGTTTTTTTAACTTGTTTCCTATTTATTATTCGTGTTTTTGTTACGCGATTACTCCGCCAATTATGAAATGACATTGATGATTCCTTTTTTGTTTAGTAGGTCATGCTTCAGAGGTCATCGGTCATCCCATATAAATTTTATTAATTTTACTTGCGTAGTTTTCAATAATTACGTATTTTTCCCACTTTGCGTATGTAGACGATATCTTAGTTGGCTCCGTCACTGTTATTTACATAGCGTAGTGGTATAAGAATTTGTGTGGGGTAGGTACCACAACGAAAAAGTGAAAAATAAAAATGTGTCTTTGTTTTTCAATTTTCGTTTTTAGCCACCGACTTTCGAAATTAAAGTTATTTTTCACTTTTTTAGTGTGGTTTTTGGAAGTCGGTTGTTTTTTTTTTTGTATAAAGTTTTTCATTTTATTTTATTTTTCAGATACCAGAACAATGTGAAGAAGTAGTAGCCAACAAGGCGATCGAGCTGTGGCAGTACTACGGCGCCCAGCCTCAGAGCGACACCTTGGCCAAGAAATGATGTATGACCTTCTAATGGGGTGACCTCATTAGAAGGAAAACGGACTGTCTTTAAGTTGGATCTAGGTTACGGCAGCTTAGCTTTTGAAGTTATGGAACCTGTATGCAATGGCCTTTTTCGGAGTTCTTATTTTTTTGGTGTAGCAATACTTGTTTTTATTAGAGGCAATGTAGAGGCAAAAGAAAGAATGTCTGAATTAGTTTTATAAAACACTAGCCCGCAACTTCGTCCGCCGACCCACCGCGTCCCGTTGCATCGCCCGCCTGCGGCTATTACTTCGTTTTCGCTTTTTCGCGAGTTCTTTCTGAATGGTAGTTCGAGAGATAAGCGCGTTCAAACAAACAAACTCTTCAGCTTTATTATATTAGTAAAGATTACATCAAGCTTAAGGATGCCCTGATGTGGTTATCAGAAGTGTAATAAGTATTACACCAACATTTCGCCAGTTCCAAGTCCTAAGTTAGATTTAAGATTAGTATTAGTCATGCTAGTTATCAAGGAATTGTATAAATCCAGAATTCTAGAATACAGTAGATAAAATTGGTTTTTAAAAAGAGACACGTGTAAGCTAAGTATATATTTGCGTAAACAACTCGCTGGAAATGTTGGACCCAGCCTGTGTGTCTTAGGGCGAATTTCACCAATGAAACTGAACGCGTTGAGCAAATCTAAACCGCGTTCAAAAGCTATCAGTGTAAAGCACTTTTAGCCCAGGCCATTTTAGAGGGCTTTAGAATTTATTGTAAAGTTCGAATCTGTTCGATAACTATCTATGTTTATATTGTAATAATTGGCTATGTAAATAAAATGGTTTATGAAGGAATAATTTGTTTGATTATTATTTTTCTCACAAGGAGACGCGATAATTGGTGATAGTTTTTAAATCATCTCTTTTCACGTTGGTACAAGCAATATTAGCCTATGCTGTCAGTGTAATAGAATGCTCATGCCATGCTCATACCTATGCGCAAAGTCAAAAGCAAAAGGTTATTAACCAGTCTACGTCAGACCAATAAAAAACAAAGACAGAGCGCTGCGAACAATACAGTGAACTATGCCAAAACTACACATGCCATGCACAAAACAATCAAACTACACCTCCTGTGAACTGGCCTCACGTCACTGTTGACAGCGCTCAGTTTTGGTTTTATATTTAGTCTGAGCAGTCTACATGTTGATAGCGAAGTTTTCTTTTCCCAGGATGCCAATAATATCACTTTTAATTAAGTACATTTGTTTTGAAATACTACCGTCACCCTGTTATTTTCCTATTCATCAATGTAGAGCCGAGGTGTACCTATGTCGTTTTGATTCCAGTCAGATCACCGATGGAAAAGAAAAAGAATAACGATGCCTAGCTCAATAGAGCACGGATACGCCTCGTCAAAGCGTATCGTCGTTTACTCGTACCGTGCGTTTGCGCCGGCGAAACATTTACGACAAAACATGTTGAAATCTCTATTTATTGTCAATTTTCCATACAATTTACACAGGACAGGAACTAGAGATTTCAACATGTTTTATCTTTAATGTTTCGCCGGTGCAAACGCACGGATACAGCTTGGCAAAAAAGAGTTTGGAAAAAATGAGGGCGCCACTACCGCATATGGGAAATGAGTAAAAGAATTTAAACAAATAGTTAAAAACGCTGCTTGTACTGACTCAAAAACCTACTAGCACTTGTCGGTAAAGTAGTGCCAACATCATAGGTCTGCATTACTTATGTAAAATATTTAGTTTCATCTGTCACCGCATCATATTCTTTTTTGCCAAGCTGTACCTACTCTAACTACTACGACACGAATGCGCCACCTAGCACAGAACTAGGTATGGCCGTTATTTCACGTCACTCGTTACAATAACTGGCTACAGGGCATGTAACCGATTAACTAGTTTCGAGTCACACATAAACACGTGATTTTTGTAACTAGTTATATTACAATGCAATGATCGAATGAAAAGCGAGAAACGAAACAAAACATGCGTTGCGGGCTCATGTCGTTGCTTTCGCGCGTAATATGTACTGCCCTGTAACTACTTGTAGCTACAAAAACTTATTTATTCAAAAAACTTAAGGCTTACGTAACGTAACGTATTACTTATGTAACCCTTTATATTTTCGTTTCGCAAATAACTGTTATACTTCGATATAATCACCATGTTGAATCACCAAATAGAATTTGAAAAATAACTATTACTAAAATCACTAGTTTTCAAAACAGGTGACACGTTCCAAGTCACTAGTTACGTTACGTTTCGCCAAAATCACGTAACGACCCATACCTACACAGAACATACTTCGTATTCTGGTTCGAGGTGGCGACACTGTCTATGTGCCACCGCTCTCATGGTCATGCAGCTGTAAAAAAAAACGTTCCGTTCTACAGCTCATTTTACGAATATTCAACTTTATACTTTTCTAGTTTTCTGCACCTGGCAACATTTGCCCACTCGCCATTTTGCAAGAATGTCAGCCAAATCATCAGAGCGAGTTTTTAGTTAATTTTTATGATTACGCTCTTTAAATTACAGTGATTTTGTGTTTTGAATATCGTTTTTATCGATAAACAGCAAAAATGGACCGTTTTATAAGCATGTGGAAGGTGCGGGAGTTGGCGGACAAAGTGTAAGTCTCATGAACATTTTTGTTAATTTTTATGTAAATTACAGCAATCTGTTTCACTAATGTGGTTATTTATTGCATTTTTTACAAACTTTGATTTTGGATTTGCATAGATCTTGATGTATTTAACTATAGGAACGAATTACTCGAGTGTTTTTGCGAACCTGTCTCGGTCGGTTATGAATGAAGATAGGGAGTATACGGACGAAATGTACTGAAAATTAACGTTATCAGTGCTTCGGCTAATGAATGTGGTAGATTAGCAACCGGTTCTAGGATTTACTGGTTTTTCGGCGGCAAAATTTAACTACAAAATGACTATTACAATAATGCAACGAACTTTACATTATTTACTTATATTTGCGTCCAAAACTCACTTATTTAACTAAATTAAATATACCAATGTTAAAATTACCAGTAATTTATCACAAGTTAACAGGCTCTGAAATGAGCTTGTTGCTACCACAAATTATCATGGTCAGTCCCAATTAGTAGAGGTTTGTTAAAGTTCTACAGATGTATACAGTTTTCACTTTTCATCACTTTCAAAACTGAAAGTGTCACATCGCTGCTGTAACATACAAACAAAATAATTATCTTGTGATTATACAGAGACACAATGAAACTGTCATTCAGTCATACTATTTTCCTCAAAAGCTTGGTTCCAACATTGGCTGGGATTGGAGCTGAGTATAAAAGTAGCTTGTATTCTGAATTTCTGAAATAATGTTGGTTTATTTTTTATTTTATTTTATTTATTAGGGACAAAAAAACAGTTACATGTTAAAGTGATACAATAATGATCTTAAAATAAATAAGTAAACATATAACCCACACTATTGTCCACGGATTGATAAATAAGTAAGAAACGGAAAAATATTTACATTTTAGTATTTTAGATTCTAGTAAGATATTCTTAGTAGTAGTAACTTATAATATGAATTACAATTAAACACCCTTTTTTTCTTTTATGCCATTTACCAATAACTAAGTTTCGATAGCGCGCAGCTTCAGAGGTTAAAATGTTCCCACCAATACATTTTTAAGCACCCTTCTTACCCTTTGTGTGCGAGTCCGACTCGCACATGGCCGGTTTTTACAGTATAAAATTTGCAAGTTACCATAGTTTAGTTGAATTGTTCATGTTTGGGTACACATGAGCAATTCAACTAAACTGTTTAACCTTGGTACAGGAATTTCACCATTGACACAATCAAGTGTTGTCCATTGACCCACACAGTGAAAAAGTTGTAATGTTATGTGAAATTAATCAATTTGTTTATCACATTTAATTTAAACTCATTTTCATGAAAGTGAATTTTGTTGGACAGTAATTTTGTGTTTTCTTAAAAATAATCAATAATTGACCAACTATCTTTGACAAGTTTTGAGTGAGAATCAATCTGCCTAGCCTTTTCCTAACAATGTTGAGGTCAGCTTTCAGTCTAACCGGTTGCAGCTGAATACCAGTATTTTACATTGAGCAACTGCCTATTTGACCTCCACAACCCATTTACTGGGTAACATGGTACCTCTTGGCAAGACTGGTTGTCAGACTTTTGGGCTGCACCAAATCCAAATAAATACCAATAAGGATTATGATGACCAAGCAGCTTTTCGATAAACAAGCTCCAAAATAAACAGAGCATAATGTCATATCATTCATCTTAAAATAAACAGAGCATAATGCACATATTATCATCTTTATTCCACAGTTTCTATCTTCCTGGCTACTCTCCAAAATGTCTTGCAAAGGTCTTGTTCTCACTAATCTTATTGTTTTAAACACTGCAGTTTTTTTTGGCCTCACTTCAAGAGTTTATCCAATATTTTACCATATTAGATAATGTTTGTTTTAAGTCTTATTCAGATAATTACTGCAGTTTGGATGTTACATGGTTACTAAGTTTTTGTGAGATATCAACATCCTACATAATGAGTGAATGAAAGATAAAAATATTTGCATTTCATGATGTGGTTATCATAAAATGCTATTAATTATAAAAACTGCTTTGGATGACTTTAAAAAAAATGGTTGATGGCCATCATTGATGTCGCAAATGTCAACAGGGATGGTAACCAATCACTTTACATAAGTGGCCAACAAATTATTATTATTTTTTTTTTTTTTTGAAAAAAACGTTGCCCCTCACTAACAATTTCTTCCTGTATCGTGGGTGCGTTTACAAATATAGAAACTCACATACACTAACACCCAGACCCGGAACAACTACTTGCAGATCATACAATTAAGGCAAATTTCACCAATGAAACTGAACTTGGCACATCTAAACCGTGTCCAAGAGCTGTCAGTGTCATCATTGTTGTGGAATACTAAGGGTGAATTTCACCAATGTAACTGAACGCGATCAGCACATCTTAACCGCGTTCAAGAGCTGTCAGTGTCTATAATCCACAGAAAACAATGACACTAACAGCCCATGTAGTTTATGTCCTGATGGCGTTAATTTCTTTGGTGAAATTCGCCCTAACGCGGTTTAGATGTTGTGCTAATCGCGTTAAGTTTCTTTGGTGAAATTCGCCCTCAGTATCCTGTTTGTTCGTTATACAACAGCCTTACACTAATGTGTGAGTAAGCTCACAATGTGTACTCGGCAAATGAAAGAAAACATGAATGTAGAATGTACACAATGTCATTAGTGCTAGTAATGTTGTTGGTTTATTTCTTTTTGTAATCATTGTCCACAGCTGTTTTCAAAGCAAAAAACTATTGTTTGAGGAATTCAAAGTGGGTTGGTTTCCTTATCTTTAGTTCTTAATTAATTTATAATGTTCTATGTCGTAAAGAAAATTTGTAAGATTGCATCCTACTTATATTTTTTTATTACTTATTAGTGGTTTTGATTTATAGTTCAGTGAACTTTATTTATTTTTGGTATGAAAGTAACAAGTACTTACTGTTTCATTTTGATTAAAAGTCATATTGTTTACATAAATTAATATAAAAAACCTAAACTGCCCTTGTAATTTCGAATATCATAAAGAATTAAAAAAAAAAAGTAATAAAAACTAAAACCCAACTACGACTTAAAAGGTATAAACAAGACACCACAGACAGACAAATTAAAAATCCGGAGTCACACGTGTTAGGGCATAAATCGAACAGATTACGTGTGACTCCGGATTTTTAATTGGTCTGTCTGTGGTGTCTTGTTTATACCTTTTAGGTCGTAGTTGGGTTTTAGTTTATTACTTTTTTTTTAATTCTTTTGGGGTTATAATATATATATATTTTTGAAATGTGCTCATTAAGCCCTTTCATTTCATACTCAACATGGTACGATTAAACCATTTTTTTTTTAAGTTCCTCACTTTATGTCCTCTAGAGGGCGCCATTTTTAATTTAATGTGACTTCACATAGCCTATAACCAGCGGACAATCACGACGCTTCTAACGATACCTCATTTGTCAAATTGTGATAAGTGGTTTGGAAGATAGGAGGGAACAGATGAACATACATACATACATACCGGTCAAAATCATAACCCTCCTTTTTTCTTCGCCGTAGTCGGGTAAAAACAAATGGCGCCGGACCCAGAAAAAAATATCTACTGCATGTCATAGAAATATTAGTTCTGTGCGGGAAATAAAACCCACAACGACAGTTAATCGCATAGCCACTTGAATCTAATTGAAATGTAATTATGACCTTATTTGTACAGTCAGTCACACAATCAACCATCATGTTCCTGCGTTTTCTCTATATGATATGTAGATTAGTATAATATTATAAACAGGTAAAATGAGTTTGTATGTAGGGAATCATCGGAACTACTGACCTGATTCCGAAAATGATTTCACTATCACCTTTCACCGCGGACGAAGTCGCGGGCAGAAGTTAGTGTATCAATAAAATAACTTATTGTAACAGGTGCATTACTTCCCAAGCACTGTAAGTAAATGTAATGGTACAACTTTGATAGTCATGTTCGTGGAAAAAGACGCCTCGGTTCAATATTTACGTAATTTTCTACATTGTCAGTCTAGCAAGGAGGTAAAAAAAAATGTTCCCTGATAAGTGAATTTTGACGTTCCAAATGGCAAAGTGGCGAAGTCACCTTTTGTGTCAGCACAAAAGGTGACTTCGCCACTGCGCCATTTGCCACTGTTGCACATTTCGATTCTCGTTTCGGTGTTTTTTTTTTTATTTTGCCTATAACAGGTGTTGTTTTTCAATCAGATACTGATGTTATTAACATGGATTTTTTTTTACAAAGCCAATACCCCAAAATGATTGACCATTGACATTCCACCACCTCACGTAGACATAGGCTTCATCCAAAGTTTCTCCACCACCAAAATTCGGTTTATATCATTCTACCAGTTACAAATCTGCCAAAAACATCACCCACACGGTTGCATCAGGGCAACCTTGTTGTAACCTTTCACTACGGGTTGCATAACGCCTCGTGTGCGAATAACTTGTTGATCTCCGTAAGTGTTGTGTACGGACGGTTATTGAAACAGCTCAATGACGTATCAATGGTTGCTATTGGAGATAGGGTGAGGTAATTAAGGGTTTTTGACCTATTTTTCGTTGGCGTTGTTAAAGGATATTGTCATATACCCACTCACTATTCTGCAAGGTTCTCATTTATGGTCGCACCAAGATAATCTCTGGACTTTAAAAGAAACTTCTTAGAGTAGGTGGATGGATGGGACACACCGACCTCATTTAATCTAGTTTTAAACCAATTTACAGAAATAAATATCATTTAACCAAAAAGAGAAATCATCCATCCGCCTGTCCTTCCAATTTAATTTATGACCTAGTTTTTGATACTCTGAACGAGGTATTGTAACAATATACTGATTTAAAGAGTATCCATGGAGTTTCTTGCCCGTTCTTCTCCATAGGAACCTACTACGCTTTGGAATGGGCAACTAGCTTCTTCTTTCTGACTGACCGACCCCTTCACAATTCAAAAGTGCCTTTTTTTTTTTTTTTTTGGGTGGGAAATCATCAAATGACTTCTCCCGCTCTGGGCGGAGCGGAAGGGCGTGTCCGACTCTTACTGACTAAAACCCACCCGTGTTCCTTCTGTTGCCTGTTGCCAGGGTCCCGGTATCCCTTTCGGAGTATTCCGCAACCCTGGCAGGCATCGGTCCTAACGGACCCCGTCAGGTGTGCTGACATCTCTTTGAGGCGCGCGTGGAACACGACGCGCCATCGACCCGGGCCTGGTCCTTATCGGACGGCAGCTACCCATTGCTCGCCGTCCGCAAGCCCGTGCCTATGGTGGCCGGGAATCCGCCTGGGATTCCCGACGCCCAGGGTGTCTCCAGCGGCGGCGGTTAGGGGCGTGAGGGCGCAGGCCTTGCCTCTCCCTCACGCGTTCCGCCTCCTCCTTCGCGAGCATCACTGCTTCGCAGAAGGAGGTGACCGCCTCCAATGCCCTCTCGCTCCGTACCATGGCCTGGACCAGGGCCGGACGCGAGAGGTCAGTGCCGCCAATCGCCTCCACGAGGACACGGCGGTGCTCCGCCCAAGCAGGGCACATCTCCACCGTATGCTCCACCGTGTCCTCCGGACGATCCGCACAGTGGTGACACCCGGGCGTTTCCTCCCGCCTAATCCTACTCAGGTACCTTCCGAAGCTGCCATGTCCGGTGAGGACCTGCGTCAGGCGGAAGGTGAGGACGCCGTGGCGCCTCTCCAGCCACAATTCAAAAGTGCCTGTAATTGGTTTATTTGAAATAAATGCTTTGAGTTTGAGGTTTTTTTTATAACAAATTCTGATAAAAAAATTTGCATGGAATTAGTTAGTTGACGAAATTGTTTCCTCGTTTTATGATTGATTGTTGCTATTTTCTACCTCCTAAAACAAAAATAAATCGATTCATCATTTCGATCGGTACATAAAATACTTTCACTTACATTGTATTCCCAAATAAGCGTTAAGGATATAATAATGAAAGTATGACGTGTACAAGTTGCTTCACTCCTCGCTCCCTTAGGGATAAGCAGAGTAGGTACGCTATCAGCTTTTAAATATCACACAACTACTGGTCGAAGAGAAACTGCAGGCAACGAAATTAATTTTAACTACGTGCATCCGCAACACGACATGGCTACGTTAATAACCAAAATGTTTGTATTACCTGTTTGTGGCTTGGTCCATATTTGGGCTGGATGCTTGTAGCGTCACAGAATTTCACAGACGGGGAAAAAGGCATTCACGACTACACGAGAAACGATGGGATTAAAATAATTAAGTATCAGCTTTTCCTTGAATAACAAATCACCCACATACAAATATCAATGAATAAAAGACTATTTATTTAAAAATACAACTCTTCAAATTAATAAACTGCTCCTGTTTTTGCGGACTTGACATTAAGAAGGTTTAAAATGTTTTAGAATGAAAGTAGAAACCTATCTCTGTTACAATAAATTATCTTTGTAAATATTACTGACTTGGAAAATTACCCTAAAGAAAACAGGTTTAATTTATTTTGGTACGGATGAATGCATTTATTTTGTTTGATTTATTTTATTATCTTTGAAGATAAGTTCCCCCACTTCATGTTTGTGTAGAAGAAGATCACTACATAATATTATTGCGACATAATCTTGTTTTAATTCCTGAAAATATATTATCGAAATCAAAGTTGCCAGTTTTCGCACTTTACTGTGAATTGTTATAGATACCTACTCATGAAACCACTATCTTGTTTTTATTATTTATATGGCCGTGAAAGACATTTGCGATTGCGTACAATACAACTATGTAAGACAATAAATTGTTTGCATAGCTGAATGTGAAATAGTAGTTAAATTAATCTATGTGCATGTTGCATCTCAGTGCAACTAAATGCTTGACAGCGCGTTATTTCGTTTTAAAAGACCACAGTCTTTTACACCACATCAGTTTTTGCTTCACCCTTTATTTTGTCAGAATTTTTTTCATGGATCCATCAACAATCCAACGGCTAGCTGGGTATTACAATGTTGGAGGGGTTTACACAGTAATACTATAACAAATGGGCAAATTTTTATAATCTTAAAAGAAAATAGATTTGTGCTCAGTCAGAATCAGAAACTAGGTAACCCAAGTAGCAAAGGGGGTGACCTATACAAGACGAAACCGTTAATTCATTGCTGACTTGTAATTTTATTACAGTACAAACGTAGTAATGAACTACACGGAAGTAGAAGGCAAGGTGCGCGAAGCGACATCAGACGAGGCGTGGGGCCCCACCGGCCAACAGATGCAGGAGCTGGCGCTAGCCACGTTCACGTACGAGCACTTCCCCGAGGTCATGTCCATGCTGTGGCGCCGCATGCTGCACGACAACCGCAGCCACTGGCGCAGGACTTACAAGGTGAGCACATGTAGAGTCTTTGACTTTGATAGTTTTTGACAGATTTGTCATACAACATTTATATTTATAAAAATGAATCCCTATATCCCTTGGATTTGGATGAAATTTGGCACAGGGGTAGACCATGACCTGGAATAGGACATAGGATACTTTTTATCCCGATATTCCCACGGGATCGAGACTTACGCGTGAACACGGGGCGCAGCTAGTCTGTCAATAAAAAAGGAATTAAAAATTCTCTATAGATTCGCGTTACGATAAATAATGATATCGTTGATAACGTTATACATTTTCGCTATCCAAGGCGTTAAAGATTAACTTAGTGCTTTGGGTGAAGTCATCGTGAACAATGTCTTACAATATTCTTAAGTGTAACTCATTAGTTAACTATTGGAACATGTACAATATGTGTGCGGACACTATAATAAGTAGGAATGTCTAATTGTCTAATTTATAATTGACTAGCTTCCGCCCGCGGCTTCGGCCGCGTGGTATGTCGATAAAAAGTAGCCTATGTCGGACTATGTCCTTTCTCAGGCTCTAGACTATGTGTACCAAATTTCATTTAAATCTGTTCAGTAGTTTTGGCGTGAAAGCGCGACAGACAGACAGAGTTACTTTCGCATTTATAATATTAGTAAGGATTGCAATACTTATTAGCAGCATTATTGTGTTGCTTAACAACTTGCAGTTCAATAATTAATATTTAATGTAATTGAAAAATGTAATTCTAATTGAAAACTTCTGTGTTTTTTCACCATTTCTTCTTAGGGATGGTCAGAAAGAAGGCGCCATTTAGTTTAAAAATATTGACATAGCATTGTTTTTCAAAGATGTAACTAATAGAAACAAATGATTTAATTCCAGTGTTTGCTTCTCCTGAGCTACTTGGTACGTAACGGCTCTGAAAGGGTGGTGACATCGGCGCGGGAACACATATACGACCTCCGTTCACTCGAGAACTACACATACGTTGATGATGTGGGGAAAGATCAGGTGAGGATCAAAACTTTTAATTTCATTTATTCACGGCTGTAAGTTCATTACTCAAGTAAATGAGTTCATTTATCCAGGGATATAAGTTCATTTATTCATGGATATAAGGGTAAAAATCTGCACTTTGTAGACGTCGAACTTTACAAAAGAAACCGTTCACCACTTTCTAATGTTTTTGCTGGGAAGATGTCTTCATCTGCATCACCTTGTTAGTGTTTATAGTAGAAAGTAACCTTTTTCATTTCCTATAAAATTAGCTTGAGAAAGAGGTCTGCTGATCCCTGTGTATTCCGCAAAAAAGATCCTAGCTGTATACGTTATGATAATCGATTTACTGGTGCAAATTGATCTACACGGATATGTGGACCGTGCGTATGACAAATCGCTGCAAATTATTTAATTTGCGCAGACCATCGGCGGCAGTTGAATTTTACATTCGAATGGCTTATACCCGCGGCTTCGCCCGTCTAGAGGTCGGAAAATAAACCTATAAAAACCTTCATTAAAAAATACATAATATTTGCCAAGTTTCATGGTGATCAAACGGTATTGAAGTTTATCAATCTCATATATACAACCTGTTGTAAAAATCCGTTGTGTATACCAACATCCATTTTTATATACCTACAAGGTGGAGACGAGAATACGACACTAAATTTATTGTATCTAATATTTGTGTATTGTATCTAAAATAATATATTATATCTAATGACTTTCCCAGTCTGCAAACGAATGTTCAATCAAAGATATCCAATAGTTTAGTCACTATAGCTACTCAATGATTCCTGAAACCCATAGTTGGCCCTTACTATTTAGTTTGTTGTATTGATAATAATAAACTTTCAGGGTATAAACATAAGGCACAAAGTGCGAGAGCTGATAGACTTCATTCAGGACGATGAGAAGTTGCGCGAAGAGCGAAAGAAGGCGAAGAAGAACAAGGACAAGTATATAGGTCAGGGTCAGACATACTCACTCCTAGCTGTTACCTAACTGGCGCCGAGCCGACCGGTTGCATACTAGTTATTTATGCAACTGTTCTATAATAACCGCCTTACTAATAAACGTTGTATAGCGTCTGTATAGTTACACAACGCTTTGTCTTCTTAATTCAAAAGTAATTTGACTTTTGAAAGAAGAAGACAAAGCGTTGTGTAACTATACAAGCGCTATACAACGTTTATTAGTAAGGCGGTAAGGGTATTAATAGTATCACATGAGTGTTTTAATACCTAATTATTTACAGTTGCATACAAGATTTTATCTACACCCATGATATGAATCTTCTATAAAAGTTTCTTTGCAATACCAATATCGAACAAAAATGGCGCGGTACGACGTGAATTTGAATTATTCGAATTCGAATGTTTTTTGTTTTAAAATTACGGTGCTTTGTTAGTGAAACGCTCGTGAATGACAGTGCTCTTTTTTTAAATGAGTTGCATTATGAAATTCAGTACAACATTATAACACCCGTTTGGATGATATTATGGTTACTACGACACTGGATGTTTTAATGTTGGCAATAAGCTAACTGTTTCAGAATCTTTTAGAGAGGATTTATAGCATGGGTGTAGATAAAAACATTAACTACCCCACTACAGATCAGTGTTCTCCTTTTCAAGACCGTTCTTTCCGTAATGCAAAATAAACTTTATGTCCATCGCATAAAGTTGGTTTCTATTTACAATTTAAAATACAGTTCTTCTCAAAGAGCTTCAATGCTTTATTCTAGTTATATTGAAGCAACTTGGGAAGAACTAAAATATTTATAAATAGTAGGTATGTGTTCTTCAGGCATGTCTTCGGACGCCGTCGTGATGGGCGCGCGCGGCGGCTGGGGCGAGTACAGCGACCGCAGTGCGGCCAACTGGGGTGCGTTACTTATATGTTTGTCTTTGATATTATCAATAGTTTAACAGCGATTTTTGTATTAGAGTGTGTGAAGGAATTCGTCCGGGGAAGTACCACAATGCCTATTTTTTCCCCAAACAGCAATGCTGTGTTCCGCTTTGAAGTAATCCTATGGCACATAGACATTCCAACTTTGTCTCTGGGTGCTGAGAAACAAACCTGGAATCTCTGGTATTGCTGTCCTGTGAAACGCTAATATTTAGTTCTTTTATGGATGGATTCGTGATTGTACTAGTTTTACTTAAAAGAGAAAACAGAAAGACGTTTGTTGATAAGGTTTTTAATTGCGTAATTAATGCATTCTAATAAATTTCGCTCTGCTTTCCAGAGGAGCCAAAAGAGAGGAATGATGAAGATGATTATGAGAGGGAAGATTCCGACGGAGACTATAGCCATGGACCGCCGCGAGAGCGGAGACCACAGAAGTAAGTACTCAGGGATTTGTTAACACAAAGCATCACAAATAACCATTAATTTTAATGGCCCAGTGGAAACGACCCTGACTTACGAGTTGTAGGTCATTTGCATGTCCTAGAACCAAAAAATTCGAAGACTTGAAATCCACCAACCCGCACTGGGCCCGCGTGGTGTATTACGGCCCACTTCCTCTCACAGGGCAGGAGGCCTAGCAGTGAGAACACTATAGGCTGATTATGCTAAACCATTTATAAGCACTTTGGGCTGTCGACGAGTAACTTAGTCAGAAGGTTGTAGGTAATCCATTTCACAAGCGTAGATTCCTATATCCTTGTTGTGCCGCGTCATGATGACCCGGTCAACGCCTCGTCTGTCATGTACGATGTTGAATCTCAAATGTTATTTATTTCTGCAATCGTGCTTTCTAGAGAAATTTCATCGAACTCACATGTGTGTTTTGGCCACAAATAATAAGATATTCTTGTCCTTTTTTTCTTCAGAGAAAACGTATACCGCGACTCAGAAGTAGTAAGCTCAAGTCCTCCCCGCGCTCGCTCGCTCGACGGCGAGCGAGTGGAGCGAGCGGAGCGAGCCGACAGAGCGGAGCGGAGCGAGCGGAAAGCGCCGCAACCATTCAGTATCAACCTCAAGAGTCCCGCTAAGCAGAAAACTAGCACACCTGTTAAGAAGATTGATCTTGGTAAGATTTATAGTAAAAATATTTGACATGCCGTCTTTCGGGACAGGTCACTCCAAGCTGCAATAGCTCTTCGTTCAAAAGTTCTTTCCAGTTATGACCCTGCATTGTTACACTCACATAATATCTTAATAATATAATGTTTGGACTTTAAAAAGATCATGACTTCCGAGATTTCTTCGCAAAGATCAGTCAGCTAGGAAATGCCAGCGCCATCTAGTTTTAAAATATTGACTTCCTTTTTTAAGATAACCATTTGTATCTTCCGTATCCCCAGGTGCTGCAGCCTCGTACGGCAAGTCCGCCTCATCATCAGTGCCAGCTCCTGCTGCAGCTGCCCAGAGCCAGCAGTCGCAGGAGCTGCTGGACGACCTGTTCAAGACCTGTCCCGCGCCGCCCACTCCGCCCAGCCTCGCTACAGGCGGCACGATGCTGGATGACTTCGATCCTAGGTATGTAGCTATCTGCTGGATGAAACTGCAAAAGGAGACTATCACGATCCTATGATATAGAATAGACTTGTGTATCAAAACAATTTTATGAAAAGATAATTGTAATCATTTTGTTTTTGAGGTCCTTTCTCTATCGAGGATCACATATTTAATAACTCACTTCCGCCCGCGGCTTCGCCCGCGTGGTATGTCGATAAAAAGCCTATGTCCTTTCTTAGGCTCTAGACTATCCGTGTACCAAATTTCATTTAAATCAGTTCAGTAGTTTTGGCGTGAAAGCGCGACAGACAGACAGACAGACAAACAGACAGACAGAGTTACTTTCGCATTTATAATATTAGTAAGGATATTCATAGCAATTGTCAATTATGACTTTTGAAAGAAGAAGACAAAGCATTGTGTAATTATACAGGAGCTATACAACGTTTATTAGTAAGGCGGTTAATTTCTAAACTGTAGATACAAATACTACACTAACAGAAAAACAATTTAATTAAAAGCATTAACATTTATTACAGAGCCGAAGAACCGCCACTCCCGCGCAAAGTATCAACCGAGTTCGGTGACTTTACCAACGCATTCGGTCCCCCAGCGAACAACAACGATGGATTCGCAGATTTCTCTAGCGCATTCACAGAGTCTACCAACAATAGCAATAATATCAATAATCTGATGAGTTCGAGCAATAACTTGATGAGTTCGGGCAATAATCTGCTGAGTACGGGCAATAATTTAATGAGTACGAGCAATAACTTGATGAGTACGGGAAATAATCTGATGACTTCGGGCAATAGTTTGCTTAGTTCGAGCGCTAATATTGTTAATACGAGCAGCATGCCGTCGGCAGGTGAGTTTTCGTTCATTTAATTTAAAATTTTAATGATAAACATGTAATTAAGGTTCGCTTGCCGATGTCGGTCTGTGGATGGGTGACCATTCATTACATATCGAGACCCCTTCTGCCTCGGACAGCACGTTAAACCGTTGGATCTTTGGTAGTGTAATACTAGTTAGTTTGGCCGACGTATAAACCCAGTTAGGGTTTATACGTCGGCCAAACTAAACTATCGGCCGGCGCCGGTGCGGCTCCGACGAGATATAGAAATACAGAAGCCTGTGTTGTGACCTCAGATGCGAGTTCTGCCCGTGACTAGCATCGGTTACAAAAACACGCAGAATCGCATACAACTTCGCCATCTTTTGAGATATTTACACAATTTTTTTTTACTGTCTTATTTTTTTTTTTGAGTTTTTATAATTCGAAATTAAAAACCAGTCAAACAAGTCCTACCGTCGCCTAGACTTCGTAATCTTCGATAATAACCGTACGTATCCCACCAGGCGCGACGTCCAACCTGGACCTGCTGAGCGAGCTGTCGGCGCCCGCCGTGTCCGCGCTGACGTCACAGCTGGGCGCCAGCACGCTGACGTCACAGCTGGGCGCCAGCACGCTGACGTCACAGCTGGGCGCCAGCACGCTGACGTCACAGCTGGGCGCCAGTACACTGCAGCCCACACTCACACCAGGTCAGCACCACCTTACAAACTCTAGCTATAATATATAAAGAAAACAAAAAAAGTTATTTGTTTGCTTTAAATGTGGTAACAAAAGGTCAAACAAAATCACGATTACGCGACGTCAAAGCTTACGCTGGAAATACGCTCAGCAGATAGCAGACTGTGTTCCAAGTTATATGAGGTCAATTTAAATAAGATGGATATATAGAAAAAATAAAAAATAAATAATTTTCAAAAAACTCGTAGTTCGTCCCCCTAGAACCAAAAATACACACATCACACCATAATGACATCTGATTATGTGGTGATACCGCACTTGAAACATAGTCCGATGATTGACGTCGAATCACCATGAATGATACTTCGCTCTATACTGTGAATACGTTTGACGAGCAAGAACAGATGCGGAGCCACTTCTCTATAATGGACGCTTCAGATTAGAAAACTTATGAAATTACACAAGATAATTAAACTAGTTTTTTTTTTTTTAATAATCATGTTGGAAGGAACATTGTAAAACTTTAAAGTACCATGAATTCAGTACATGATTCTAGGGTTCTAGAATAGAACCACAAGGGTTAAAAGTTTTCAGTAAAAAAAAACTGCTTTTGCCTACAAAAGTGCAATACACACAATGAAAATGTATGGAGCAGCTGTATTTTTTTTAAACCAACCTGTTATTTCAACTCTGGTATAGAACCATGTACTGAATTCATTATTTTGTTACAGTGTATAACGATGATAGGTCATTTATGATATTATTACAATAATTTTGGTAATCACTTCCATGCATCAGTCGTGGATGTACTGTTATTGTGTTGTAAGTTAGGAGTTTCTTTTTTGTGTTTATATATTATGTTATTATTAATTAGTAAATACTTATTTGAAATAATTAATGATTTTTACAATAAAATTAAACAAAGTCCAATGTTGGTCACTGATTATTTCAATACATTTTACTCGTCTTTTTCCGCTCATAAATAAACGATTCATTGGAGCAATAAAAGATCAATTGACCGCGCGATTTTCAATTAATTTCAATTGAAGATTCATGACATGGCCTTTTGTCGTGTAATTGAATCTGTCAACTGTTAGCCCGTGTATAAAACTACGACATCGCGTTTTTTTCTTCGGTTTTCTTCTTACAAAAGTGCATGTGAAAATAAAAGATGTACCCAACAGTTTTGGACACTTTCAGGATTTTTTTATTTGCAGGCGAATCGAATCCGGCGTGTCAGCAGGCCTTGAAACTCGCCATTCATCGCCTAGTCTACACACAGACCATTCAGACTGAGAAAGACCTGAAAAACGCTGAAAACTACCTGAGAGAAGTTGTATTGCTTCTGCCTGGACCAATCACCGTGCAGAAGCTGAGCAAGATTGAAGATGTTGTACTTACACCGGACGTTCTAGACACGTACATAGAACTGCTCACTACGATCGTAAGGATGTTATTGCCACAGTGGCCGGTTTGCAGATTTGAAATACTCAGCCTTTTCATTGTAGAAGAAAGTTTTGAAGTTAGTCACGAAATATTGTCCAGTCTATGTGGGTTCTTGAAGACTGAACGGGAAGTTGTGACGTTAAAAGCGTTGTCAGAAATACTTATGACGTATGTTAAAAGTGATATGATATTTACAGCGATAGTTGATTGTAGTCGTCCTAATTACCAACCAACTGAGGTATATAAACGAGAAAATGCGTGGGAGAATTATGTTCAATTGCTGGCAACACTGCCGCAAAGGGTTGCCAATAGACTAGAAACTGATACCCCGAAAGGGTTTTCTCACGAAAACTATTCTTATTATTTAATCTTTCACATTATTAGAGTGATCGATTTTATGTCTGACAGCAGTTTTTACCAAGGCACACAGTACAATATAAAATGCTTGTCCCACTTACTATCAAAGATTATTACAAATTATTATATGAGTGGGGAATCCCCCGTAATAGCCAGCTTCGTTGACATTCTCTCAGGATGGACGGAAACTTCCGAACCAAGTAGATATGTCAAACGCAGGCTCATACAAACATTACTGAGACACTTATCCCGACAAGCTATAGAATACCTTTGCGTTATTCTTCTGAAAAGATGCCCAATACATTACAAAGCTGATCAACAAATAATATATAACGTTATTGGAGATAATTTCGAGACAAACAATGATTGGAAAGAAATACTAAGCTACAAGATCCCATTTTATATAAAACCTAAAGATTTTAAAGATACAACAATACAGGAGAATCTTTTATATTATCTATCGTATACGAAGAATTCTGAAGGAAATATGAACGATTTGATCTTAAGATTGGCAACCGTTTGGGCTGATGTAAGAATTGCCAATACTGCCAACTTGATAGAGCATATCTATATATCCCAGTTGCTAATTCTGGCTGTCAGATATAGAGTTACCATGTCTTTGTGGAGTAAATCTGTTTGGAAGACGAATGAGCTTAAAAATATACTGCTGAGAGGTATGGGCAAGCATTTAGATGTACTATCCCAAGAGTTTCGATGCGTTGGAACTGCTACTATAGAAATCATACTCAAAGTAATGTCCGAATTAGAATCCGATAAAGTGGAATTAAAATTTCAATACGAAGACATGGGAGACATTTGCAAGCAAATATATCGGAATCTTAAAGATCTATCACACAGATGTCTTATAGACCATAGACGAAAAGGTCCCGAGAAGTACGTGCCGAGGTCTTTGAATCTGAAAAGGACTTTAGATAGTATTGCTCGCAAATTCGCTGATGACGAAAATTCTAGGATACATAACACTATTGTCAGTTGCGCTGTCAAAGGGCCTGAACAAACTAAGGAAATAGTTAAAGCCATAATATCTGTCAAGCTAGATGCACTAGACGGCAAGCAAGAGGATCTAGACTCGGATGATGACCTAGTACCTTATGATATGAGCAACGACGTGCCAGCAAGCGCTAAGAAACATCCTAAGTACCTTCGAGACTTGATAGAACTAATAGTTGATGCGTCAGACGTAGAACTATTCGAAGGAAGTCTACAAGTAGCAGAACAGTTAGTTAACAAACAACTGAGAGATGAAGACGCCAAAGTAGCCACAGAATTATTAGATCTATTCGTACACCTCGAGGCTAAATACCAAATAGACAATTTCGATTCCATAAAGTTCAAAACGTGTGTCGCAGTCGTTTGCGAAAGGCCTGAAGTTGCAGCCGAACATTTATGTAAAGAGATACATACGGATATGGGCCGGTATTCCATCGCGACGAAGATATTCATGTTAGACGTGTTATCTGAAGCCGTGAACCGAATAGCTGATGTATACTCAAAGAAGACAAATCTTGAACCGAAGACTGAGATAATATGTGAGCCACAAGAAGACGTGCCGGCTGAAGAGATAATAAGGCGAAGACTGATTAACAAAACGAGATATTTCCACACAATGCAGTCTCACCCCTTTTCGAAAGCAAAGAAAAATCGTTTCGCGAGCGTAGCAGATCACTTCTTCTACCCTTTACTAGGTGGTTTCGGGCACAAACAGTTAACACTAAGCCACCACAATTTAAAACAGGATATAGACAATATTCTGCTGCTAAAATATTTATCTGTGGTCGGCAATGTGGTGTTAGCATCGAAAAACTGTCCGAAGGTGTCCGTCTACTGTTGGGAAGTGGTCAGGATTGTGCTTTACATGAGATACACTCCTGATCCAAAGATACAGACGGCTGTCTTGTCGTTACTAGCTTCCATAGTGATCGCTTTGCCCCCCAGTATCCTAAAACAGGAGTTTTTTAATGTTATGATGGAGTTAAGGTCTTGGCTCATAGATTGTTTGAACAATATAGACCTGACGATGCGACTCGGCGGGCCCAAGTCTGAAGCAGCCATTTTCGCTGGACAAGTGCTCGGATTAATGGAGAAAAGTTTGGCCGAAACTGAATAATATCAACGTATTATTAAACGTCGTATGTCCTAGTTAGTTAACTGCAGTGATTGTCATTTTGAATGTAAGGGGTAGGTGGCAAAGCCATGAGATTCCATGTAATTCTGTGTTAGTCTTAAGTATTGATGCTATTGCAGCATATTGTAGTGATTCCTAATGATCTATGTTTCTGTATATACCCACCGTCAATAAAATAATTACTTGTCAATATGTCGTAGTTTTATTCAGTCATAACGTGTTTTCTTTACTTAAAGAATCGTATATAAAGAGTACATCTCCGCTATCTGCCTTTCGCTCACGCACTCTGTGCGAGCGAGATAAAATAAAGAAAATGATTTGCAAAACCGCTCCTTTAATGTTATTCTTCAAGTAAAGATATATTAATTAACAGTAAGCGACAGCGTAAGAGTTCCGTTGAAATATTTTCCCATCACAAGTATCTTCGGATTACTTTCTGGGAAGCCCCGGCAACTTAATTGTGTAGATTTAAGACAATATTTTTTTTTTTATTATTTTTTATTACGCTTTATTATAAACAGCAGAAGAAATACCCATAATTATAATCCAACAATCCGTACAGGTATTCAACCAACACCCGTCGGTCTCCTGCAACCAATCGCGCCAAACAACCAGCAGCAGCAGCCTACAGCAACCAACGCTAAACCGACCACAAAGCTCGGGGCAACCTGGGCAGACACCACCGGGGCTATCAACATTGACGTAGACAACCTACTAGCCCCCCGGTCCCCTAAAGCCGGCCCAGCGCCTTCTATGAACCAGTTAACATCTAGCCCGAATAGCCCTGCTCATGTTCCCCAACAAATCCCCATGATGACCCCACAAATGCCCATGGGGGGTTTTATGATGCAAAACAATATCATGAACAATAACTTCGTTAATCCAACCGGACAGAACAACAACATGATGCGACCTGCGCCTGCGTTCGCGAACCAAAACTCGTTCCTCCAATGATATTGGTTACTGGCAGATTTATGCCAGAATGGTTGAGTTAGAATTAGATACGGATTGGAGCAATGGTAGAGAGATATATATGTTTTTGATTTTAATTATTCCATTAGTTTTAACTGAATTGTGTCCCGCTCAGAGTTGAGATTACTTTATTGATATCTTGCGTGCGTTTTCGTACCAAACATAAATGTCCTGTTAATTTTGCATGTGTATAAGCTTTTTTTCATTAAACACCTATCCCTAAAGTTCCTCTAATTTATTCGTAGATTAATATCAAAATATTTAATCTGACAATAAAATTAATATCGCATGTGCGCAACGAGGTAGCCAAAATATAATGAATACCGCTTGTGCGTTAATAGAAATATACCATTGCTCCAAAACCAAAAGTACCTATTGAAGTGGGTTTCGGAAATTAGTTCTAAAAGTGGAATGAAAACAATTTTTATACGAATTTGATATTATAATGAATTTGGCGCGACCCACGCATGTACATACGTACATATCAAACTATATCGCCTGATATTATTTGTTGTTTCGCTCTAGTGGCTGAATATTGCGATACCTATCATATATTTGCGAACTATTTATATGTACGTTTGAAAACTACTTAAAAACTACTGTTTTTCTGAACCAGTTATGTTGAATGCAGTTGTTATGAATTAGTTATGGAAGTATGATCGACATAACTTGAAGGTTCGCACAGAAATATACATGTTGTGTAAATTAAAACATTGTAAGAATTTACTTCTCTTAGAGAGTCGCTGTTATAAAATGTGGCAAGTATTTTTAAGGGCCTGCATATCGTAAAAAGTATTCATAATGCGGTCTGTAACATGTAACCTTCATGTAGGTCAAAAGGTTGAGCGCCACTGTCATTGAAACCTTTTGCTAATTCTTCAGTATAATAAAATGTTTACTTTACAAAACATTGGGTCTACGGGTGACAAACATATACGCAATAAAAATTATAACTTCACATAGTTTATCGAAAATCTTCTAAAATTACTTTGTTGATATGTTTTACTATAAAAGTAATAAGTACGTTTGTTTTTATCGATATTCTTAAAACTGTTTTATTATTAGCATTGCTATGTTATCTTGAGCATGTGAAATTTTGGTTCTCCCAATAAATATGTAATCTAAAATGCTCACTTTACATTCCTTCCATTTATTTCCTACTTATTAAGTTAATAAAATTATAGATTTCTTTACAAGGTTATATTTATTTTCACTTTCACAATTCACATTTTAGCTTCTTACATCACGCAATTTTTATATACTATTGAAAACATAACAGAATAAATAAACTGCCGTTTCAAAGGAATTCTCTGATATATAGGGAACAGTTTAAATATTAGCTAAGTATTCCGCTCACTGATTACGAGTAGTTAGCAACAGACTTATCACAATATATTTGTACATCTATTCCTCGGAACGAGGCAGCCTCTGAGATAGCAATTTTTTGTGTGTGTGGAATTCCATCAATTAGGATCAAAAGTTTATAACATCATAACCTGTTAGGGTCAGCTCAGACCGCGACGTGAAGCGACGCGACGCTGCGCGCACTTTTTAACAATTATTGAACTTATATTCTTCACGAAAAGGTATGATTTCAGTGCGACGGTTGACACGTGTCAAAGTACGCTGAGATGCGCGGGGTTGCGCAGCGCGTGTACCTTATTGTGTAGTAAATAAATTCGATATTGTATCGGATCATAAAAAAGTGCGCGTCGCTTTGCGTCTCAGTGTGAACTGACCCTTAGGGTTAATGGTTGGACACCAAAGTATACGTAATACGTATATTATCCTTTTCCTTATATATTGGAAGGTGTGTTTTACTAGTATTATGAGAGACGTGTGATCATACATTATTCGCCATATTGAAGTAAGAGACTGCCTCGAATCGAGCAACAGTTAATATCACGAAGCATAAACAAATTGTAAAGACTTTATCGTTCTGAAACTGATCAACAACAAGTCAAGATGAACTGAACAATCTACCGACGATAAAGTTCTATAGGAATGACGATTTTATCACGAAATCAGGTTGTAGTGTGAACTAGTGTATATCCGAGGTCATAGAATATTTTTTATACCCGCTTGAAGTAGCTGATGTGTAGTGTCAAACCCTTAGTGTTACAGTTTTTGATGTAAGTGTTACAATAATTAATAATATATTGTATTATAGTAATGTATGTACGTACTGTCTTGTTGTGTTTGCTCGGAATGTAATGAGTTACAAGTTCTGTGACATTATGAAAGTATTCATTTACACAAAATGAGCTTAAATTACAAGTCATGGGGTTTGTTATTAAATTAATGAGCTTAAATACCCGACTATTTAATTAATGTATGAAAGTATTGTAGATCTTTTGAATGAAATCGACGGTCAAGTCTTCGTTCAAAATAATGCGACAGCAGTAGGGGCTATATAAAACAGTGCTTCGTTTTTAATTGGTACCGTGTCAAAATCATGATAAAATAATATTGATGTTACATTGCGAGCAAACCTAAATCGTACGTAAATAAAAGAGTTTGAGATACGGAATGAATTTGTATACTGGTAGGATTATCAAGTATATATCCTTCATTATTATTATTGTACTTAAACTATTTTTTTGTATGTAATAATTGAAATTGTAAAGCTTTATTTCATAGCACTGATTTATCTACGCATTTAATTCATTCCGTTTTTTATGTAACAAGCGTTGTGGTTTGGCAGCTTAATATTATAATTTCTGTTTGGAATAGTTGACTTTTATTTCGAAATGGTAGTTTTATGTAATTTACTAGTACCTACTACCAATTTAAATACATTTTGTATCACTCAGCGCAAAATATCACAATTTATTAGCAGTCTACTATTTTGAACAGAACGTATTTAAAGTAATTTATTTTAATGTGTTTTTAATCATCATGTTTGTTTATAATGCGTCTAAGCGAAAAATAATCAATAATTGGGACCAAAATATCAAAATTTGTTTTCACCAGATCGTAGTGGCGGGCGCATTATAATTACCCGATTGATCACTTCCAGTTTGAGTTAGTCTCATAAATTCTCTAGCAATTAACCTTAGGCATTCCTATAGACCTGTACAAACAAAGCATGTGGTGGACAACCGATAAATATCAATGTACTCAATTTTCTCTATAGGCATCATGAACTTACTTTATCCATGCCCATCAAAAATATATCTATAGTTTGAAAATTTGAGACTAAATCAAACCGATTTATAATGAATTTAAAGTGCTTCTGTAATTTTGGTGCGTAGTTTTATCTATTTGGAAATTAAATTGTTTGGTATTTCTATATGATCATTGTATTATAGTTGCATCCTACATACAGATTGGGGCATCACAAATGAAAGAAATGCTTAAAAACTACCCATCGAAGTATACAGGAATGGATTACCTCACGCAGTATTGTTGTCATTGTCATTCTTAACCGACTTCAAAAAAGTGGGAGGTTATTTGGACACACATTTGTGATGAACTCAATCTATAATTTGGGATGTATGTAAATATAATTATTCCCTAATTTTCGTAGTTCTTCCATTGTTTTCATCATAATGGAGATTTATGAAGCAATAATTATGGTTTAAATCATTTGTTCGTAGATAATCGATAGAAACGAATTTTATTAGTTTATAAAATTATATTAATTTAGAATTTTATCATAAAATTTATAATTACGTGTTGAGTGTCATCATTACTACGATTATTCGCACAATTATTATGATTAATTAAATATTTTATTTTTGTGTAGGAATACAATATTATTGTGAAATTGATTTTATTTTATTTCTGGCGAAATATGGATGTACTAAAGGTACACCTCTGCCCAGCCCTTCTGGGAATACCGGCGTGATGTTATGATTTTATTTTAATAATAACCCCACCTGGGTGCATCGCCGGCGGGCATCATCAACAATTGTAATAAATAGCCCTTATTATTAATTATTATGTCATTTGTAATATTTTGTTCAATTGTATTTAATTGATTGTTGATTTCGGCGTGTGGCGGATGTTTCGACATGGTATTGAATCAAGGAAGAATTGTCTATGTTGATGAAATGTATTGAATAAAACTTAATTATTAATTTGTTTGTTTTATATTCCAATGCAATAAATAATAATGGCCGCGAGGAAACCGGTATGTCCTACAACCAAAAATTCGAAGACATGACGTGACATCTACCAACCCGCACTGGGCCCGCGTGGTGGATTACGGCCCACTCCCTCTCACATAGAGGAGGCCTGTGTCCCAGCAGTGGGAACGTTATAGGCTATATTACAATACAACACTACTAAACAGGGTACTACCAACCACCCAACTTTATATCTGCTGCAAACTAAAGGTGTACAGTCACGAGCAAAAATATGTATACACTCAGCAAAATTCAATAACGATTTTCTCGTGGAATTAAAATTGTAACTTTGAGATGACAATTTTTTCATAATAAAAGGGGTTCCAAAATACTATATTCGTAATATCATAAAGTTACAATCAATACAGTAGGAGAAAATCACTTTTAAAAGTTGCTAAGTGTATACATATTATTGCTCGTGACTGTACATAGGTATGGCGTACTCGGCAGATAAGGTGCTTCTGACAACAAACACTTCCATGTTAAGGCTGACAATGAGACATGTTAATAAAACTGAGAAGCCGCATTCCACTCCGATGTTCTAGCGAATGCCCTAACTAATTATAAAAATAAAAGTTGTTCGTTTTCGGCTCACACTGTCACTTGCATGCAATAAACATTGGGTACTGATAAATCAAACAAAAACATAATTAAAGCCATTAAATTTTATTCGTGAAAAATTGAGCGCGTTTGAACTAAGCCTAAACAAAAATATACTTAAAATTAAATATGTACGCTAAAGTTAATACAATTAATGAAATATTTACTTAATTTCAGTTGCAATTCATTGACGCGACATCACTACTGAACTCGGAAAATAAATACTTTACGTACATTGAGATTTAAAAAAATATTCGATATTATTCAGTCTTACTAATAATTAAAATTAATAAAATGGAATTTAAATAGAATCAAATGGAATGACACATCAATCATTACCGTTAATTACAATTATTAATCATTATTAAACCATACTCGATACCATGACAATAATAAAATTTTATAATAAATAAATATAAAATTGGAAAACTGCACCATGACTTTATAAACATAGTTATTTAACATTACCTATTTATATAGGCCATAGTTATAAGAGTAAAGATAATCATTTTCAATTACATATTTGTAATACTGTTACCTGAGAGAATGCCCCTAAAACAAGCATAATTAGCAATTATAATAATATTAATTCAATACAAATCAATAAATAGCTTATGGTGCAGTTTGAATTTCAATAAAAATACAAAATCAGATCAAAATTGTCCAAATATACCAATATTTTCAATAATAATTAAAATAAAACTAAGCTGGATGGAATTGTAGGACATAATAAAACATATTTTAGAGAAATAATATAGTAACGGACATAAAATGGCAGTGAAATCATTCTAGATTATCTAAAGCGCTCAGAATTTGTGAGTAAAAAAAATTATCCCTTTGACTTATTTATCGCATAACTAATATAATTTATTTAATAGTCACTGGTAGATTTTTTATGCACTCATTATTCCTAATTATGTTATAAGAATATTTTATCGCGAGTGATAATATTATTATCGTAATAAGAATATGTCAATATCGTGCCGATAATAGGTTTCATTCTCACAAAACCATGGAGTGAACAGTTATACCGATAATAGGTTTCATTCTCACAAAACCATGGAGTGAACAGTTATACCGATAATAGGTTTCATTCTCACAAAACCATGGAGTGAACAGTTATACCGATAATAGGTTTCATTCTCACAAAACCATGGAGTGAACAGTTATACCGATAAATAAGTGAAAGAGGCATAATTATTATAATTGTTTATTCTATCTAAATCGCCGTGTGGTGCGCGGTACACGTACGTATAGTACAAGTACAAGCTACCTTCAATAACAACCGTTCAGCACAAACCTTGCGACTCTATTCTGATATTATTTTATTTTTTTCTACAAAATCTTAACAAATTTATCATATTTGATTATAATATCACGCATTTCTAATATAATAATTGTTAACTTTTAATACGTGTCATCTAGAATACCGATATAATTCCGATAATGATAATTATCGTACCGATATTTTTTGGCGGTATCAGATATTTTGTTTTAGTATCATATTGTGATATTCACTGGTACCACTGATTTTTTAGTTCGAAGTCAATTCATTTTATCCGAGATATATCGCCACTATCGAAAAATTGTTAAAATTCTGTAGAAACTGATCATTTTTCGCAACAAAGCGAATAGTAATAACACTAAAATTACAGATTATTATGCGTTAACAATAATAGCTGGATACATCAATAATTTTAGCTTTATTACAAGTCTTTATTATTGTCAGTCCGACAACACGCATTCTTTAACAGGAAACTTGACACAAGTTGAAATGTTTATAAAAAAATACAAAAATAAATTAAATAAGACATGTATTGTCATGTCAAAAAAATATTCATTTCGAGACGGTTCATAATCATTTTCATTTAACTATACGAAAACCTATTAAAATAGATTTAAAAAAATACTGCGTATTGGGTGAAAACTCTAACTTAACTTACACTAAAGATCATTTTCAACTTGTATCATAAATACAACTACTTTCTTTCCTTCGTTTCTAGACAAACTAGCATTATCCTATGGTGTAGTTAAAACAGTGCAGCTTCAAATAGTTGCGATGAGCAATAAGACAGCGTTGTGAACCAAGTGTCTAAGGCACTTCGACTGTAATTCTATTTAAAACTATGGTCGACTCTTAACTTAGGGTCTCGTAAGCAAAATATTATAATTATTAAAGGCATGAGTCGTATTGTCATGGGAAATGCAAGATTTTGTTTTGTTAATCAAAATCCATATTTTAAAGTGGTTACGAAACCCTTTTGAGATATTTTATGTTTGTAACGAAAGATTAAAAAATTCGACCAAAAAACATTCAGGAAATTACTCTAAACGCATAAAAGTATGGCGAAGGGGTATCACACCCCTTAATACATCGTAGTCTTCAAACACATTCAATTCAGGTCGATTTAATTATTAAATTAATAATTTAATTGGATTAAAATCACTTAAAATTACAACTAAATTAAATCACATGTTAAATTAAAATTGAAAGTTTCGTAGTTCACTGAGAATCGTTAATATTAATAGTAAATCATTAACAGTTAGGATCATTTTTTTTTTCTTTTTTTGTGCTCTTAATATGAGTTTGTCGATAGATGGCGCTAGAGTAATATGAATATTGCAACATTTCATAATTTTAATTAATTTATATCCAATTATTAGCAAATTTATAAAGTCGGAACAAAAAGAAGACATGTTTATAAAGAACGAATTTTAAGCAACGAAATTCTAATTACAAATGACGACAATTTTATTATAATTTTGAATTTAAAATCACAACAGTACCTTCTTATTTTTGATTTAGGGAAGATTTAGAAAACCAAACAGAATCATAAATATGCCACGAAACTCATTGTAACATCACTTAACTCTTTTGATAAAACATTTCCCAGCTATTTTATTCATAAAAATTACAGAATACAAAACATACCACTAGCGCCATCTACCGTCATTCCCGCTCACCTCGCAGTACGCGCGTAGCTGCGGCAGCGATCACACGTCTCCCTTGAGCGCGTACATCACGCTTGTTTCGAAGGACGCCGCGACTGTGTAGTTCTTTGTGAGGAGATAATTAGTTGTCTTGTTGCGAGTTGTGTCGTTGTTGAATTGTACTTCTATCATCTGTGAAGATTGTCGAAATATTTGTTAATCCATAAAACTTTAATTCTCAAACTTCGCTGATCGGGGGATGGACATCAAAAGGCAGAAAAGATTTAATATTATTTAGCTTTCGCCTAGTCCCACTGCAGAAAGGAGATGGTGGAATGAACTGAACTCATATCTAAAGGACTATCATCAGAATGAAGTAGGCAGAGTCAAGTGGAAAGATCCTTCATCTCTCTTTAGAGTTATAACAAAATATTCTAGCTAGGATGATATAAAAAACTTTGCGAAGGCTTATTAATAAAGTAATAGATGAGGAATGGAATCATGGGGGTTTCTGCGGGAACTTAAATTCCCACTGTTCACACGGTTCAAATCACTATCATTGTCTGAATGTCTGATTCACGTAGTCAGTGATAAGTATTTGATTTCTGAGGTCGAAAGACCTGAGTCAATTTAATACTTTTGTACAGCTACTCCATCCATTCTCACCTGTAAATGTAGCCTCTCATCTTCAAACGGCAGATGCGTGAGCGCAGGCAGAGCGTTGTTACCTCCCAACACCACGTAGTCGGCGCGCGTCGCATCGGCCGCTAGCAGTACCGTGAGGAGGGGGAGGCAGAGGACTCGGGAACTGAACACGCTTTCTTGGCTCTCCGTCTCTTGGTAGGTTACCTGGAAATGTACATGAAGAGTGTTATAATGATCAGGTTGTGAGGAGGAATCATTTCTTACATTGTACACTCGCGCACACAACACACATGTTTTCCCCGAAGGAAAATGGATGATACACTTGAGTGTATCATCCATTTTCTAGGACAACGAACAACAAGCAACGAACAATGTTCCATGTAATAGCAAATCCAATAATAGAAATATTCAATGCTGACTCTGCTCGATCTGAGAATCGAACCCAGAAACCGAATCAGCCGTCGCTTTAGCGACCATTAAGAAATTAATCATTACAAATAATTTATTTTATTTCAAGAAAATTGCCTATAGATAGGACAACTAAAGAATTAAAGAGTAAATCAGAGGCGGCGGAAGGCGTGGGCGGTGTGGGCGACCGCCTACGGCCTCGCGGTCCTAGGGGCCTAGCACCACGACGGTTAATGCATTACTTAAAAAACGTGGACGCGACGAAAAAATTGTACTTTTCATAAAACGATAAATATATTGACATGTTTTTATTTCGTTTAGCAACATTTGCTAGCGTTGCGTTGAATTCCCATTCTGTTTGTTGACGTTGCTTTCAACGGCTAGGAAGTCAATCAAAGTATCGGGTGCGGTCCAACCAGGGCCCCTGATTCTGGGGGCCCCCCAAATCGTTAGAAATACTTTTTAATCAAATCCCAAAAAAGGCCAAAATATGTTCAGTAAGTAAAAGGCAGTATTTGTTAGGGACCCCCTAAATATAAAAGTAGAGTGCAAAAATTTTCGAACTCGCTTCGCTCGCTCTTGCATTTTCATCAAATCCCAAAAAAGGCCAAAATATGTTCAGTAAGTAAAAGGCAGTATTTGTTAGGGACCCCCTAAATATAAAAGTAGAGTGCAAAAATTTTCGAACTCGCTTCGCTCGCTCTTGCATCCTACTTTGTCTTTTTCTCAGACTTTTCTGTAAAAGCCGACAAAGTAACTCCTATTTATGTATGAACGTTTTGTCAAAAAAAACCTTACCTATCAGGAGCGGGGTCCTAAAATTTTCGAGCTCGCTGCGATCGCTCTTACATCCTACGTTCCCAAACTTTTCTGTATGGGTCGACAAAGTAATCCTATTATTATACAGGGTGTTAGTGTAAGCACCGTTATCCTTAAAACCAGTGGTTTGGTTTCATTTATAGAACGTAAAATCAATGGAAAAAAAAAATAAAAAAAAAAGAAAATCTACATTTTTCCACAAGAATATTTCACCCTACACGCAAGGGCAACGACCGGCCGCGGCCGGCGGTTGGCGGGGGCGGGCGGGGCGAGCGGGACGTTACATGACCGGCCGTCAGCTGTTTCGCAGCTCTCTCGAACGCGTGTCCATGGGTATCGGGACAGTGACGGATATTTACTTTTTAAAATCTTTTAATGAAAATAAGGTTTTTTTTTTTGTTGTTATTGGTTCATTTATTTTTATATTTAAGTCAACTACCCATGGTTTGAGTGACAACGGTGTTTACCCTTGCATACTGTATAAATGTTCAATTCAAAATGTATCTATCCAGAGTGCAACATTTTTCGATTTTACCAATTTTAACTCAAACTTTTTCAGTTTAGTCTCAAGAAAACGTAACCTGTTTGAGCTATTGTGCCAAAATTTCGAGCTCGCTTCACTCGCTTGCAATTTTTACGTTCTTCCTAGTTTTCAAAGTATTAGGTATGCAGCAGAGGCGGCTCGTCATAAAGAGCGCTGGTGCAGTGCACTCCCACGAAAATAGCATAATCTATATTTCTTTATTATAATCCTATACATACATTCTTTCTACTATGCCCATGTATACAATAGCAGTTTACTAGAAAACCATTTCCTACGCGTACATTGGGCGTCAAGTTGTAACGTGTGGAGCGCCAGCGATTGCGCTCCTATGAAACAAAGTTCAGTACGATTTCTAGCACTGTATTCAATGAGTGCGAAAGAGAAATATCGACACAGTCCGACGCGTGAAACAAAAGATTTTGTATGAGAAATTAGCCTAATTTGGAGCGCCGCTCACGCGCGACGTTGCCAAACGGCGCAAGGCAGCCGCGCGCGGGAATGCGATCTATGCCTTTGCGCTGTTGCCGATCTTATGTAAACAAACGGTCGGCTCAACTCGGCTGTCAGTAGATTCGCAGTGTTTATTCTAAATAATTATTAAAAATAGTTTGTGCGCGACATTTGTGTTAAAAATGGAACAATACAGTGTATCCTGTTGTATGATAAGCATTGAAAAACGCTTAATTAATTCCATAACTGATTTTCACAAGAAAGTGATAGATGTCTTCGCTCGCCAAAAAGATCGCCGAATGGATTTTCTTTACAAATAAAATAAATGGCAAGCTCTAGTTCTACGTTTCTTTTTTTAGTGAACCCCCACAAATAAATATCACGAGCCGCCTCTGGTATGCAGAAACCCTTTATTTTGCCTCCCCGGGCCCCCGACAGTCTTCAAGCTTAGTCCGCCACTGCCTATCTCGACCTATTATACTTAAAAATAATAATATGACAGTCCCAGTAGTTTTTTTTTGTCTTCTTCCTCCACCAGAGGGCCTTGCGAAATGTACCTCGCCCACACTAAATTTAGATCTTGCGCCGCCACTGGAGTAAATAGCCGGGTTTTAAACACAATAACTTAGTCTCGAACAGAAATCTATCAAGTTTTCCCTTTGCTTCGCTATACGAACCTCTCTAGGATGTGCAGTAGGACTCAGACACGCGTGCAGGGCGCGCGCGGCGCCGCGTATGGCGAGGTAGTCCCGCGCGGCCGCGCGCACGAGCACGCCGTCCCAGGCGCGCGCGCGCTCCAGGTAGCCCGACGTGGCCGAGCGCGAGCCGCGCGGGACGAACTCGACGAATGTGCCGTTGTACTGCGGGCAAACAAACACGTGTCTAGAAACTATTAAGCCAATATTTGTATGAAGCATTGCAGCAAGACATATCCAGCGGTTTCCCGCTACCTTCAAGAGGAAGGATTTAACATTCATATTCATATTTTATTTGCATTCCATAATGTAGAAAAGGTACATAGATACACACCCACACAATATACAGGTTTCGTAAACTATGAAAGGAAGAGAGAATTGACTAAAAGAAACAGGTTCATTTCGAAGAATGGTAAAACTGCATTTTCTGCTTTTCGAACTCCAACTACAATCTTTTTTGTAGAAATAGATCAGTCTGCACTGTACTAGGCGTTAGTGTTGCTGATAAGAATTTAATTCTGCAAATGGATGTTATGAGGCTCTTTGTGCAATTTGCTTTGCTATCCTAGTATTGCTGCTCATAGGGCAAAATATTGAATTATAACTAGCAATTAAATACATAACTAGCGGACCTGAAAGACGTTGTCTTTTCCAAAAAGCGCCACCTACCGGGTCCAAATTTATTTTCAAACATCCAAATATACACACAAAATTTCATCAAAATCGATCCAGCCGTTTTTTTAACTCCTCCTGGAGTTAGGTGACAAACACACGTACAGAAGAATTATATTATAAAGAAGATGTAAGTACACATATAAAGATTAGCAATAGAAATTCAATATATGATCAGTATTGACCTCACCTATTTCAATATAGATAATAGATACTAACAAAGACTTATAATATCTATAATAATAATTATGTACAGTCACGGACTTTAATTGATGAGCCACCTTCAATTTTGCAGTTTCATACATTCACGAGATTACACGATTAAACACGAACTCAAATCGCACGCTCGTAAACAAGATGACAAATAAATTACTTTTAATCGTAAATATCCATAGAGGTGGACTTTATTAGTTAACCTCTATGGATATTTCCGATTAAAAGTAAAAGTAATTTATTTGTCATCTTGTTTACTTTCATACATTCACGAGATTACACGATTAAACACGAACTCAAATCGCAAGCTCGTAAACAAGATGACAAATAAATTACTTTTAATCGGGAATATCCATAGAGGTTGACTAATAAGTCCTCAATGATAAAAATACATACAATGTTGCATTAAGTTTATCCAATCTATTTGATACCGACCTCCTTTGAATCATAGCTCATTAACTCGATAATTATGAAAACATAACTGAAGACAGTGACAGTTGAAATATCAAGATGACAAATAAATTACTTTTAATCGGAAATATCCATAGAGGTTGACTAATAAGTTCGCAATGATAAAAATAAATACAATGTTGCGTTAAGTTTATCCAATCTATTTGATACCGGCCTCCTTTGAATCATAGCTCATTAACTCGATAATTATGAAAACATAACTGAAGACAGTGACAGTTGAAATATCAAGATGACAAATACTTTTAATCGGAAATAGTCTTATCCATAGAGGTTGACTAATAAGTTCTTAATGATAAAAATAAATACAATATTGCATTAGGTTTATCCAATCTATTTGATACTGACCTCCTTTGAATCATAGCTCATTAACTCAATAATTCTGAAAACTTAACTGAAGACAGTGACAGTTGAAATATCGATGACAGATAATTTCTCCGTACGCTAACGTTACAATGCAGCACTAACCTAGCAACAATTGTTTATCGTTGCTAGGTTACTGTTGCTAGACCTGCAATTGGTTGACTTTGAGTAGTCACTGCTGTCAAGTTTGTAGTTCTGCTCTCAGGTTAGCCAACCGGTAAAGATATGAAATATAATTTTCTTCTTCTAATACGAAGACATATGACTTTGCGTGTCGGGAACCGAATAAACCCGATTTGCATTACACGGCTAAAATGTGAACAGTACCAGGTGGCTCATCAGTTAAAGTCCGTGACTGTACAAGGGAAAATTATCAAAGGGCATCAAAAAATTCGTCCGCATCGCTGTCAACAGGAAAAGTGCCCAAAAGGCTGGCAGCATTGCCACGTTGTATGGCAAGGCTGGCTACCTGTCTGCGTCTGGGCGCTCCTTGCGTGGCTCCGCATCGCTGCCAATGCGGTGAAGGTGCCGACTGCCTCGGTCACCATGGCCTATCCTGCAGTAGAAGCGCAGGTCGGATAGCACGGCACGCCAGCATCAATGACATCATCCGTCGTGCTCTTGCCATCTCCGGGGTGCCAGCTGTTCTAGAACCCAATGGCTTGGCACGCGACGATGGGAAGAGACCAGACGGAATGACCATAATGCCTTGGAAGGTAGGTAGGCCTTTGGTGTGGGATGCAACGTGTGTCGACACCCTTGCGCCATCCCATCTTCCCAGCACGGCGGGCTGTGCTGGAGCTGCTGCTGCAGGTGCAGAAAACCTCAAACGGCGCAAATACTCCAATCTTATCGGGACGTATATGTTCGAGCCGTTTGGGGTTGAAACCATGGGGTCCGAGTGCCCACTTGGTTTTTCAAGACATCGCCAATCGCTTGGTCGACTCTTCACGTGACCAGAGGGCTGGCCTATTTTTTGGGCAAAGAATCAGCATTGCGATAATAGATTGAATTCTTTATCTACTTGAATTTCAAAGAAGCAAAACAACGTCTATTCGGCCTTATAATGCGCCGCGCATAACAACAAATGAGTAAAACAAAAGGTCAAGGAATGTGTTAACAATGGCCGAATGGCGTGAGAATAGCAAATCAATATTATACTCATAACATCTATAACAAAGGTTACTAATGTTTCATTAGCATTTTCACAACTTTTCCACTTTTACAGAATGGAGAACTGTATCCCAGTAGTGGGAACGGTACAGGCTGGTTATGCTGTTATTTGCTACGAGGCCGCAGTCATAAAAGTGCCCTGTAGGTGTTATTTATTTCCTCGTTACCAAACTAAAATTATGGACTTCATTGATCCGATTAACATTTCCTACATATTTTGTTACGTCCTATATGACGTAGTTTCGATGACATCACCATAACATTTAACATTGTTTCTAAACTGATAGTCATGACTTAGAAACTCATCTCAACAATGAAAAACGATTAGTCAATGTGGAGCATCACTGCCGCTGGTTGAAATATGTAGAGACTAGAAAGAAAGTTACCTTTTAAAAAAGGTAGCCGTGATAGGCTTGATGCGGAAGGCGAAACATCAGGTGTTGTGGCAGAATTTGGGAGAGATCATGTCCAGCTGTAGACTGTGATAGGCTGATTGATGTTGGCATGATTTATCGTGACACAACCATCCACATAATATGACCACGACCATAATTAATTATTTACTTGGCGCCAAGACGTGTGATGCTAAGCAGAGCCAGATACGACCTATGTTATTAAGCTGACTTTGGTTTGAGTCTGGCACACAGTATTGTTACTAATTTTATTCTTCTACTTCAGGCGAAAGCTTCAGGGTAGCCTGCGAAATTCTTTTCTTACGTTTTTTGCAATTTGCAGGTCAGTGTATCAGGTTGTATTTTGATTAAAATATGATTCGCGACCGTAACGAATATGGATTTATAGAATTATAAACATTAGAATCAGCAATACAATCTGACACTGACCTGCGATTTGCAAAATAAGAAAATTTGAATCATGGGGTCTACCTTAGCACCCTTAATAAAAATCTTAAATTGATTCATTCATTCACAGATAGACAACACACAACCTAAACCGCTGGGTATAGAAGTATGAAATTATGCACAAGAGTTCCTTTTATAACGAAAGTGAGCATTAAGGAAAGGATTTATGAAAATCCATCCCCTAAAGAGTTAAATAGGGGAAAGTTTGTAAGTTCATTATTTCTGCAGATGAGGAACCCCATCGGCTTATAATTTATGGTTATACTCACAATTTCGCCATACAGTTTGTCCATGACGTGTATCTGCGGCGTGGGCGCCGGCGGCGGGTGCGCGGGCGGCGCGGCGTGGCGCGGCGCCAGGTGCAGCTGTTGGACGAACGCTACTAATGCAGCTGATCCTTGCGCGATGCTGGCTAGCTCGTAGTCACGGGTCATGTTTGCACGAAACTTCTGGGCGCCTAGGGCTGGACAGTTTCATTTTTTTAATTTAAAATCTTATAGGAAATCACACAACAATGCGTAAAAATAAACAATAAGTGAAATACATGGACAAGTTTTGATGAACCACCACAATTAATATTTAAGCCACTATCCACTCCTCTACATGTCTGTGCTTATAGTATTATACATAGGTATAAATAAATCCTTACTAATATTATAAATGCGAAAGTAAGTAGTCTGTTTGTCGGGCTTTCACGCCAAAACTACTGAACCAATTTAAATGAAATTAGGTACACAGGTAGAGCCTGAGAAAGGACATAGGCCACTTTTTATCGACATACCATGCGGGCGAAGCCGCGGGCGGAAGCTAGTCTACACTTATATTATAAAGAGGAAAGATTTGTATTTTTGTGTGTATGTTTGTAATGAATAAACTCAAAAACTACTGCGCCAATTTCAAAAATTCTTTCACCATTAGAAAGCTACATTCACCTTGATTAACATAGGCTATAATTTATAAAGATAACACGCGGGCGAAGCCGCGGGCGGAAGCTAGTATCTTATAAAATAGAGTTAGTTCAAGACATCTTAAAAAATACATATGTAGCAAAAGTGGGAAGATAAATGATGAGTTCATTGACCAAATCTACATATTGACGTTGTTTCAAGTTTTGATATTAAAATAGTCGCCAAAAAAGGCACATGACACAACCACACAATGGTAACATGGTTGGGAAAATGCTAGGCAGATGATGATGAAACAACCACACAATGATCTTAAAGCTTAATAAAAAAAACAATCCCAAATTGTTGAAAAGTTACGACACGTGTTTCTTTACACAGAGTCACTCAAGATTCACTGAAAACATTTTATAAGTACGTATTACTATTGATATTTGATAACAAAGAATAAGGGAATAGTAAACCCACAGCATAGAATCAAACAATGAATATAAAGATGAAGTTAAATGAACAATTAAGTAATGGATTTTTCTTTCTTTTGCTTCTATCTAAATTCATGTCTCAGTAGTTTTTTTTTCACTTCTCCAATTAATGATAAGTAAATTGGTTTTAAGAGGAAATAGGGTGGGTCTTTTTCTCCATACAAAAAGTCATAATTCGAGGTTTGACTCTTGTCTATTTCCTCCTCCAATATTGGACCAATTTGAAAGATATTTTATAAATTGAATAAGAAGAATATTTACTGTGCCCCTATGTTTTCCGTTTTGATGATACATTATTTGCACTAGAACCCTCAAAAAATGCTCAAGATTACCTGTTTAGACCTGACATCAGAGGCCAATTGTACAAATTTGACAACTATAAATGAAAAAAGAATCTCGAATTATAACTTATTTCCTCTTAACAATCACATTATACATTAATTAAAATATTTAAAAACTAGATAAGAGTCATCTTCTCAGTGTTTGAAACAACCTCAGAATTTGTATCAGACATACAGAATAATTACAAATACAACACACTCACCAACAGTATCCATATAAATCAGCAGCATTGTCATAACAGTCACAAATGTCAACACAAACAGCATTGCTGGCAGCAGCCTCCTGTACATATCATTGGGTGAGGTCTTCGTGAACACAGGTACTGGAAGCCGAGGACTGACCACAGGTGGTGTAACCACAGGTAATGGTATCGTAGTTGTGGTCTTGTCTGGTAATGGTACAGTTGTTGTGGTTTTGTCTGGTGGTGGTACCATTGTTGTGGGTTTGTCTGGTGGTGGTGCTGGTACTGTGTCTTTTGGCTTGTCTACGGTCTCTGCAGGTTGGTCCTCTGGTAGTGGGTTTTCTTGGATTTTCTGGATGATTAAGGTTAGTATGATCAAGTTGTGATATTAGAGATTGGTTTACTTATCATTATTTTGACAAAAAACTATACAATTGCTGTTATGACAATAATAAATAAATAGGTTTGCAGGCTGTGATCAACTTTCAATGGATCTTTTGCACAGAACTTTGGTGGTAATGTAAGTTACTATTGCTTGAAACTGAACTATTACCTCATGTAATGTAGGCATCCTTGTTTCTTCAGATACGCAAGATTTCACCATAATTTCCCAAAATTTAATTACTTACACATGCAATTTATAGAATTTAGATTGTTTTTTTGTTATTAATTGAATAACAATACACTTGAAATTTCGCGTTACATGCCAAAATGAAGAATTGAAGACCTACGCGTGCCATAGACAAGACAGGTGTATTTTTTTTGTTTGACTAACGCTCAAACAGCTGCAAAGAGGTGCCAGACTTCTAGGAAAAAAAAAACACATTTGGTGCCTCACGTTAATGTCAAGTTTCTTACTCAATTTGCGAGACAATTAACATTTTTTATATTATTACTGCAGAACGAGATACTTTATTACAGTAAAACGTTTATTTGGGAGGCTTTGGCTTCCGTAATGGCAGAAAAATGCAACTAAAACTTACCTTTTCGGCCATCGTAACCTTTTGTTTTGTTCCTTACGTAAAATAAACACGCACAACGATCTTTTTCTGTAGTAAAATAGGTCCTTTCTTAAATTAAAAAAACAAACATATTAATATAAACACAATTATATTACTTTACACTTATTTATTACGTGAATAATACTGAATTTTTGAAAATAAAATAAAATTAAATGTCAAAGAAGCGTGAGTCACTGACCGCATTAGTTGCGACTACATCAAAATTTTAATTTCTACCACACCGTGAATTAATCTACTACTCTACTATTATTGGTACATATTTGATTATTGGTAAATAGTTGAGAAATGGATGTTTTCTATTTTGTGAAATTGTTTTCGATGTTTTGACCGCGCCTGTTAGCTTACCTAGGTACCTACTGTTACTATAATAATAATTTATAAATCACCAAATTCTAATCCTGCGCTACTTACTTACTGGCTACCATTTTATTTCATTAGCATAAACATACATTTAATTTTATACTCACGCCTTCTTCCTATGGGTAGGCAAAACTATAAAGCGCCAGCGCCAACTTGTTACGATTCGTACATTACATTCTTCGTTTAATAAATTCTGTGTGTAGAATCGTATGTATTATATATTTGCACCTACATCGCTACTCACATCCACAAAACACGTTTTCAGATGTAGGTACTGCGCACTGTAGGTACTTGCGGTTTGCAATTTATTGTTATGCGTGGTGGGTTTTCCACCTATACAAAGAAAATGTTTTGGTAATTTCAGGTATATTATAATGTACTCTGTGGGTAACACATTCATTGACCGTATTGTAATAAACTTGTGCTCATTGCCAGTATGCAATTATGCATCATAAATCAGAACCAACAAAAAAAGAAAGGGTTCCGTACCATATCAATTTATTATTTATTGATATTGCGGAAATAAAAATACACAAATTTCAACTGTCTGCCTATTACGGTTCATGAGATAGGTACTTACAGACCGTTCATAGACAGACGGACGGACAGACACGGATGCACAGCGGAGGCTTAGTAATAGGGTTCCGTTTGGCACCCTTCGGGTACGGAACCCTAAAAACCAGCGTTCTTTATATTTTCTTTGCACTAAATTACTGATACGACGAATTAGGTACTTACAATAAAATTACTTTCCAATTGGAGGACCTAAACGTACTCACCCAAGTAACACATTCGCGTCTAAAAACGGACTATTAGACATCTAATAGAATTTTATTTTATTGTCTATCTTAAGAGTAAAATATCCCGCAAGTAATATTTAAGAACGCTTATAGACACAGTTTAGTAAAAGTGGGCACAACCTTATCACCTCTCATAAGAATTAGTTAAGAAAACATGAATAGATAGAGATAAGAGTTCTAAATTTTCAAATTGTCTGTAGAGATTTTTCTAGTGCCTCACTAAACGGTTTATAGACCACAAATTTTACTAGTAGATAGTTTATAGATAAAGTTGAGACCTTTAAAGAAGTCAAGTTTTTAAACCAAAATTTTTCTAAATCGGTTTCGGTCATTGACCCCAGACCGGAAACGATTACGGTTTAGGTTTCGGTTACCGGAGTTTTACCCGGTAAATGGGAGAACCCATTCTTTTACAAATTCCGATTCCGTTGAGCGAAATTAACCAGTTAATTTGACTTTTGACGGTATATACGAGTTCTACCTACTACGTTATCTCTGTCTTACATCTAAAATAACAAAGCTATCACTCTAGTCGCTCTACACCAACGAATAACGCACTCACAAGCAGTTTTTTTTCGCGCAGGGAAACCATTACCTGTTAAGAAAATTTAAGCATATCACAAACTATTAAACGGATATATACCGTAGTCGTACTGACAAAGATACAGGGTGTAACCGATTCCTTGTAATTGATTGAAACCACCTGTAGACTAACTTTGAAGCTTGGAAATTACAACCTTCCATAATACACTTAGATTTTTTTTGTTTTTTGGTTGTACTTGAACATACACATACATGATAAATTATGTATAATATGTAGCGGCCGCTACATATAAAACTAAACTCAAAATATAGGTACGATAACGTTACGTAATAGCGTTATACCATATAGTTCCCGTAACCATATGAACTAATTTCTTGGCAATTTAACGAAAATCTATGGGAACGAAATCTTCAACTATTAATTTAGTTACGATCCGGGTGGAACGCTATTTTAACGTTATATTTTCATAACGTTCAAGTCCCTAAACTAAACACAAGCGGCGGCGGGCGTGCGTCTGAGTAAAACCGGTTTACTCAGATTAGCGCGAGTTTTAAAGTTATATTCTCTGTAATAACCGGTAACCGAAATGATTTAGGTTTAGTCTTAATCGTTTTTGTTATGAACCGGTTAATTGATGAACGATATTATAACGGTTTTATGACCAATATTAACCGGTATTTCTAAACCGGTTCCAAGCCCTCCTGTGTTAACATAAGGCTGGTATACAAAAGTGGACGGATCCCTCCATAGCTGCGTATTCGTATTTAATTTGTAATGTGCAGGGACACTGCAAATTCAGTTGTATACCTGTGTCGTAGAACAATTTCCCGCGTTTTGGAGGAAGTTACTAGAAAGTTTCGATTCTGAATCTGAATTATTTTGCAACTCTTCTTTATTTTTCTTCCTTTTTAAATATTTGCCGATTTTTCGACAAAAGCCGCCAGACCTTTTAATTTTTTTCACTGTCTCCATAGCATAAAATCATCCAATTCAAATATTTAATACAAATGCACTTAATTAAGCTATTTTTAGGAAAAAAACCACTAAAAACACGTTTTCACTATCATTTTTTTAGACAAACTGAAAAATATCTATTAAAGTATTTTATCTAGACTTTATAGACAAAGATAAGAGTACCAATAGCTAAAACAGTATGTTTTATCTCATCTTATCTATAAAATTACTTCAAGTTAGGTACCTTTAGGCTTTATTAACTATTTGTAGAGCATTTTATCTTAAAACATTCAATATACCTATAAACGTACTTAAAATAAGTGTGCTATAGAACAAATGCTCTAAAAATAATTGAGCTTGAGAAAAAAAACACTAGAAGAATACATTTTCTTTATTGAAACCATCTTTAGAAAGCCCCGATCTAAAGATTAACCATGAATAGTCTGTCAATAGACAGATTTGTTTTAAACCTCCAAGACTGTGTTACTTGGGCATGATTTATTGGTTGTTAAAAAAAACACTATTTTACTTTAGGAAAAGGTCTTTATTGTCAAAGTTTATTATAAATTACACAATATTAACGGCAATGTTAGTCAATAATCTGTAACTTTAGTTTACAAATTCGAGATTGACATATGAGATGTATAAGTATGTACAATGTTAGTGTCTGTAAAAAGCTTTATAACTCTATAATATAATATTTCAGCTGAAAAAATTGTGCAATCGGTGTAAAAATTACACAAATAACTACTTAAATTCTTATTAAATAAATTTCTATTTTCATTCAATGATCGAAAAAATGTACCTACAATTAAATTATTTACATTATTGTCATGTTATGTAAAGATTTACAGAGACATTTAATAATATATATATAAATAAAACAAGAAATAACGGAATGTTTCTCCCAGATCCTTTTATTATTATAAGCTGCACGTTTTTTAAAATTGTTTACTGATGTTTAATAGCTTAACTGCCAAGTAAACGCCTGTAATATTAATAAAAATATATTAGAAATAATGTTTTTTCATAATGAAGGGTTCTTTTGCCTTTTGAAAATTATAACTCGAATCCATTATTAAGGTACAGAATCATAGGAAAGCTGAGAAATCTCAACGAATTTGAGTTTGAATTTCGAGTTTGTTTTTTTTCTCAATAATAATTTATCTTAATTTATAATTTTTAAAATCGGTCCAGTAGTTTTAGAGTTTATTCATAAAGTAAAACAGATGTATTTATTCCACAGTACTAGTGTACTGTAGAGTATATAAATTATTGTTTAGAAAAATTCTTTCAGCCACAAAATGCAATAATTTATAAAGATATCTCGCAGGCGAAGCCGCTGTTGAAAGCTAGTATTAGATAAAATTAACTGTTGAGTTGTGTTAGTGGATTAACAAATCAAAATTAATTATTTTTAAGGTTTTTATTTATTTATTCAAACTTTAAAACTATGATATTTTAAAAGTTGATTTCATTTTAGATATGCCCATCATGATAATGACATCTAGATATTTATTTACCAAAAAATAATTGTCTATTTTACTTTCATATCGTTTGATAGTGTAAATGTGTAAATAAAAATATTAAAAAAAGTTATTTAGAATCACTAATTATGTCGATCATCAAAAGTGTTTAATATTATCATAGGTACACACAACGTAGCAGGCTTTTATCATTAATTGCACTGTATAAATTTGTATAAGTTTATCTATAATATTATTATAATAATTAACTATCAATAAAATTCTTAATTTTAACAGAAATTTGTGCATCAACATCTACAACTACAAAGTGTAAAATGATTTTGTAAATTACTTACTAAGATTTTTCGCCTAACACAATGAGTAATATATTTTTCTCAAATAATTTTATCTAAATTTCAAAATGAATACGTATTATTTCAAAATTACAGCTGCAATAAAACGGTTGCTAACTTTGTATAAATATTGATCACAAATCTACATGCACGTGAATATAACAAGATGCCTTTTAGGCTCAACACTATATAAATGTAAATTAGCTCAAGAAATAAAAATAATAAAACAATTAAAATTTATCCATTCGTAAAATCTACCAATCGTTTTATTTTTTCAATAGTGGCCACTTTTTCAGTTGTTCTGCCAATCTATGAAAAATACCTACGAAATGTGAAAAATACGATGTGCACAAAAATTTGCGTAAGTAGGTATTTATTTCAATCAACTGTCTATAGGTAATTATTGTGATATCTAGGGGCATGTTTTAGGCATTATTACAATGATTTGGTCAGTGAAAACAACCCTGCAGGCGCTTAGTTATGATACTTATAACATTTTGAGCTAAGTATTTCATAAAGTAAACACCTATTTTAATGCTGCTGTTATTGTATATGAGATATAACAGAAGATATGATACATATATGTATTATTAAATATTACGTTTACCTACATTTTGAAACGAAGGTAGTATTGTGCTCAAAACAGAAACCAAATAAATGAACATGAATGTCACTAAAGTAATACTGCTCTTTGATTATAAAAAATGGTTTAGGCAAAAGCCTTTTACCCTGCTGTTAAAATAATAAAATACAAAACTACTCAACTTTAATTTATTTTTTCGTTGCAGTCAGATATGAGTTACAAAAAGTCGCTATCAAAGGAGTCAAAGATCCTACATCAATGAATAGTTATTATGTTGAGTAAACAAATTAAAACAAATAAATATTTTTTACAACGACACAAAGATGAAGTTCAAAAGTACCTAATAAGTATTTTATATACCTTCTCTTATTGGAATTGAGTAATATGACTTCTGAAATGATGCCTGAAAATTCAGGTCTCTGCGTATAGTTAGCCTCTTAGTGTGGGTCATATCTGGTCGCAATCTAATCATATTTAGATGAATTTATTGTCTTTCGTTATTCACTGAGAAACATTACTCTACTTACACTTTACAATATGTAAACAGCCCAAAAAGTTAATAACTATTTATTGTCAAATAACGAAGTCCATTCAGAAAGCGAGTGAATTTTATAATAGTAGGTACGTACTAAAGTTATGTTCGAAGAAGTTTTATTGTCTGAAATTTCAAATTTCATAGTCTCTAAGGAAAAAGATTACATTAAGTAACTTGTATTTTATATAAAAAGGCTTACAATAAATATTTGTTATTGTCAAGCACACGACGAATACTTATAAATAAATGATTCTAAATAATAATACGTTTTATTGTCAATGATTCTATTGCATTAGTATATATATAAATTTAGTTCAGTTAAGTGATTTTTACTAAATTCAAAGTCTCCTAAAGTCGGATTTCAATTCCGTACATACAATTATTTATTAATATATAATTATTATTATTATATATAATAGTAATATCTAATTACTTAGATCAGTGGTTCTCGTTTAGGTAAATATACATAATGTAATTATTGATAAACAATATTTTTGGATCTGAGAACCATCAAATATTTTCATTCTTTCCCGAAAAACCTGATCGATATTTTATTTTAATAATATTGTTGCTTGGGGATAATACCTTATGTAATATCTCATTTTAAACAATAAACAAATACAATATTATAACGAAATTTTTAGAAATATATAAATGCAATATTAGTAATTAATAGTTTTCCCTTAGGAAAATCTAGAATTTATTGATAGCTTAGCAATGTCATCCATGTACTTTGTTTTAATACGCGTTGCTGCTGAAAACGGTGGTTACGTTTAGCGAGCGGCATGACTCTTCCCAACCATTCGATACGCTTCCGTACCGAATTGAACAGCAATCGCTTCTCCTCCTCCTCAAACTCTCCTCTCCGAAACCAGAAAATGTTGACAGTTTAAACCAAATAGACGACCGCTGAATAGCGGAACCGAGAAAGCGGAATGTCGGAAATGACAACTATTTGCTGTCGAGGACTAGCCAAATCAGGTAACCGAAAATGTGTCATTTTCGACTCGGAAGCGTCGAATAGTTGTGAATAGCTAAAGGTTTCCTATCTTCCTAGTATCTTTTAACATCATAACAAAATAATGTTATTAATAGTATTTATTGTCAGTTTGTTCATTCACAATGTGTCCGTCAAACAGCGCGTTGTAATAATAGTCAGAAGATATACAATATACATATTATGTGAGTAGGTCGACATAGGTACTTATGTAGGTAGATATGATACTTTGAATGGATTAAGAGTTCAAAGTCAAAGGGGCTCTTAAATACAAGGGCTACTAGATATCGTCAAAATCCTAAATTGTAAAAATGCACTTTCGCGCTTCACATCTGATATGAAATTGATATTATGTACGTAGATTGACATTATTTACCCATTTTCTTTATAAATACCTGTACAAACTGGCGAATTCCACTCTTTACATTCTAAATTCGTCCAACAATATCACAATCTTAACTCGGAAAAATCGACGCGAATATATTATAGGATGTTATTATTGTCTTTCAATTAGGTTTCAATAAAATAACACTGATAAAGTTGAACGAATGCTACATTTTTGAATATGTATTAATAATTAAATATATATGAATATATAATAGAAGTATATAATATTATACGCCAATTAAAATGTATATAATTTCAGTTTAGTCTATATATATGTATAAAAACAACCAACAATATAAATAAGTTGTATACTTCTAAATACATAGTTTTATTTCTTATTTGTTGAACAATTTTAAAAGTGTAAAATTCAATTAATTAGGTATAGTTATTTTTTTGCTTACCCTACATTATTGTCATTATTTTGACAGACGTTGCGTACAGACTCAATATTTATTGTCTACGACTTAAGAATACAGATTCAAAATTATTGTCTTCGTTACTTTTTGAAGATTACAAAAATGACCGTCTTCAACTTTCCTACTCTAAAAATTTCACAACGGCATCGAATGAATGCTTGGATAAAAAAACCTGTAAATTCTACAAAAAATCCATTAGGTATCGTTAAATCCTGTCTCGCGACCACATTACCGCGCGAGAAGGCGCGCGGCCAGCGCCAGCGGGGCCAGGCCGCCCAGCCCCGCCAGCCCCACGCTGCCGCGCGGCCCCTGCCGGGCCCCGTTGACCCGCGCGTGCTTCTCCCCGGCCACGGGCACGGGCGTGCCTGGGTCTACCACGTGGATTTTCCAGCCCAAGTTGTTGTGGGTGTAGCACTGGGAAATATTATACAGCATAAGTATTCCATTCATGATAATCCAAAACCTAATACTAAGTACGGGTATATCCATTAAAGTGTTTAAGACAATCTTATTACGCTCATTTGAACCCCAGTCAGAGTCTGGAGGTACGACCGCACATCAGGGGTAACACTTGCACTACATTAATCGCCTTTACAGCTATGTCACGAAGGCGCTGTCAATGTTACATTGTACCACTGCATTGTGCGGTTAACTGTATATAAAACCAAAACACTAGGAAGTGCTGTATTAAAAAAAAAAAAGTAATTTTACTTCTAAAAGTAAGTACACATGGCCGCAAGCGCCGACGCCGCGGAGAGGGGACAAACGGACGGAGTGGCGCCGGAAAAGCGGTGGGCGGGCCGCGCGGAGAGGGAACAAGTGAACGGAGTGGCGCCGGACACGCGGGGGGCGGGCCGCGCGGAGAGGGAACAAGTGAACGGAGTGGCGCCGGACACGCGGGGGGCGGGCCGCGCGGAGAGGGAACAAGTGAACGGAGAGGCGCCGGACACGCGGGGGGCGGGCCGCGCGGAGAGGGAACAAGTGAACGGAGTGGCGCCGGACACGCGGGGGGCGGGCCGCGCGGAGAGGGAACAAGTGAACGGAGAGGCGCCGGACACGCGGGGGGCGGGCCGCGCGGAGAGGGAACAAGTGAACGGAGTGGCGCCGGACACGCGGGGGGCGGGCCGCGCGGAGAGGGAACAAGTGAACGGAGTGGCGCCGGACACGCGTGGGGCGGGCCGCGCGGAGAGGGAACAAGTGAACGGAGTGGCGCCGGACACGCGGGGGGCGGACCGCGCGGAGAGGGAACAAGTGAACGGAGTGGCGCCGGACACGCGGGGGGCGGGCCGCGCGGAGAGGGAACAAGTGAACGGAGTGGCGCCGGACACGCGGGGGGCGGGCCGCGCGGAGAGGGAACAAGTGAACGGAGTGGCACCGGACACGCGGGGGGCGGGCCGCACGGAGAGGGAACAAGTGAACGGAGTGGCGCCGGACACGTGGGGGGCGGGGGGGGCTGGCCGCGCGGAGAGGGAACAAGTGGACGGAGTGGCGCCGGACACGCGGGGGGCGGGCCGCGCGGAGAGGGAACAAGTGAACGGAGTGGCGCCGGACACGCGGGGGGCGGGCCGCGCGGAGAGGGAACAAGTGAACGGAGTGGCGCCGGACACGCGGGGGGCGGGCCGCGCGGAGAGGGAACAAGTGGACGGAGTGGCGCCGGACACGCGGGGGGCGGGCCGCGCGGAGAGGGAACAAGTGAACGGAGTGGCGCCGGACACGCGGGGGGCGGGCCGCGCGGAGAGGGAACAAGTGAACGGAGTGGCGCCGGACACGCGGGGGGCGGGCCGCGCGGAGAGGGAACAAGTGAACGGAGTGGCGCCGGACACGCGGGGGGCGGGCCGCGCGGAGAGGGAACAAGTGAACGGAGTGGCACCGGACACGCGGGGGGCGGGCCGCACGGAGAGGGAACAAGTGAACGGAGTGGCGCCGGACACGTGGGGGGCGGGGGGGGCTGGCCGCGCGGAGAGGGAACAAGTGGACGGAGTGGCGCCGGACACGCGGGGGGCGGGCCGCGCGGAGAGGGAACAAGTGAACGGAGTGGCGCCGGACACGCGGGGGGCGGGCCGCGCGGAGAGGGAACAAGTGAACGGAGTGGCGCCGGACACGCGGGGGGCGGGCCGCGCGGAGAGGGAACAAGTGGACGGAGTGGCGCCGGACACGCGGGGGGCGGGCCGCGCGGAGAGGGAACAAGTGGACGGTATGGCGCCGGACACGCGGGGGGCGGGCCGTGCGGAGAGGGAACAAGTGGACGGAGTGGCGCCGGACACGCGGGGGGCGGAGAGGGAACAAGTGGACGGAGTGGCGCCGGACACGTGGGGGGCGGGCCGTGCGGAGAGGGAACAAGTGGACGGAGTGGCGCCGGACACGTGGGGGGCGGGCCGTGCGGAGAGGGAACAAGTGGACGGAGTGGCGCCGGACACGCGGGGGGCGGGCCGCGCGGGCAAAATTCGTTCAAATCCGGTGATAGTAAGGAACCCAACAATTATAGGCCTGTGTCAATTCTGCCAGTTCTCAGCAAGGTGTTTGAAAAGTTGATACTTAATCAAATGTTACGTCGCTTTAATAAAAATTCCATCTTTCATGAACAACAGTACGGTTTCACCGTTGTACCACCGACGCCGGTGTCTCCCTAATAAAGAACATTTTTAACGCCTGGGAAGAAGCACAAGATGCCATTGGAATCTTTTGCGATCTCTCGAAGGCGTTCGATTGCGTCGACCATGAGACACTTCTGCTGAAACTAGAGCACTATGGGATTAGGAATACAGCTCTTGATTTACTGAGATCATATCTGAAAGATAGAAAAGTTCAAGTTCAAGTAAACGGCGTAAACTCATTGGGGTCTGAAATGGCAATGGGCGTTCCTCAAGGTTCGATATTGGGTCCATTCCTTTTTTTAGTTTACATTAATGATTTACCCCAATTACTACTAAATCAACCGAAGATGGTGTTATTTGCAGATGACACATCATTAATTTTTAAAATAAACCGACGATCACAAAATCTTGACGACGTTAATAGCGCTATTCTTCAGGTCCAAGATTGGTTTACGGTAAATAATTTGGTACTTAATGAAAAAAAAAACCAAATGCATTCGATTTAAACTACCTAATGTTAGAAGTAGCGAATGTGACATCATATTGAATGGAGAAAAACTGGAATTTATTAATCAAACAGTTTTCAGACGAGAAATTACAATGGGGACCCCATATAACATCTCTTGCGGGGCGGCTAAGCTCGGCCGCTTATGCTGTTAGAAAGATAAGACAGTTAACAGATGTAGAAACCGCGCGTTTGGTCTATTTCAGTTACTTCCACAGCATTATGTCGTACGGCATTTTACTGTGGGGTCGGGCTGCTGACATTGATTCCATCTTTGTTTTGCAAAAGAGAGCTGTCAGAGCCATTTATAATCTATCTCGCCGCGAATCTCTCAGGGAACTATTTAAAAGGATTAATATTATGACGGTACCTTGCCAATTCATTTATGAGAATATTATGTATGTAAGAAAAAATCTAAATCTTTTTAATAAAATAAGTGATAGACATAATTTTAACACTAGAAATAAAGATAAAATAGATCAACCATTTTTCAGATTAGCTAAAGTACAAACATCTTTTATGGGGTACTGCGTTAAATGCTATAACAAAATACCGAGTGATATATTGCAATTAAATGAAAGAAAATTTAAAACTCATATTAAAAGTACACTTTGTAAACAAGCATATTACAAATTAGAGGATTATATCCAAGATAAGAATGTTTGGAAACATGCTGGTCTTGCTCCATAGGACAAATTCGAGTCTGGACAAAATCAAACTGGTTGCTAATCTAGTTGTATAATTTAATATTTGTATATCATAGATTTTTTACATTTTATGATTATTACACTCACACAGTCTTATTAGTGTTAGTTGTAAGTTTGTAGGAATATTGTGATATCGTATACTTTTACAATGTTTGTAAATATGTGAGCAACATGTATCTATCACATACTTAATTTATTTATTTGTCATTGCTTCATTTTTGATTCTTCTTTCTTTTACCTATTGTGGTACAGTAATTGTATTCTCGGTGCATCGTCTTCACATGTAATTATATAATTGATGTATACCAAATATTGTAAAACATTTTTTTTTTTTTTTAAAGAGTATCGGTGGAGTTTCTGCCCATTCTTCTCCATACGAAAACTACCTTTTGGAAGGGGCAACTAGAATCAGTTCTATTTCTATGTATTTGACGTTCAAAAGTGCCTTTAATGTGCCTAGTTGAAATAAATTATTTGACTTTGACTTTGGCATGACCAGGCGGCGCCGGTCATTTAAGTATGTACATAAAGTTTTAAATTATTTCACACTGAAAGTGCTCGCCGCGTCGCTGCCGGCCGCTGCCATTCCGGTGTCTCGGCCCGGTCCTCGATTATTAAAAAAATCTTGAACTTACGCAATTCAGGGTTCTGACACAGTGATGCCAGTTTATATTCTGTTCGTAGACTAATTTGACATTTTAAGTGATGGTTGTTTGTTTTTTCAATTTGGAGTTTGACATTAGGGAATATGCATGTATTTTTTAGTATTTTTATTCGATAGTTTACATCGTCAAATAATAGTTAAAAAAAATTCGACGGCAAAAAAGCAATTTAAAGTACTTAAAAAAATGTTTAAAAATATCCACCCGATTCGGGCTATTAAAACGCCCTCCATTTGGCGCGCTTGGTGTGGTGACGTCACGGTCCGTGAAAACAAACAAGCAACTGTCAAGTCAATGTCAAACACTCCCTTTTGTAGGAGCGTTTGACTTTGACTTGACACTTGTTGATTGACTTGACATTGACATTTTGATTGTTGTCCCAGATTGTTACGACACATCCGCTCTTAGCTTTTCAAATATTTGAATTACCTACAGTTTTTTGGGACTTTAAAAAAATTAATTACTCGCTCAAAAATAAATTTTATTCAAAAATATTGATGGAGACATAATTCTGAACTAATATAGTTTATAAAAAAAAAAAAAAAAATTGACCCATATTTGAATCACATGCATATTCCCTTTTGTCCCTGTCAAATTAGTCGACGAGATTAAAAAACAGACTGTAGACGCTATTTGTTTCTGATGTTTGATGTAGTTCGCAGTCGTATGGGAGTCGCAACATACCTGATAGTACAGCAAGTCCGGCGTCTCGTGCGCCACGGTCCAGTCGCAACATACTTGATAGTACAGCAAGTCCGGCGTCTCGTGCGCCACGGTCCAGTCGCAACATACCTGATAGTACAGCAAGTCCGGCGTCTCGTGCGCCACGGTCCAGTCGCAACATACCTGATAGTACAGCAAGTCCGGCGTCTCGTGCGCCACGGTCCAGTCGCAACATACCTGATAGTACAGCAAGTCCGGCGTCTCGTGCGCCACGGTCCAGTCGCAACATACCTGATAGTACAGCAAGTCCGGCGTCTCGTGCGCCACGGTCCAGTCGCAACATACCTGATAGTACAGCAAGTCCGGCGTCTCGTGCGCCACGGTCCAGTCGCAACATACCTGATAGTACAGCAAGTCCGGCGTCTCGTGCGCCACGGTCCAGTCGCAACATACCTGATAGTACAGCAAGTCCGGCGTCTCGTGCGCCACGGTCCAGTCGCAACATACCTGATAGTACAGCAAGTCCGGCGTCTCGTGCGCCACGGTCCAGTCGCAACATACCTGATAGTACAGCAAGTCCGGCGTCTCGTGCGCCACGGTCCAGTCGCAACATACCTGATAGTACAGCAAGTCCGGCGTCTCGTGCGCCACGGTCCAGTCGCAACATACCTGATAGTACAGCAAGTCCGGCGTCTCGTGCGCCACGGTCCAGTCGCAACATACCTGATAGTACAGCAAGTCCGGCGTCTCGTGCGCCACGGTCCAGTCGCAACATACCTGATAGTACAGCAAGTCCGGCGTCTCGTGCGCCACGGTCCAGTTGAGCACGGCGGGCTCTCCGTCGTTGCACTCCAGCTGGATGGTCCTCATGTAGTCCTCGAAGGTCTCGGACGTGGCGGCCTGGTCGATCGTCTTGTGGGTCCACTCGCAGTAGCGGCCCACTGGAAGGAAGATGGGATTATATGTTTAGAGGTATGATGAATGTAAAGTTCACTCGTCCTCTATTGAAAAGGGAGGATCCCCCGACCAGACGTGTGTCGTGTCTGGTCGGCTACTGCCCAACGATCGATGTCGGGAAGTCCAATGACTTTGCGGGAAGTCGTATATATATCGATCGCGCGGTAAACTCTGTTAGCGCGATGCAGGATTTGTGTGACGTCAGATTTTTTTGATGCGTAGTTCGCATGTGGCGTTGTAGATGCCGTCACATTAGCAATGAAATCTAATGCTGGATACAGAATAGCCTCGTATTCAATAGGAGACAAATGTCCCGCAAGGGCAACACGTGTCGCTAGAAATGTCGTGAGAAGTTAACTGACTTCGCCCAACGTTGCACCACACCACATCGTGTGCGGGACATTTAGTCTCCTAGTGAATACAAAGTATAAAGACCGAGAATTCAGCCCTCAAAGGCGAAAAGTTGTAGTCCTATCATGATTAGTCGTGGTAGTGGAGTTTCTTGCCGGCTCTTCTCCATAAGAAACGACCAATTGGAACTACCTAGCTTCTGATATTTCATAAGTGTCCATGTAGGTTTATGTGAAATAAAATATTTTGATTTTGAAGTCTCGAGAGATCTAAAAAAAATATGGCATATGAACTTCCTCTTTTAATGTATGTTTAGGTGCTCTTTTTGAATGAAGTATTCCGTATTCGTTTGTAGGATCTGTGGCTATATGTCACTCACCAGCAGTAGGGTACGGGTACCCCTCGTTATCGTACGCCACGCCCGCGAACACGCGTTGTTTCCTCTGATCCTCTTCCTTCTTCTGACCGAAGCCTCCTTCGGAGGAGTCACTGATGTAGAACGGATGGAACCTGGAAATAGAGTAAATCAGACTAAGTTGGTAATGGTGCCGATTCTCTTGTACACCGAACTAAACTAACTAAACTATCACTAAAATTCCTTACTTTTTACTATGAGAATCTTAGAGCTATTCTGCCAAAAAAAATCTCTAAAAAAAATTATTTTGACAGAACTAAAATCGAATTTGACAATCGCGACTCCACTTGGTACCTACTTGTTTGCCTACCACGTGATTTTTTTTGAGCCGGAGAGGCGCGCACTGTGCCGTCTCGACGTATTTTTATATGGAATTTTTCACTTTTTGGAAGAAAACAAAAAAAATAAATTACGGTTAGTTTCAGGGCTGCAAAGGGGATCAAAATTTTCATTATTTTTGCGATAGGACACACCGTTTTCGAGATATAAGCAAAAGAAAATAAAAAAAAAGGTACAGTACTGTTTTGCAACTGAATTCGAGGTGTTGGTTTGAATTTTAGTTCATGACATCTAATTTTATTCCACACATTTTTAATCGTGATTAAAAATAGTCAGAGTTAGTTAGAGGATTTTAGATATAGAAAAAATTTTTGGTTAAAACGCAAATTCAGAATAGCATTTTCACTAAATTAAAACTCAGTGCCATCTTAGTGCTGTCAAACTAAATTATAGTTAAGTTGTGTCACTTTAGTCTATTTTCAGAATAGGAAATCGTCGTTTGACAGGAATAAACTAAATTTTAGTGATTTTTAGTTTAGTTTAGAGAATCTGTGACAAGAGAATCGGCACTATTGGTAAGTTGTTTTTAGAGGTGGGAGGAGATTTTATTTTTGTGGACTGACACATATAGTGTTGCTTAGGCTTATGAAATTAAAGGTTAATATTTTTCTCATGATCTCTGAGAGCAGATTTAACCAAAGTCATATATTTGATCTGTGAAATAGAATTGACGTCAGAAATTCAACATTCATTTAAAGTTAGGTATAGGTAAAATCTGGCCGATATAACTTGGCAGTTCCAGAATTTCGCGCAGAAGGCTGCCCAGTGCCCAGTTACATTTTTTAGGAACCAAATGGTGACATGAGGCCAGTGTGAGAACATGCGCGAAAGTTCGCGGAGCTAACGTACTAGGCATAAAAGTTTAGTGAGTTGATAAATCTATTTGTGTGTTTCTTTAAATTGGCAATTTTTAAATAGAATTATCGGCTTAAACAAAATGCAAATATAATAACCCTATTATATTTTCATTCAAACTCAATTAGAAAGTTAGGCAGGGAACCCTCCCTGCCTAACTTTCTAATTGAGTTTCGGTCGATCTAGCCAAATTTTTTGAAAGTAGAAATGAATCATTATACTCACTTGGCAGGGTTGGTCCTGTCGTCTCCTCCCTCGACCAGGAAGGTGTAGCTCTTGCCGCGCTCCACGTACAGCTCCGGGATGAGCTGGTCGTTGATGTACCACGCGATGCCCCAGGATGGGTGACCTGCATGCGGAGGGACCAGTTAGACAACGTAGCAATGGCCTTTCATGAAGGTTCCACCCAGTTTGAAGTGCCATCCTCTTACAGACAGATAGGTATATCCCATTTGAAATAAGATTAGACATTTAAATAATAAACCTTTTTTACAGTCCGTTCAAACGATTTTGACTTCTATTGCGTTGGTGGCATGACAAATGGCAGCTGCAGTAGACAGTTGAAATACCTTTTTTGCTTTTAGTGCCATCCTTATTCCTACGGAATAGAAGTCAAAATCGGTTGAACGGTCTGTATAAAGGTTTGTTTAAATGTCTAATCTTATTTCAAATGGAGTATAGATATAAAAAACCTCGTAAAATCAACTGAAGCTTACCATAAGGAAGGAATCCGTTACTTATATCATTGTCTGCATGAAACACAATAATGTTAAACATTACGTAACGGTAAAAAATTATAAACAAATCGCCAATAGTTTCCATTCATGACGACAGAGACTGGTGTAATGACTCTAATTTTCATTTCGATAGGGATTTTGGCGTCTGGTTCATCAGTGCTAGAGGACTCATAGGATAGAAAAGTAGTTTTGCGGCGTCTGTATGTTAAAAGTCGTGGATTGCAACCGATCAGATAGAAAACTAGATATTTACTTAATAAAAATGTTAAATTCACTGACAGACAACTTTCAACCTAAATGCCCAGACGTTTAGGTTGAAAGTTGTCTGTCAGTGAATTTCTAGGAGCATGAAATTTTTAAAATTCACTTGAAAGTTTGTATGGAAGTTAGGTATTTTTGCCGATGGAAAATCCCACCGGACACACTGCTTATAACTAATAAAACCTGCACATTACCAGTAATAGGCGTGTACCCGCGGGCCCCTCCGGCGGGCCCGATGCGCGCCGTGAGGTTGGTGACGCCCGAGATGACCCGCGGGGCCCACGGCAGGGGCCCGGACGAGTCCGTCTCTGCTAGACCGATGCATGTGTTCTCATTCTGTGGGTACAGCGAGTTTGTGGGTAGAGTTGCAAGTAGTTTTAGGTTGAATCAAAATACAGGGTGGATCTATTACTTTATTGACTACATTTAGAAAAAAAATTGTTTACAAACTTACATTTGCAGTCGAAGAATTGTCCGTGACATAAATATCGTATGGGAGAACATGTTTTTGGGATATATTCATCCCAACTACGGAGCCCTTCATTGTGGGTGGTCCGACACGCACTTGGCCGGTTTTTCTTTACCTATGTTCTTTGTACACACGGTTACATTTCAAGCTATAATTTCCAATGTAAGCTGACCTCTCATTGTATGGAAATCTTAGACTACGCGAGATCACCTTACACTTGAAAAATAATATAGCTAGATTGATGTGGCCGTGTGTACCTACACAATAATCTATGGCAAAACATGTCGGCTATTATTTAAAACTTTGTACCTTACAAACTCCAATTATCACTGAAGATATTGTACTTTTTTTATCTACCTACTTCAAGTAAAACTAGTAAGTATAATGTACCTGAGCACCAAAGTCGAGCTGCACGTCGGTCCTGGTGGTGTCCATGAAGGAGTGCGCGTTGGCCTCGTAGCGCGAGTTGAGCGGCCCGAAGGCGGCCACGACGGACTGCGCGCGTGACGTCAGCACGTCGCGGTCGCGCGCCGCCTCGCGCGCCGCCAGCGGGCGCCGGTACGTTACGGTGGTGATGCCGTTCTTTTGGTTGCCCGATACTGTGGCCGGGGAAGTAATGCTTAGCTCTTTTGGAAATAGTATCGTATTTGAAGAGAGATTGTTTTTAATTTTAAGGCTTCGTCTTGGGATGAAACTGGATTTAAATCCAGACTATTAGCAGTAAAGAACAATTATATTATTATGCAATTAGTGAATGAACGACGGATTTAAAGCGAGGGCCATAGATTAACCACGAGCAAGTGAAGGATTCTAACGACTGAATCACGACCGTAGGGAGTGATTCATGATGATTGAATCACGAGCATAGCGAGTGATTTAAGTGTTAGAATCCTGAGCGACGCGAGTGATTCATAGCCCTTGATATAAATCCGTTTTATTCAAGAGTTGCATACTATACTTTATCATCTATTACACTTTACTTTAGCATCACCTACGACAGTTAGCTGCAATACTCTGACCCTTACCCAGCTGCGCGTCGTCGCTCCCGCCGAGCCTGCGGTCGGGGCACACGCCGCGCTCGCCGTCGCACTGCGCCAGGTGACTGATGCTGTAGTCCGACACGCGCGGCTGGTTCACTCTGGGAGTGGGGAGATGGCATTACTGTAGGCAGTCCGGACAAGCTGGGGACTTGGAGCAGTGACGTCAAACAACGGCCCGGGTGACTTTAAAATAGCTGCCATGGGATTTGCCCAGCGGCGATCGTGGAGCTTATGACGAAAAGATTATGTTTTATCTGACTGAATCTGACTGTGTAATAATAATTAGGTACTGAAGCTTTGGAAACCTCTTTTTAGTGTCATTTTCAGACACAGCTTGGTGAGTGGAACCACCCAATACGTTCCTTCAATTTAGGACTCCAAGAAAGATGATTCAAGATGAAAGATGTTTGAGCTGTATGTATGAAATTTCGGATTCTAGTTAATCTAAGGGTTATTAATAAATAAACCAAATTTCATGTATGTACGTTAAATAGATTTTGAGCTATTGAGGGGTGAAATGGTTCGTGTAGTATAACACAGGGCTCCTGCGTCGCCAGTTCTTTCTTAAACTTGGCTTGACACGAGCACATGAATTCATTCACGTTCGTTTACTACAAAAACAAACACGGGCTCTGATCAGGGTAAGTACTCTTCTACAGACTGAGCATGACGACTCCTGTACCCACTGACCTGGTATCCCAGTAAGCGACCACGACGTCTGCGCCCAACATGGCCGGTCTACCTTCAGCTCCAGAGATGCCGAACGCCATGTACTGTTCCTTGCGCAGTCGGGCTGATAGTGTTATCTGGACCTGGTCGCCCTGCAACATGATCATTGGGTTTAGCGATGTAGACCTATAGAAGGGCGAAGGATTAGGAGGATTATTACGAACTGACAGTTTGGAATATCCATTGTTAAATATTTTAACTTTCAAACTTGGGGGAACAATAGTATACCTTTAAAGGCCAACGCAGACCAGGACGGGATGGCAAAGGATTTTGCCGTCAGTCAGCGCACACTAGCCGCTTAGATGCCGCGACATTCCAACGCCTTGCCACGGCACGCGCGCCCCGCGGTATGTCACAACCAGCGCATGCATGCATCCTCGGCATGCCGTTGCCTACCGCAGTAAGCCACGGCATCCCGCCGCGGGAGCCCGTGGCGCGTCTTTCAATGCCGTGCAATGAAATACCTTTCAATGCCATGGCATCATTTTAAAGCATAGCAATTTATGTCGTATTTCTATATCGATACGTTTGAATGACCATTGGTAAAAATGTAAATCCCTTGCCATGCCGTCCTGGTCTGCGTAGGCCTTTATACACCACAAAGTAAGATCATACTGCGAAAACTGTTTCAAGATACTCCGAATAAAACCAAATCGGTACTTTTGTCTTAAAGAGCACGGAACCGCCGCGACCGGAACATCTATAGTCGACAGTACTAATAATATTCGTGGCGCCAGGGGTGCGTTGAGCGCACAACTTCTGTCAAGGACCACCATTTAAAGCTGTCAGTTTCTATGTGTCATTAGTTCCGCAGTGCGAGTAAATGGGGACATTTAGTTTGTATGGAAAGTGTTATAACATCGCCGACACCTCTCCGTGCTGTGCTATGCCATCTCGTGGCGAACAGAGGGATGGGAGTCAAGTCATCAAAGTTCAGTGGGTTCTAGATAGGTCTTACTTTAACGATTCAGTCGATATCATCACTCAACCAATTTTACTCAAGACTCTCCGGTGATCTCTATAAAAATATTGGGTAAAGTAATGTTATCGACTTTCTTACATTAAGCAATGATATTTTACCTTCAGCATTCTCTGGATACCCGCTTGAATGAAAACATTAACGGACTAATTATTATGGCTAAGATACATAGTGACAAAAAAATTATGATTGCTTTAAAACAATACGAATTTTCGATAACACAAGACTACAATTACTTGTAGTCAGTCATTGATTAAGCGAAAAAAAATATTGTTCACCGTTTATGCAAAACGGTTCCCATATCGAAGTCTTGCCAGTTGTCAAGTTTTTTTTGCTAACTGTACAAACAGAAGAAATAATTCAACGTCAATCAATGCACCAACCATCCAAAGCAGCAATAAAGTAGAAAGTTCAATGGACGCTGATTACCTTCTGACCCTACTGTATTCAAATTCAAAGCTAATTGTAATTAAATCAACAGACACAAATAAGTACCTACGCTAAGAAAAAAAACTTGAATCCAAACAAGTACTTTACCTTACCTGTTACTGAAAAATTGTTACAAAAGAATCATACAAATATCTGTCAAAGGTTGTACAGTTTGATAGAATGTTGCGTGCTTTTTACAGAAAGTTGTTAGCGGTTTATAGTTGCCTGTAATTTACATAAAGTTGTTTGTGTTTTACAGTTGCTTGCAATTTACATATAGTTCCTTGCGTTTTACAGAATATTTTTTTTAGCGTTTTACAGTTGCTTGCAATTTACATAAAATTGCTTGCATTTTACAGTTGCTACCCAGCAACTGCACCAACCAAGAAGCTTTAAGTTTCAATTGGTACTGTTGGTCTTATTGTTATACAGGGTGTAAGGGATAGCCCTCCACAGAGTGATGATATGAATTCAGCATATTATCATATTAAGACGACCGGTACATGAAATTATTTCATGTACACAAGCAATGAACTTAAGTTTTTCATAATAATACAGCCAATAATGAAAAATTTAGGACAATCACCTGTATTTCCCAGCGCACTTGTAATCTCTTGTCGAGTATCTCTTTGCAGTTGTTGGTGGCGCTGTAGGGCGACTGTGAGGTCGTCGAGCTGGTCTGTAACGTACGCAAGTGATAAATAAGGGTCTGTGCACAATATCAGAGACAGGGCTTTCCGGGCCCTCCGTGTTCCAGAATATTATGTTCTGACGTACGGTCGGTCGGCAACGAAAGTCGATTATTCCTGTTACTTCACTTATTACTTGAAATTGACACAAAAATATTTGATGACTGTTTTCAAGCATTTCATTGTTTGTTTACTTTTATTTTACATTTTTTCCGATATTTTTTAAAGAAAAGTTTTTTTTATGAAAAGCTCGATTCCTGAACGGTGTGGCTAGAGAGTCATGTAGTTTTCACAGATTTACCTGTTATTTCTCCCATAGATATCTCCCATATATAAAAAATTAAGAGTCATAAACTCGTAATTAACGAAATAGTGCACCCGAATAACAAATAATATTAGAGTAACCAATAAATGTGTAAAAAAACTATTAAAAAAATGTATAAATAAGGATAGAGGTATAAATAATAATATACTTACAGGGTTATACCACCAAGCAGGCTGTAAATAACAACATCCAACATCCCAAGGTAAGCAGAGAGGAAAAAAACACATAACGCTATGGTTAAGATAAATAACAAGATTTTATTAAGTACATAACATTAAATAACAACATTTTATGATTCAGTCTTGGCGAGTTACGAACCAGGATCACTTCATTGATGTTTTAAGTACGATAATAAAATGCAAACCGGTACTTAATTAAATAAATAGGTATCATTGTGAAGTTAGGAATTTTCCAGATAGGTGTGATGTTAGTACAGGAGTTTATTTAGATATGGGTCGGCTCCTGTATATATTTTAACTAAGTATAAACTATAAAAATGGATGTTGGTATATAATATTGATAGTCTCCAACATCGTTTGACCTATCACCATGAAACTTATATTGAAGTTGTTCATGAAGAAGGTTTTTATAGGATTTTTTAGACCTCCACGCGGGCGCCGAGGGCAAAAGACAGTTTAAAAAATTAAGAAATAAATACAGAACTTATGCGGAAGTAGTGAAACAGGCCATCTCGTGTCGTATTGTCGAAATAAATAAATATTCTTAGGTAAATTTAATGAACAGTTATGGTGAGCTTTTCAGCCATACTTTCAATGAAAATCAACGATAACATCACGCACGTATTTCCCCGAAAGGTTAGGCAGAGGTGTAAGTACAGTCGAACAAGCTATTTGGTATACAGGCACAGGCAGATAACTTGCAACTACTTTAAACAATTTTCTGAGTGAGAACAATCCTTTTATCTCACTCTCATAAGCCATAAGCTCAAAAAGTTAAATTACAGGCACAATCAAAACGAATATTGGCGTAGCGGAAAATGAATATATTTTGCGTGTATACCAAAAAGCTTGTCCGACTGTACCTATAATACAGCCATGAAAAAAAAACGATGTCCACGTAAAATCAACAATGTATGGATAAAGATTTTTCTTGATCCTGATTCATAAACAATGGTTCAGAAACCCGTGAACCAATCAAATGAGAACCATCTCGGTTTAACACTAGATGGACTTTTAGTTAATCTCTGTGATTTAGTGGTAATATTGCGTCCTTTGGATGGCTTCCGTTTGCCCTGCAAAGATTGGGAATAAAATATATAAAGATATGGTTAATAATGAGAAATGTGGTGTTAGACATCCGGGCAAGCTGTTAGTAAAAATGATAAGAAAAATTATTAATTCGATAAAAATACAAATTTATATGTAAAATAACGATTATTAGTACGATATGATTAACACATTTTCAAGAAAGTCCCTTCATTGCATTTCCGATTCACTCTATCTTCTTCCGCATTCAAACATTTTTCATCAACATAATTATATACCTAAAGACAGTACAGTAAGAAAGTAAAGTAAAGTAAAGGGTGTAGGCCCCGCTCGCCCCTTGGATCTCGCCCCTAATTACCTAAGTGCACCCACTCGCCCCTTTGAATATTAGATGGCCCCAGTCGCCCCCGATTGTTAGTAGTTTAAAAGTACAGTCAGCACTCTAAGTTTTTAAATATTAAAATAAATATTGTTTTCTTTGAACTTCAATCAAAACCTAACAAAAAGTACTAGGCTTGCATGAATTCGATGAAGATAGTATTACAATCATTAGTATTATCCCAATATTACTTACTTACTTAAAGACAGTATACATTAGGTATAAGAGACTGCACTATCGCATTAGGCGATGAGCCTGTAATAATAGTTAAAAAAGAGAGAGAGAGGAAAAGAGAGAGTGGGGAGAGAGAGGAGGAGATTAATAAATCATCGAAATTAGTCCAGTCTTTAACTTTTTCAGCGACAACGTCCGTTCAGTCTTTATAAAAAACACTCATTCCATCCCCTCACGATAAACCTTTTCTATCTTTTATTGCAAACATCGCAATCCTGGAAGTACCGAATTCCAGGTCCCGAAACGAGGCTAAACTTCAAATGATGTCAATTTCAGGGGCCATTTCAAAGCAACCCAGTGATATTGGTACAGTCGAACAAGCTATTTGGTGTTCAGGCAGATAACTTGCAACTATTTTAATCAATTTTGTGAGTGTTTTCAGTAGTCAACAATCTTTTTACGTCACTCTCCTAAGCCAGTTCAAAAAGTTAAATTACACAAACAATCAAAACGAATTTTGGCAGTGTAGGGGAAAAAATGAATTTATTTTGCCTGTATACCAAATAGCTTGTTTGACTACACCTACTCCGAAACCACACATATGTAATGGTAGGGGGCCCTAAATAATTAAAACATTTACATAATACATTAGCCTTTCTTTTACAACAAGCACAACCACTTTCACGCCATCCTCCCTTCATCCAACCGTCCCAATATCTCCCAACAACTCACAGTAATCTTCGTCTGCCCGAGCGCAGGCGGCACATCCAGGTCCTTGGGGATGTACACGTGTCCGAAGTTATGTCTGTACTCCACACACCACACCGCTAGCCAGTCGATGTCGTAGGCAGTCAGCTTGCCGGGCAGCTGGATCTCTATGTCTTCGCCTTGGTAGCCGCGGAGAGGGTGCAGGGAACCCATCTCGTTGGGGACCTGGAAAATGAGGGGTTTGTTAAGGCACATGGTTATTCTGATGCTTTACATATTGGTGAAAAGAGACATTAGATCCGCACCTCCATTGTGCCATTCGTAGATCTTTGACGGTTATTACGGAAGAGTCACAAAAGTCCAAAATTATAAAATAAACAGTCTTACCAAGGGGTATTGTGTTACCCAGTAACTGGGTTGTGGAGGACAGATAAGCAGACCCTCTTTTTAAAATACTGGTATTGAGCTGCATTCGGTTAGACTGAAAACCGGCCAGAACATAGTTGGGAAAAGGCAGGCAGATGATGAGTTAGAGAGAAGTTGAGAGAAACATAAATATCCTGAACTAACATGAATGAAATAAGCAACTATCAGTTAATGGGAATATCGTTTAAATGTTTACCCTAACTTTTGATTAGTTTGTGTTTGAGAACTGCTTGTGAGCCAATATTGTCGATCAAACGCAGGCTCGCGAGCACCCCTACGACGTCTTACCACTCAGTTCAATAAAATTTTCCAGGATATTGAGTTCTTTGCTGTTTCGGCTGGGAAATTTAGAAGTATTGCTCTTAATACCATAGCAGAATTAAGTACATAGCAATTTAAAACCATAGTTCAATTCTTTCTATTTTTTTTTTTTTTTTAGCCTGTATAACTTTCAGTTTAGTTTTATTTTAACATTTATTCATACTTTCAAGTCTATGTACTTTACATCGCACGATGTTCATGTTAGTTTAACTTTTTTATATTATGTGGAAAATGTTGTTGGTTATACATTTATATTACCATTTTAGTTTTAAGTTCTTAACCATATTGTAATGTGTAACCGTTTGTTTTCCCAAATAAAGTAAAATAAAATAAAAATAGGGTTGTCAACTTTTGAGTTGACGTCATCATAACGTAAAATCACGATTCGCGCCTGTATTTCCCGACGGGGTATTTGTATTTCTTCAGATAAGTATAAGTTTGATACGGGGAACCCCAATCATACTTTGCCCGACCTGCGTTTCAAAACAGGACCCCATGTTTTGTAGTCGAACTTACGACCATTAAACCAACGAGATAGTTCGCAAATCCATCACCATTTTCATCTTCCTCATACCTTAGTTCCAAAAGGATTCGGCTCCGATCCATTGCCAACCCAGAAGTAAGCATCAGGCCCGGCTCCATCATAGTGCAAGTTTGGAATGTAGAAGGTCTTGGCGTCCAGAACGCTGATGTTCCCAGACCTGAGGCCGTGGGCCAGGCGCTTGAATTCAGGGAGGACGCGCGGGCGGGGAGGGTCCAAGCCAGGGGGGATGAAGACATCGCCGAAGTTTACCTGGGTAAGAAGAAATGGTATGAATAAATACAGGATGTAAAAATAACCATTACATAGCCGTTATATACCTACGTATTTTGAACATTGAACAAAGTATCATATTTTTGCGTTGCCGTTGTGACCACAGTTATTGTATAAGTATGCCAATTTTCAGCTCAATCGAATGGTAAGAATTACTTGAAAATACCCCTGGGCTGGAACAAAATTATATAGCTCTTTTCTTTACTTCACATCTCTTGGTATGGTTCAGTCCCACCTGGTTCAAAGAAAAGAGCTATATAATTTTGTTCTACGACTAACTGGAAACACTTACAAAAGAAACAAGTTAACATAAAGCTTGTAAATAGCTAATGATTTAGTTTTAACCGTCCGAAAAATTGAATGTAGGACTTAGCGCTGGACAGACCGGTCGAGACCGGCACAAACAGAGTACCTATACGTTTGTGGAATACAAAGTACGAATAAGTTCCTATCTTTGAATCGAAAGAAAAATAATTAGCTGCGTTCTGCATTCGGAAACAAAGCGTACTACTGTGCATTAAGTAGCGTACGCTAAGGTACAACTTGCGTGGGATGAGGAAACGACAGACGAAATAAACGTGGGTAGATACAGGGTGTTAGGGTAAACACCGTTATCCTTTAAAACCAGTGATTTGGTTTCATTTATAGAATGTCAAATCAATGGAAAATTACAACTTTTTTTTTAAAGAAAATCTACATTTTTCCACAAGAGTATTTCACCATACGCGCTAGGGCAACGAACCTACGTCTCACGCGGGCGGGGGCGCGAGACGTGATCTGACCGGCTGCGAGCGCGACCCTTATTGTGTATTTATTCATGTGTTGTGTAGGTAGGTAGGAGGGGCGGCGACCTCGGGCGCATATCCATAAATTTGCGGACGGTGTCGGATAGAAACTTTTAAAAATCTTTGAATGAAAATAATGTTTCTTTTTTTGTTGTGACTCGGTCATTTATTTTTATATTTAAGTCAACTACCCATGGTTTGAGTGACAACGGTGTTTACCCTTACACCCTGTATAGTTAATTGATTCAAGCGTGACTTTGCGGAGTTCCATTGTAAAATACAATAGACGTAGATATATTTAGTAACCTATTCCGCGTACTCGAATTTACCAGGGTGCGGCGCATAAAATCGCAATTCTCACCCAAAATAATGTTCTTGCTTAGTGCCACATGCTGTATAATGTCAACGCTTGTCGAACTGGATGGTTTTTAGTGGCATAAACTACAACATAATTATTTTGAGATCATGCCGCACATGACTATGGCTAGCTTGATGCCTCAATGAACGTGTGTTAACGTTGCAAAAGCCAGAATATCGTGTACTGCATTTGATCTTGCAAAAAACTGCTGCAGGATGTAAGGGACTTATGAGTAAAAGACGTGTTTGTACGTTCGCCATTTTAATAGCAGAGAGTGATCCACAGATACACAATATTTTACACACCCCCTCAATTTAGACATTTTTAAGTTCTAAATTGGTTATTACAAGTAATTAACAAATTATTATCAAATCAGTACTTCTAGGTAAAACTTTTAATAAGGTACTTATACATTAGGTACAGACACAACAGCAGTTTAACTTTTATAATTTTCTTACATTTATAATAAATTCAGTTTACTAATAAAATAATTGTGTTTTATTTTTGGTACAGCCTTTGTGAACAAATCTGAAACATTTTCATCGGTTGCAACATAATTTACTGATACTAATTTCTTTTGTACTATATCTTTTATATAATGAGCTTATGCTTTGACCTTTTCCCGTTATCAAAGTTTTTAATTAATCTGATAGAACTTTGATTGTCTAATAACAATGTTGTAGGCATATTTGACACATATGTCAAATCACAAAGTATGCCTTTTAAGTAAATCAATTCGCTGACTGCTTGAGCTGCTGCAACATATTCAGCCTCTGCTGTAGATAAGGCCACTGATGTTTGCTTTTTGGAAAACCAATGTATAAGGTTTCCACAATAAAATACTGCACATCCACTCGTGCTCTTCCTGTCTGTTCTATCTGCTGCCCAATCTGCGTCTGCATAAGCAACTAGTTTTTTCTCTTCTGTTGTCCTTCTGTATATTAGTCCTTTTTCTTGTGTATTCTTCAAGTACCTTAAAATCCTTTTACTTGCTGTCCATAGAGATGCTGTTGGCTTGTCCAAGAATCTAGACAAATATGCAACTGGATATGTAATATCAGGTCGACTATTCATAGATATAAATAGCAAACAACCTATTAATTCTTTATATGGTACATCAATAATTTCTCCATTTTCTGCACAGTAGTTTGTCTCCATCGGTGTATTTATTCCTTTACATTCTTCCATCTTAAACTTTTGTAGAATTCTATTTATCATTTCTGTCTGCTTAATTTCCATTTCATCATTATTCCTTGTTATCTCCAATCCTAGATAGTTCTTTACTTCTCCTAAATCTTTTATTTTGAATTCTTCCTTTAGTTTCTTTAATATATTTTCATTTCCAAGTAATAAAATATCATCTACAAATATCAATAGCCATGTGTCTTCATTTTTATAAAGACAAAAATCATGTTTTGACTGTATGAATCCATTTGAAGTAATGAAGTCATGAAATTTTTGGTTCCAGCATTTTGGAGCTTCTTTAAGTCCGTATAATGCCTTTTTTAATTTTAAAACTTTTCCTTCTTGATCAACTCCTTTAGGACACCTTATATAGACGTTTTCTTTCAGGTCACCATTTAGAAAAGCGGTAGGTACATCTAGTTGTTTTATTATTATTCTTTCTTGTATAGCATGACTTAGCATTGTTCTAATAGTTGGTAGTCTTGCTACCAGTGCATAATATCCTTCTTGTCCTTGTTGATATCCCTTGGCTACTAACCTTGCTTTCTTAGTTCCATCTTGTTTCTGCTTAAATATCCACTTTGTTTCTATTGCTTTGCTTCCTTTTGGTAAATTAGATACTTCCCAAGTTCCTAATTTCTTGTGTGAGTCCAGCTCCTTCTTTATTGCTTGTTGCCATTCTTTATCTTGTATTGCTTCTTCATAGTTTACTGGTTCTCCTGCACATAAACAATAGGCTATGTTTAGATCATATTCTTCTAAGTCTTTTGGTTTGTGAATTTCTCTTCCTGATCTTGTTGTATATTTTGGTATTTTTGTTCCAATCTCTTCTTTATCACTTTCTTCATCTATTTCTTCAGTTTTCTCATCATCTTCTTGATTCTTCTTTCCTGCATCTTCTTTTTGTATTATTTTGTTTTCATATTCTTTTTCCACATAAATTTTATCATTTTCTTCTTTTTCTGTCTCTTCTTTGTATTTTATTTGTGTCTCATCAAATCTCACATCTCTTGATAATATTATATCATTACTTTCAGGGTCCCATAGACGATACCCATTTGAACTATATCCTACTAATCTCATTTCTTTTGCTCTTTGCTGAAGTTTGTCTTGTTTTGGTAAAATATGAACCCATACCTTTGATCCAAATACCCTGAGTTTTGTCAAATCTTTGTGTCCAAACATCTTTTCTGCAGGTGTTTGAAAATTAATTGCCGAAGATGGGCATCTGTTTATCTGGTAGACAGCACAGCGTACTGCTTCACCCCATAATGTTTTTGGTAATCCAGTCTCAAGTAGTAATGTTCTAGCTCTATTGTAAATATTTCTGTTCATTCTTTCTGCAACTCCGTTGGATTGTGGACTGTAAGCAGTAGTAAATTGTTGTATAATACCCTTGTCACTACAAAATTTGTAAAGCTTTTCATTTTTAAATTCTCCTCCATTATCACTTCTTATTTTCTTGACTTATTTCCTGTCTGTCTCTCTATTCTTTTAATGTGATCTATTAACCAATCAACTGCCTCGCTTTTTCTTTTCAGCAAATTCACTACTGTAAAATGGGAAAAGTCATCTATTATTGAATGATAGTATACTTCACCCTCACTAGTTGGTGTGGTCACAGGTCCCGACAAGTCTGTATGTAACAGTTCTCCTACATATCTTGATCTTGGTCTGGGTGTTGTTAGGAACGGCTGTCTTGTTGATTTTCCTTCTAGGCATGGTCCACATGGTTTCTCAGAGCTAGGTAAGTTCAAAATTCTCAAATGTTTTCTATTAGCATGCCCTAACCTTTTGTGCCACAGATCTCTATCATTAACAACTGAACAACATTTTTCTAAATTTAATTTCAGATTTATTGCATACAGGCTACCAAACATTTTACCATATATTATTGTATTCCCTGTGCCAATAGATACAGAATCTTTATGAAATCTAACAGAATTTCCTTTTTCTAATAATCTTTTGACAGACAGTAAATTGTGTGATAATCCTTTAACAATTAATGCTTCTATTGTAATTGGTACATTATTATACTTAACATTTAACATTCCCTTCTTATCAGAAATCAAGTATTGGCCATTGGCTACATAAATTTTAGTATCCGTATCTAGATATTGAATATTCATCATGTACTTTTCATAAGTATCCATTATTAGATTTTGAGAGGCCCCTGAGTCAACTATAAACTTAATATTCTCATTATATATGTCCATAGATAACACATTTTCACTAGCTACAAAAGAAATGTGATTTACCTCACACATAGCACTTGTTTCTTGTTCTCGGTTTGATCCCGTGTCTCTTGATGTGCCCCTTGATTGTCCTCTTGAGTAACCTCTGAAGTTTCCTCGTCTTTTGCTATGATTTTGACCTCTACGTTGTCCACTTTTGCACTGGATAGCTTTGTGTCCCGGTTTTCCACAATTGTAACATGACAGGAACGCTGTTTGTGGTTGATGTTTTTCTTCACAATTCTGTTCTTTCACCTCTGCATCCAATAATCTTGCTTTGACAAATTCTATGTCAATGGTTTTCTCCGTAGTCATTGTTTCAATACTTGTTATGACATTATCATACTGTGCGGGCATAGAAGATAGGAGGTAGCATACCTTATCCATTTCATCTACAGTACATCCTGCCGCTGTTAGCTCACATATTATGCTGTCAAATTTAAGGAAATAATCCTGTAATTTTTCACTTTTTTCGCATTTCAAGGTTATAAGCTTACGTTTCAGATAAAGTTTATTGAATATACTTTTCCTCTCGAAGGTGTACTCTAACTGATGCATCATTTCTTTAGCCGTTTTACATTTCTTAACTATTTCTAAGTACTTATCTGACAAGCACTGTACAATTAAATTTTTGGCCTTAGCATCCATTTTTATGGTTTCTTCTGTTTCAGGTTTCACAACCCCGCTTTCTATCACACTCCATACCTGCCTTTCTTCTAATAGGAGCTTAACTCTAAATTTCCAATTATTGAAACTTTGTTCCTGGTTTAGACGCGGTATTACTTCCCTAGATTCCGCCATTTTTTTTGTTCGATACTTTTGCTTCTAATTTTACACTGCTTCGTACTTATTTATTAGTTTTCATTAATTAACATTTTGGATGACTACTATGTCACTATTCCGCCAATATTTCGCCAATATTGCGCAGTGGAAGCGTATGTAAGGGACTTATGAGTAAAAGACGTGTTTGTACGTTCGCCATTTTAATAGCAGAGAGTGATCCACAGATACACAATATTTTACACAGGAGACATCAATTTTTAACAACTATTTACAACACCTCAAATATTGGAAATGTCCGACACTTAAAATATGTATAAAACCTCATTCTTTTCAAATTAATATTAAACGAACGCATCCATTGACAAAGAACGCGACCAATAGCAGCGCACTGAATGCAGGCAATGGCCGCCAAACGTCACATTTTGGCGCGAAAGTTGTAAGCATGCGCGCCAAAAGAAATCGATATTTTGTTTCGGTTGTTACTTGCGGGTGTAGCCGTTTTTACGTACATTAGGCGGTAATAATTTGGAGTATGTTAAATGTACAGAAAAACTATATTGCAATAACGAGAAAGTTTTGTGTTATGATTCTGATTAATAAAAAAACTATAAGTAGGTATACTATAGGTACTTATACTTTCTATAAAACAGGAAAGGTGACTATCCTTAATCCAGTCTCATGTTTATCTACGTTTCTATCTCAATCTCCAAATTGCTATTGAAATAGGTACTATGTGCAAATTCACTGTAGTGGTTGGTTGGATGTATTCAATACATCCAACCAACCAACTTACAAGTCCCCGATCGTACCCATTGAAAAGTTCAATGACTTCACGAAACAGTCGCAATATTCCCGACTAACATCCAAGGATATGGGCAAAACCGTCAACAGTACACACGGCTACATATCAAGCTATACATTTCCAGTTTATGCTGATCTCGCATTGTATAGGATTTCCGTACAGTACGAGGTCAGCCTATAATGGAAATGTATAGCTTGATGTGTAGCCGTGTGTACAATGACCGTCACCTAAGACTGACAAAAGCAGCAATAATATCTGATACATTATTCTCAGAATTAAATGATTTGTTGTACTAACGTAACATAATTTATATACGTAACATAACGTATTCATAATTTTATACTTATATGTATTTTGCAATCATCTAACGACGCATATTCGGATATAACATTAAAAAATCATTAGCAACTTTCGCTGCTCCTGAGTGAACAAGAGAAAGTTATTTATTTTGGGCTTCCAAAATTAGAGAAAGAATACGTTCTCGACACGAAGATTACTATGAATCCGTACCTGGAAGGCTAAATTTTTCCCCATATCTTAGGGAGAGCTTATCTCCACAATTGCAGGCCTTTTCATTTCAACCTTTTCTCGCTGTCCTAGACCTGAACTCAATTCTGAAATTCATTATGAGCTGTGATCGATCACTTACGGTAAACCTCCGGCACCACACACTGATCCATTTGATGTCCCGGAGCCGCTTGCCGCCCGGGAGTCGCAGCAGGATGTCTGTGTTGCTGTGTGCTGATAAAATTGGAGGATCTCTGAAAGTAAAAAAGAATAGTGCTGTTAATTATTGGCGGATTTCAAACCAAAACTCAATTTACTTCAATTAAACCAATTACAGGCACTTTTGAATTGACAAAGAGTCGGTCATTAATAAAGACGAAGCTAGTCCTAACCGTAGTAAGGAGAAGAATGGGCTAAAAATTCTATGGACACTCGAGATGACGGCACTCGTTCACGAAAATGACGTAGATCAGGACTGATCAGCTCAACTTTTTTTAGGGAACTTTTGGGTAAGGGTTTAACAATGTGGAAAAGGAATGTGTTGGACAAATACCTTTCCCGCATAATTAGCGGGCGCATTGTCATTTTCTTTCAAAATCTTGACGAAGCGTGGTCGGAATCCTTGAACTACCGAATATTATAATTGCGACAGTGAGTTTCTTTCGCTTTCACGCTAAAACGGTTGAATGGATTTGGATGAAATTTGGCACATGGGTAAACCATGATCTGGAGAAGGACATAGGATACCTTTTTATCCTGATATTCCCACGAGATCGAGGCATATGCGGGTGAAACCGCGGGGCGGAGCTAGTAATATGATAAACCATGTGCTCAGTTAGTGTATATGTAGGTACTTGTAGTTCTTTATGCTTTGTCTAAATCGCCACATCCTTTCGAGCGAGAAAAGATAGGTAACCTTGTAGTAGGATAAATGAGATCTTGTTACTCTCGTTAGGATATTGTCGAGGAGTATGTACTACAGTGGTACATACACAGAGGGTATTTGTACATACGAGAGACGATTTGTTAACAAGCGACCTTTGTTAGATTTTACGATTCGCACGCTTTGGAGTCGCAATGGAAAAGCTTTTATATTTTTATTATTAAGATTACACAAGAATATACAGGCAGACAGAGAGACAACTGGGTTTTTTAATGGATAAGGATAGACAAGCTACAGATACGTCAAAAATCGTAACAGATATATGTAATTTTAATAAAATATCACACAAGAAAGCAACGCAAATATATTAACCGTAAAAATAACACGGAAGCAAGAAAATCCTCAATTTCCTTAACGATTGTCAGAGTAACACACACCCCTCTTCTTACAGACCCATTACCTCTCCCTCATAATTATCTTTATTTAATTACCACACAATTTCACTATTGTGTAATTCATATTTTTACGATGCCCCCAAATTAGGAAACGTTTTGTATTTCCACCCCTGAAATAATATTTACGATGTTTTAATGGGGCGGTTTGGTTCGAGTATTATTTGTATTTGCATAGCTTTTTTGCGTCGTCGAGTTTTCTTTATAATTTTTAATTTGGGAAAGGAATTTTGGCTAAATATATCTTAGATACACCATGTTGTCTCCTACTTCATTAGTCTTATGATCGCAAGTGCGATTGCTGAGCGTGTTATCCTGGGTTGGATCCATAATACAATTCCAATTGTTTAAAAAACCTTAGATATTAGATTGTTTAAAAAAGTGCTACTTAAATGGTTAATCTCTAATAATTTTTACTCCTTAAAAGAATTTACTGACGGGAAATATTTTGTAATGTAGGTTACCTATAATATTTGTATGCTATGATATAAGAAAAACATGTATGCTCGATAATGTCTTTTGAAAACAACTTTATAGTATACCATGTTTTATGCAAATAAATATTATTTCTATTTCTTGGATCTTCCAATCAGGCAGCATTTTATTGGGTTTTTCCATTAGAAAATTCTCAGTAGCGAGCACCCCGTATTCTAGATTCGTACCTTAATAGGAACAGACTCATCCCCTTTTTACATGGAAGCTAATAGAAACCAAACATAAAAGCCGATACTGGGTGTACCTACTACATCTCTGCCTAGTTTTTTGGGGAATAGACATACTTAAAGAAAATAAAGAAAGAAAATAAATTTATTTGAACCACAATATTCACAAAAAACCGGCCAATCGGACGAGTCGGACTCGCGCGCGAATTGTTCCGTCGATCTATGAAAACGGCAAAAAAATCACGTTTGTTGTATGGGAGCCCCCTTAAATATTTATTTTATTCTGTTTTTTAGTATTTGTTGTTATATCGGCTACAGAAATACATCATTTGTGAAAATTTCAACTGTTTAACTATCACGGTTCATAAGATACAGCCTGGTGACAGACGACGTACAGACAGATAGACAGAGTCTTAGTAATAGGGTCCCGTTTTACCCTTTGGGTACGGAACCCTAAAAACAGCAAACAGCTAGTTACTTAGTAGGTAAATAACACAGTTATTTTCCACACAAAAAGATAAAGTGGGTGAATTGGTAGGGTGATGAAGTTAGACCTACAAATATCTAGGTTGTTTCTATCATAAACACACTTAAATACATATGTATTTGGGTATCTGTCGTAACTAAAACGATATTATGTAGCACATTGTCAGGTCATAAGTTTGACACGATTTTATTGATTTTAGGTTCGTTGGGGCTGTATCTAATGATTAGTTCTGAAGGTTTTACGAGGACATACCTAACGTAATTAGTATTCCGATACACACAAATATATTTAGGAAGGATTAAACTATAATACAAATAATGTGTTTTTGAGGTTTATAGGGTGAAAACGACAGAAAAAATAACAATTATTCTAAGGCCTCGACTCCCTTCTCAATTGTGCGTTTGATACAAGGTTGTCCCCTAAAACACACCCACATTTTTGTTCAATGTACAGTTAAGGAATGAAAGCGTTAATTTTTTTATTGATTTATTTATATCAGACATAGTGATCCATATTTATGTTAGTACCTACTCTTAAAACTATGTTCGTATTCAATAATTTAAAATACAAACAAAATATCATGAAAGTCAGCAAAGCGGGGATGAGACCCGATAAGCTACAGTCTTCATTGCGGCTGCCCCCAGTCTGCATATCAGAGACACCGTTCTTTTGCGAATGATGGCATGAGGTACGCAAATTACTTGCACTTTATTTTTCCGCATTAAGATGTCTTTATTATTCACGGGCATTTACGTAGGAACACGTTGACAGCTAGGGTTTTTAAAAGGACATTTTTAAAGTTTGTACTCTTACTAATTACCACGAGCCTACGCAACGCGGAAAAAGAAAACACTTACCAAAATTACATTTTAAATAACTAATTTAAATAAAAAGCGCTCTCTGAATTACGTCCGAACATTTAAGGAGCTCAACAAGGAAAGCCCTCATTGATCGCAGGACGAATTTATTTCGTTTTAACTTCGTTCCATGAATACTAAGTACGACTTCGACGGTACAACTTGTGACGAATGTGATACTCATTTGGATGAATAACGAAAGATGGGGGAGGATGCAGGATGTTATTTAAAAGTAGATGAATATAAAGATGATGGATGTTGTAATAACTTTGAACGTAATCTTTTGGGGTGGGTTATAATATAATAGGATATTCGCATTGTTTTTGACTGCCTCGTTGGTCTAATGGTCGCAAATGTGACTGCTGATGGTTTGTCATAAGACAGAAAAAGAGGGTGTGCGACCACACGATAGAAGTGAAGACTTACGTCTGAAGCTGAATATACGCGAGTCAGCATTCAAATCCATTCAAGTAGCTTTATAGTGTTCATTCCACAAACAATTATTTCATCAAGCTGGATAAAAAATAATACCTAGTTAGCGGAATTAACACTTTCATTGTTATTGCTATTTTGAACAACATGAAATTCCCAGTAGCGAGCTGTAGTCCAGATTTGTACCCAATTTTTGTGATCGCCCCCTCATTACTCGGAAATTACTACTTATCGGACGGAATGCGGGTGTGACTGTACACCCACATCTGTCTACATCTCTGTCTAGCCTTTCTGGTTTTAAAGCGTAATGTTACGTGAACATAATATTATATATCTTTACGTGGTATAAAACAAAGTAGCTTTTCGTGTCTGCCTGTGTGGTGTTATCGCTTAAATCTTCTAAACGGCACGGATAGATTTTGCATTTCATTTAGACCATTTATTCCGGAAGGTTTATATGTGTATGATACACTTATATTTTACACAAATATAAGTAGTACAGGTTGCCTTCTCTGTATGAGAAGAGACCTGAGGGACAGTAATAGCTGGTATTACTACAGCACAGAAATCTATGTTTTGATAAGTTATCATTTCACCTGTGCGTAGCAGGCCTATGGCATTAAGTGTGCTTGAAGTATTAAATACATAAGCAGCGGTCGGCAGTACACAATATGTATACACATACGTAAACTCACGCTTATTTCCCCTGGGGTAGGCAGAAACTACAGAACCCCAGTTTCTACGATCCTTACGTTCTCTGCTCCGTTTACGTTCATACATGAGAGGCCTTAGTGCGAGTTTCTTTTAACTATCTTCACTTTACGCATCGACCGCGTTCGGCGCACCGATTGGCCCTTCACCAGTGAAGGCCAGTGAAGGGCCAATCGGAGCGCCGAACGTGGTCGATGCGTAAAATCGAGATAGTTAAAAGAAACTCACATTAGTGCCTCTGGTCATACACGCGCCGGTTGCGAGTACTACGCACCTGACCTTTCTGAAGAGCATCGCCAATAAGGTCACTGTATGCTCTCCTAGGGCGTCCCCTCCCGACGTTTCCACTCACATCTGGCTTATTTTACGTATACCTACTTCATCTGTTCCAGTTATAACTTCAGCCAGTCGGCAACAACCGATTTGTCCTCGATTAGAGCTTCATGTAGCGTCGATCGAATCCCTGACCTTTGTATTGTATTGTATTGTATGGCGGTGGAAACTTCGTCAGTGAAGCAAAAGTTCGCCGTCATAGGTACAATACGTAATAGTTTGTTTGTTTGTTTGTCACCAGGCGGGTTGGAACCGATTCTTAAATTAGACTTAGAAAGTTGGTTCTAATCAGGGCCGAAGTTTCGATTTTTTTTAAAAGTTGTTATTGTTTTTGGATAAGACTTCTAACTGTGTTTTGTTTTAGCTTTTATTTTTTACCAGCTTCTGCCCGCGACTTTGTCCGCGTGAAACGGCCCTCGACCGACCCCGTCGTATCGCATCGCCCGCCCGCGCTATGAGTTCGTCTTCGCTTAGCGTTCTTTCTGACTTTTTTTTCTTTTTGCTCGGCTCCTAAGGGTCGTAGCGTGATAATAAATATTTATCCTTCCTCAAGAATATCTAATGAAAAATTATTATTAAAATCCAACAGATAGTTCCAGAGATTAGAGCATTCAAACAAAAAAAGAAACTCTACAGCTGTATTTATAGATTCATCGATCACTAATAGATTAGCGACACGCACCTCTGATTTTTTGGATTTATGTGCGTATTGTATAATTATCAATTACGTCAAAAACGATGAAGGAAAACATCGAGAGGAAACTGGCGTGCCTGACAGATATTTCTCGACGACATGTGAAGCCAAGTCAGAGGCCCTGGGCGGCATAAAAACTCTGACACCAGGTTAGTCACTAAACACACGAAAAAGTTGAAGATAGATTGGTATAAATTGAAAAACAAGATCTCATACCTGATGAAATCTGTTTACCGTTTTTTCTAACTAAACTACTTCAAATCGCTCACCTAGTAGTATAATCCTCTGGATACGGCACCAAGATCCCCTCAGGGCTTGGCTGTGGCGTATCGCCGACCCAGAAGTAAGCATCCGGGCCGGTCCCATCGTACGCGAATCCGCGGACGAAGACTGTGCTCTCGTCCACTGCATAGACGGTACCGCGGATGCCGTGCGCGTATTGTGTGAGCCGACCAATCAGGCGGCCGTAGTAGGGCTCAGGACGACGAGATGTGACTGTACCTGTGGGAAGAAGGAGACATTTAGCAGACATTTTGTAACAGGTTTTGTTGGTTAGAAGGTGTATCGATATTCATATTCATATTCGATACTTGACTATCGGTTAGCAGGTTTCAAAGCTGTACTCGTGTTACCTTTGTCAATGTTGTTTTGTTATTTTATACTAATTCATCGGTCTATGGGCTGAAATTAACAGGAGTAAACAACCATGGTAATCCCAATTTGCTTCCCTGACTTCATATTACCTACTTATTTAGTTTCATAAGACCTCTCTGTCCTGTAAATGCAAACTAGTAGCAAGAAGACAAGAACTTGTTTTGTTTGTTTGACTACAATACGTCTATTGATAAATTGCAAGGAGACTTATTCAATGTGTATTCCTACTCGTATGAGGCTTTTGATATGCATCAAGGCGGTTTATCTCTACTGGAAAAACCTTTGTATGAAATGCCATTTTAATGCCAACTATCTCCAAGAATCTATACAAATCCAACCACTTCTAGTTTCAATAACTCCAGAAATAGTTCACAAAATGTCATAATTTCTATGTTTAGGTATGTATGAGGGATGGTGGACAATAGAAGACGGATCCGTCTGATATTTGATAAATGTCAAACGGATCTATCTTCTATTGTGATGACTATGAGCTCTTCGAGTGGGAAGACTGAAACGGGTCAGATAGTTTAGCTTCTGAGCTGAAGGCTGGTTGTTGTATGTTAAAGTGAATAAGCAAGTTTCTCAATAGTTTTTGTTTCGTCCGATATTTGAGTCTCGATTCAGAGAGTTACTATCCAGGGAAATATGTATGACGCGAATAGATGCAATAAGTTCCAAGTAATTTACTTACTAATCGAGAGAATCATATAATATTTTCGTTATTTTATAGTTGGTTCTTAAGTACTTTTATTTTAAAGTTGGTCCTTAGGTACTTTTATTTGAATTGCCTCGTTGGTCCAGTGATCGCAAGCGCTACTGCTGAGCACGAGGGTCTGGGTTCGGTTTTTCCATTTGGAATTTTTCAGTACCAGCCCGGAGTCAGAATTTGTGCCAGGTTGTCAGCAATAGGCCAGTAATGTTGGTGTAGCTATTTTAGGCCAAATCCTTTGCTGATTACAGGCGTGGTGTATGTAATGCATGTATTTTATATTTTAACTCCGTGAAAGATCATAGTGAACAACAAAAGTCTATCAAGTGATATAGTAGTAAAACGTGAGCCGTATCAATAGAAAACTTAGTAAGTAATAGGATTCCAAAAAAAATCAATAGATGTAGATATATTTACGAGCGCTGGACGCAGAGATCCAGCGCTCGGTGTGGCAACACGTCGTGTTCTGGTTTGCAATTGGTCAATCGTCATCCTGAGGATGCCTCGTTGAGAGGTGAAACACGTGTAAATTTCTTACAGGGTTTTTTATGACTGTTGAAGAATAGTTAAGCGGTTACTATAATTCTACGTCTTAATATAATTCTAATATAATTCTACGTCGGCGTTAATATTCTACGTCTATTGTATTTTATAATGGATTTCCACAAAGTCACGCCTGAATCAATTATGTAACTGTCTAAATAATCCGTTTGGCACCCTTCGGGTACGGAACCCTAAAAATAGCATACAAACTTTGTAATCAGTCGTTCTCTAATTTACGAGGTTTATCCAAAAACCTTACCCATAAGTTAACAGCAATGGTGACTTATCAAATCGAACATCCGTCTGCTAATGGATTCGACTGACTATCCCCCCCCCCCTGAGCTGATCGATCGCAGCTTTTAAGAATATTACTTCGTGAAAAAACTTCATTTGTAATTCATTGCGCATTCTAATCTGTACCTTATTCTTGGGAAGTTAGGGTCTTAAATTCCAGCGGGGATGTTTTGGAGTTAAGATGTTTTGTTAGGGATGCTTGTCCCCTAAATTCGGAAATTATTGTCACTCTGCATTATACACGGTGTATTGTCAGGGAACATTGTCGGAGACTGATGAAGTTGGGAGTTAACGTGTATTGATGATCAGCTGAGCGATGCCTATTTTAGCGGATTTCGCTTTTTTATTGCAATCCTGGATTGGACTGATAAGAATATCGTTCCATTCATGTTTTTTTTTTGTATTTTTCCTACTTGTGTGAATGTTTTTTATAGGCTGTATGATTTCAGAGGATAAACGGATCCTTAAGAATTAACATGGAACCAACTCTGAAATAAACATAGGTATATACCTAAATAGACACATCAACAAGTAAAATTAAATTTAAAAACCCCCGACAAAAACAAAGCATCTAATAAACGTTTATCTTTTTATTTTTTTTATAGCCAAGAACACTCGATCAAGTCACCTTTCAAACAAAATCAAAATCGGTTAACCCGTGTGGCAGCTACGATGGCGCAGACAGACACACAGATACACATGTTAAACTTATAACACCCCTCTTTTTCCGTCGGGGGTTAAAAACAAAGCAACTGTTTTATACGTCACTAGCTGCGGCCAGCGGCTTCGCCCGCGTGTAATCTTTATAAATTATAGCCTATGTTACTCAGGGTGAATGTAGCTTTCTAATGGTGAAAGAATTTTTCAAATCGGTTCAGTAGTTTCGGAGCCTATTCAATGCAAACAAACAAACAATCAAATCTGTCTTCTTCATAATATTATATATAATATATATATATATGAGTATATAGAAGTATAGATAAGATTTTTCCCGACACAGGAACACAGGTTTTTTTACGGCATAGTCAAAAGAAGGATAATGATGTTTGGTAAGTATTGCACCTCCAAGTAACCACTCACTGTAAGCTCAATTTCACTGTGGAACAGTAATTATAAGCAAGCTTTTTAGATTAAAAACATTTCCTGTTGAAAGCTTGTCTTTCATCATAATTAAATTACTACAAAGGTTAATAAACCTTAAAGCCAGCACTCGTAGCGATTTTCGCGGAGGCGTAAACATCGTTTGTTGATATTTCTTTAGATTCCTCTTCCAAGTATGGAGATGTCCTTAATATAAGTAGGTATATAATTCTCAGTATAACGACAATATAATTGACGTTCTAAGAATCAGAGTAATGGTACCGCGTCCAGTATAAGCTGGCCGCTTATTACATTTACACTCCGGCCTACGCTAGGTCAGCTCAAGGTCAAAGTGTTAACCGTGTTAACACTTTGACCTTGAGCTGGCCAGTAGACCATACCTCAGTACGTATGTATGGTCTACTGGGGGTCTGTTCACATGAAAATTTCACCGTAATTAGGTGAAGTGAGCTTGAAATGGGCTGTCAAGTGAAAATCCCTAGCATCAAGTGGAATGACAGCTAACTTCACCTAGTTTTCAAGGTGAAATGCGATGCAATAACACCCCTTAAATGAAACAACTGACTGCACGGGAGCTTATATCACTCAAATTGGCACAGATATCTATCATACCACATGTTATAACATACTTAAACTCATCCCAAGGTATCTACTCGCGAAAAATATACTCGTTTATGAGAAGGTAGGAGTAATTCCTCTTCGCACGGCGGAATTAAGCCTGTGGGTAAAACCGGATTAATTCCACTGAGAAATGTTCAGCGAATATTTTTTTTATGAATATTTAAGACCTTTTGGATAACGCGAGGTTTTTTGGAGATAGTCGGTATAGATTGTAGCCTAGGTTTTACGTAATATATTATACTTAATTTATAACAGCAGTTTTGCTAAGTAGTCTAGGCGAAGTAGTCTAATAGATAATCAGACTGGTGAGTGACCGGTCGGAAATTTTAATCACAATCGTTGTATTACTGACGTTAACCTACTCATTGCTTATCTAAGCATAAATTAGCTTTACTACTTAGTCGGGAGTTTAGAAGCTCGTGGCCAAGTAATAACAGCCGCACGGGTCGATCCTACGCTTGCCGGGGCTGGTCCGTGGATGGGTGACCATCTTTACATATCGAGACTCCTCCGTGCCTTGAAAAGCACGCTAAGCCGTTGGTCCTGGCTGTCATTTGTGGATCTTTGACAGTCGTTACGGGTCGTCAGAAGCCCGAAACCCAGTTAGTGGGTTGTGGAGGTCAGATAGGCAGTCGCTCCATGTGAAATACTGGTATTCAGCTGCATCCGGTTAGACTGGAAGCCGACCCCAAGTTGGTTGGGAAAAGGCTAGGCAGATGATGACTACTTAGTTGAGAGTTCATAGGAATCCCTACTATTCGCTAACTATTTAGTAAGTAATGTTTTATACTAGGTAGCCCGCGAAATTCAAATTTTCTTACGTTTTTTGCAATTTGCAGGTTGTACCGAGTTTATACGTGTTTCATAATGATTTTTCTCCTCTTTTTACAAACTAATCACATTGCAGTACTTTTTAATTTGAATCTTGCAGTCTGTACCTACTTATTTACGATTTAATTTATTGCTGTTAATACCCAGTTCTCAGTACGACTGCAATTTCACACGATATTATACCAACTATTGTCCATCCCCTATTTCTTGGAACTGGGTACTATAATCAGTAGAATGTGGGTTCTGTTTAATAGGACTTACTCATGTATTATCTCTTCGGGGAATAGTCACAGTGGCGTATATTTTAATTAACAGCCGGACGAATTTCCGTATTACGAGTAAATAAAATTACATTTTTAAATCTGTGTTAAAATTTTTCATTTTCCAGGATTTAAAGTTATATGTCCTTTTCCACGTATTTTAGAGGAAATTCGCTTGAATTTTACAGATTTAGGTACTCGTACATACATACATAGGTATTTTGAGAACACACGTTACGCTACACCGTTGCTGTCATTCGTAGATCTTTGACAGTCGTTACGCAGTCAGAAGCCTAAGGCTGCCTTTCCACCAGAGATGAGCGAGGATGCGTAGCGAGGAATGTCCGTAAATCTAGCCAATAACAACGCTAGCTTAGCTCAAGCTATGACAGTGAAGCGATTTTATTTGTGAGTTTCACACACATCCCTCGCTACGCATCTTAGCTCATCTCTGGTGGAAACGCAGCCTTAAAGTCCGACAAGCAGTTTCACCAAGGGGTATCATGTTACCCAGTAACTGGGTTAGGGACACTTGTGGAGATCAGATAGGCAGTCGCTCCAATACTTTTAATAACCCTAAAATACTACACAATAACTCCGTTTCAAAATAAACACCCCGTTTCAATTCGCTGTTCCCCCTGCAGTCCCCAAGGCACATTATCGTTATCACCGGCTGCCTCGTCTGTATTTATCTAATATCCTAAGCGGGATCTGGCACCCCATTAAGGGATATTTTGATTGACATACTCAACCCCCGAGATTTGTTGCAAAAGCTGGGGAGGGTTGAGTTTGTGAGAATGCTGTGTAGATTTGTGTTAGAAATGGTATTTTGGAATAATTGCATGAATATGCTTACCGATTAATAATAAAATATCTTAACAAACAGCTGTAGCTTTTTTGTAGTCCTGAAATCTTAAATATGAAGAAAGGTTTTTATGTAGTTGCAACAATATTTTAGCGAGAATAATTACTTCTGAATTAAAAATCTTGACTAACGACGGAAATACGTAATACGGTCTGTTTAGACTACTTTGATAGGTGCAAATGTCAAATTCCAAATTGAAAAAACAAACAAATATCACTTGAAATTTCAAATAAGTCAAATAGTCTACGAGATTAAAAAACAGACTTCATAATTCCAATAATGAACTCTTTGTAAAATATGGCGAAACAGAATTTAGAAATAAATGTCCTACACTTGATGAGATCTTGCGATGTTATCCATTCTTCTATTGTTTTCGTCATTTATCATATTTTCTGTCTGTACTAACACAAAAAAATAAAAATATCCACTAAGCTCTTTGCTAAGCCTACAACCGACAATCATCCTTACGAAACTCCAGTGCGTCACACACAACCTCGCAAGTCGCACAGGAGTCCCCAAAGCCGAAACATAACCGATTAAAATATACCCCGCCACAACCCTACTCCACCCCCTGAGGGGTGGATCTCGCCCCTCGCCCCTAACACGTACACTTAATACAGTTTTGTCTCGCCATTTCGATACTCGTTTGCGTCTTCAACAGGACTCTCGACGTTCTTCGTTTTACATTACTTATATTTTTTTGGACAAAATGGCTTTGTTTTGGGGGTTCTTGAGAAGAGAAAATACTAGATCGTTTAGAACTTATGTACGTACTAAGTACTGGCTTGAAAGTTGATTTGATATAAAATTCGTGCGGGGAAGTACTGAAAACACGTCCAAGGCAGATGTAATCTACAAAGTCTTGCAAAATCAGCTAGCAGACGCTCGGCACTGCTTAACATCAAGGCTATCTGCAATTTTAATCACCATACAAAAAAAAAATGGCTGCACAATCCACGCATTTCCTAATGAACGATTACGATTTGGCTTTAAAGCGAATGTATTCTAAACAAAACAATATATTATATTTAGTTGATACCTATCTCCATTAGCTTCACAGAAGCCGAGATTAGAACAGAACTCAATACAATAGACAGCTCCCCTCATGAGGGGGCGTAATCAACGAACTGTGAATTTTCGGCAACACAAGTTATCGTATGATAGACAGGTTTTATAATAATTTCTGACGTTACTGTGAGCTTATCGACGTTATACGTTAACATTTTTGAGATGTGGACAATGGGGAGCTAGGAGAAGCAACATCCTAAACTTATATAATCAGCTCTCCCTGGGACGGCAACTAGTCGCTTATCCTTTAAAGTGAAGGTACGTGAACATATTCGTAAGAAGTTGGCAGAATCATCCCAGCGTTAATTTGGTGGATTCGTTTTCTCCCCTACCTGTCGTTTTTTCTCCTAAGTTTATTTTGTTCATATGTATGTATGAATAGTATTCATTATTTTTAGAGTTATATGTATTATCTTATGTTGCACCTGCCATGTCTGTCTCTGCATCACCCTAAGGTTGACTGGTAGAAAATGCCTTAGGCATTAAGTCCGCCTTTGAACAGTAGTTTTTTTATAAAGTTTTAATATATAAATAAATAACGTTCCCACTGCTGGGACACAGCCCTCCTTTCTATGAGAGGGAGTGGGCCTTTACCAACCACGTGGGCACAGTGCGGGTTGGTGGATGTCACATTTTACCTTCGAATTCTTGATTCTAGGATAATAATTGATGTCGGTTTCGTAGCAATGTATGCCTATACCATTTTGAGAGCTTCCTGTAGTTGTCAGAGACTGCTGATTATAATAAGACGAACCTTCTTCATCCTTTTTTTTATGTTGATCTTGACTTCCTCGTTGGTCTAGTAGTCGCAAGGGCAAAGTGTTATTGGGTTTTTCCGTCTGGAATTTCGCAGTAGCAGTCCGGAGTCTGGGTTTGTGCTTGGTTCATGATAATAGACTCACCCCCTATTAGGTAATAGGGGGTGAGTCCCATGTAGGTACATGGGACTTAAACATAACTGGCGAAATGTGGGTGTACTATAGGTACACATCCTAACCCTTCGGGGAATACAGGCGTTATGCTATCTATATTATATGTTGTGCAATAAAGAGTATTCAATCTTTCAGCTCCTAAAGGTCTCCGTCTGAACTAATGAACCTTCCATTAGACAGGGAGGTGGAGTTTGTTGACAGACAGATTATTGATTGCAGTTTGTTGTTATTTACCAGACAGTATGACGTTGCCTTTAGACATTATCTCTTAACGCCTACGGCTTTAGGACACCCACGAATAATAATTACACCCACGGATGGAGTAAAGAGAAATAAACATCCAGTGAATGATAGATGGTTTATTTCTAATTAAACGAAAATAAATGTACGCAGCGAAAATTTTGAAGCCCGAATCCTCAAACGAAACTTTCTGTCAGTTGATGTCAGTAGACTCGCCCCCTATTAATGGGACTTAAATATAACTGGCGACACGTGGGTGCACTGCCTAATCCTTCGGGGATACAGCCGTGATATTGTATTGAAGCATTATATCTGAACAATAACTAAGTCTGGAACGTACCACTAACCTGCTTCGAAGTCCGGCCAACCGTACACGTGACTCCGAACTATGAAACCCACCCTATCTGCTACCATAGAGTATAGTAACTAAAATGTCTGCTACTAAATAGAGATGCTGCCAATGTAATGACATTGGCAGCATCTCTATGTTACCATAGACGTGCGCTAGACTGTACGTCATGTTTACCGCTCACAGTCAACATAGCTGGGAGATCAACATAAAGGAGGTGCACCCGGTCGGTATTGGCAGCTGGAGTTGTGCACTTCAATATACTTACATTATTTAGTTTGGAGTTTGTTGGTGGAAGTTTATTATGATGCTGCTTGTCAGGTTTATGAAAAGCGGGTATATGAGTGATGTGTTCTGTCAATTTAACATAGTAGTCTGTTATGAATAAGATACTTCGTAATAGCAAATCAGTTTGGGCAGCTTTGGCAACATCACATTGACTTTCCATTTGAAAGTCATTGGTACCGATTCTCTTGTCACAAATTCTCTAAAATAAACTAAAAATCACTAAAATTTAGTTTATTCCTGTCAAACGAAGATTTCCTATTCTGAAAATAGACTAAACTGACACAACTTATCTATACTTTAGTTTGACAGCACTAAGATGGCACTGAGTTTTAATTTAGTGAAAATGCTATTCTGAATTTGACGTTTTAACCAAAATTTTTGTTCAATATCTAAAATCCTCTAACTAACTCTTGACTATTTTTAATCACGATTAAAAATGTGTGGAATAAAATTAGATGTCATGAACTAAAATTCAAACCGACGTGTCGGTTTGAATTGATTTTTTCGGTACTGTATCCTTTTTTATTTTCTTTTGCTTATATCTCGAAAACGGTGTGTCCTATCGCAAAAATAATGAAACTTTTGACCCCCTTTGCAACCCGCAAACCCGTAATACTCTACATTTTGGTGATTTAATTTTTTTGTTTTCTTCCAAAAAGTGAAAAATTCCATATAAAAATACGTCGAGACGGCCACATTGCACGCATCTCCGGCTCAAAAAAAATCACGTGGTAGGCAAACAAGTAGGTACCAAGTGGAGTCGCGATTGTCAAATTCGATTTTAGTTCTGTCAAAATAATTTTTAAATTTAGAGATTTTTTTTTGGCAGATTCTGGCTCTAAGATTCTCATAGTAAAAAGAAGTAAGGAATTTTAGTGATAGTTTAGTTAGTTTAGTTCGGTGTACAAGAGAATCGGCACCAATGTCTGCTAATTAATTTCATACATCTTTACGTGTGTCGCTTCCCCAGAAGCACCGAGAAGTGTCCATTTTATGTCTCTTTTGCATTACTTTGCCTTATCTCTGCTGGTCACAAGCTAGCCATAAAGGAGGCCATACTTGTGGTCATCACGTTAGGTGGGTAGGTAGATAGCCGAGCCCTCTCACCCGACTGACCCCGCCACCCAAGCGTGGCCATGATTAGTAGTACCGAATGTGCAGACGTTGCAGAAATCTTAGCATGTTGCGTTTTTATGGGATTTTTATAGCCATGTTCGGATGTTGCGTAAGTATTGAATTTGTTGATACTAAAGTTAGGGAAATAAATTTACTACAAAATTAATCTTTTCGTATACTCAAGTTATAACTGTCATTCTTTGATATTTTATAAAATTATTTGTCGTTCTTCAGGTAACTATTTATTTCTTTGACTGTAAGTATATGCTAGTTAACATCGTTTGTTATTACTTTGTAGAAACTTTCAAGGATTTCTTCATACGATCATAGATTTCTAATTGCATAAGAAAAGTTTCTTCAGAAGTGAGCAAGTGACAATCGCTTCGAAAGCGTTTCGTATTTCTACAACGACTTTCAACAGGATTGACATAAGCTTTTCGATAGCTTATGTCAGTCCTATACATTTTTGCCTTTTCCATCACCGTTATCGCTGATAGAATGTCACTTTGTCTAGGGCCTCTGCTCACTACTCAAAAACATCAAATTCAGGGTTCCTGATGATGTTTTTCTTCAAACTATATCAGAGTTTCTAATCAGGAAAGGCAGTTCAATCAGAATACATGATGTTCAATCCTCAGGGTAAATTCAGCTGCATCCTGTTAGACTATGACTGGAATGCGACCCCAACATAGGTGGCAAAAAAACTAAGCAGATGATGATTGAATCCTCAACGTGAAAAAGCTGACGAAAGAAAACATATGTTCACATATTGCCCCGCAGTAACAATACCTACAATCAGGGGGCCAAGTCAGCTAATTTACAAACGTGTCAGTGGTCTCACAATGATCAGTTTTTGACAGATATGCCATACAAAATCTGTCAAAAACTCATCATTGCGAGACCACTGACACGTTTTTAAATTAGTAGACGTGGCCCCCAGTTTTCGAGCTGACGCATTTGTTTTCACGAGGAATGAGTTAACACTGTACCATTAATTTCCAAACTCAACCTAGCTTGAATAATAGGTACCTTGCGAGCCAAAATGCTCATTTAAATACTCAAGAAACACTCAACCCGCTGCCAGGGCTGTTCGGAGCACATTTAAGAATATGAATTCGTCGGCCCAATAACCCTTTCTATCCAAATAAAAGCGAATAGGTCAATAAAACCTAAGGTTTTGGAGTTAACGGCACTTCACGTAAAATTTTAAGAGCTTGAGTGTTTCGAATTTCAATACGTAGGTAGGTGTGGTCTAATAACCTATTGAGGGATTTTTGGCGAAGTGTGAAAGCCATACGATTGGGTGATTTATGTAACAAGAAACTTATTTCGATTTACAGAGTAGAATTTCTGTCCAAGTCGTTTCAAGAATTGACTACAAAAATGGCTATGATCGATGCTAAATAACCAGAATATAGTTTGTTTATTTTTTTCGTTAACGTATATTCGTGGAAAGAAAGGCTTATGCATATTTTTATGCTTTCCTTTTTCGCGTCGCAGTCACCACGTCCCTGTTACAAAGTATTATTTTCACGTGGCAATACGTAGCAGAATTTTTGCAACTACTTGATCGAATTTTGGACTAGATTATGTTCTCAATAACGTGGTCGAATCTATTTCATTGATAAATATGGTGTAATACATGACATATCAAACAGTTCGAAAGTGAACGTGTTACGTGTATGCGGGTGATCTTGAACTTTGTGTGAGCTCACTTGCCTTGCACTTAGCATTGAGTGTGAAATTATTCATAGACATTTTTTTCGGATCTGTAAGAATAATATATCATCATCATAACGATTGTGTGTACACTACGAAAAACTATTCGATTCATGTGCAAATGCCAAAATTTCATCTCATCACTCTACCAAGAATTTTAAAAACACCCTGATCTCACAAAACCCCAGACATACGGCGGGAGAATCCCACGAATACATGGCATCTCAGTCAGGTTTGGCTTTTACAAAAATATTGATAGAAGAATAACTTTTAATTTAGTACGAGACGCGCCCTTGGCTAAAAACTAGACATGTGTAAATGAGAATTTTCCTCCAAGAAAATGTGGCTCAAAATAATCATTACTAGGCGAAAGACTTCATTTCGATGGATCTTAGTATAGCGATTGAAAGTGTGATACACAATTGGGGTGCCGGAGTCTTTACACGTTTTAAAGGAAAGAAATAAAAATTTCAAAACCCCGCAAATATCAACCCTAAATACATGTTTTATAAACATGAATAATATTCTAACCTTCTACTTCTACTTGCTGCGTCAGCTACAAGGGGTGATGAAGCACCCCATAGTCCCGCACAAAATCTATAACCGACCCCATTTATCCAATGATCTCTTTGTATCAATCAAATCAGCAGTTTCCTAACGACATTCCCTGAGAGGCCGTAAATTGTATGCACCCTAGTCATTTGTCTTGTGAGGATGGTCACCCTAACTGTTGAGTATTAAGACGATACGTTTGAGTGTTGCCATTATTTTCGTGTGAAATTGGCAGTTTCTTTTTTTGTGTGTTGCGTGGAATAGGAATGTGCTTTATATGGTAATGGTTTGCGTTTCTGTTGTGAATTTTGTCCTTATTCTTAGAAGCTTTAAGTAGAGAGAAGTTGAGAGTAGGGAGGTGTTTGCCCTGAAGTGAGGCAGGCTTTTGATGATGAGTGGGTTTTCTTTGGGTAAAGTTTAGAGCAGTCTGCTACGTAGACCACACTGCTACGTAGCAGACAGTAAGTATTAAGAGAAAAAGAAAACAAGTCAAATGAGAAACACTGTCGTCTGACTAACGCCGATTTTACATTAATATCACACTGCAGCAGGCGAGTATGGCGCTTTCTATCTCTACGAAGAATAGACATAGGTTTTTCTATACAAAGTGACAGTTCGTTTCTTCATTTTTGACATCCACCGTAGAAATCTATCTACAATCTGTCATTTTGTCTTTCATTTCTAACGATCTTTGTCTAGGTCTTTTTATATTTAGACTATTTCGGAAGAAAGTTTTCTATCCTTACTGTCAAAATCACACTGACAACCGATAAATCCTATGATAAAACAAAGAATTCTGAGTCGAATTATGTAAAATAGTGAATTTCGTAAAAAGTGCGGTTGACTCTTTCTATTTTGCTGCCATCTCGTACTGTCTACTGTCTACAGGAAACGTCATTTTTTCTACTCTTCCGTCGACAAAACGGTGCTCATGCTACGCCTGCAGGGCAAAAAACGTCTCATTCATAAAAGAAAAAGTATTGATTTGTTCTTATTCCGTCATCGTAATGCCTGGGTTACACGAGCATAGTTATTCAAGCTAGGATAGCAAGTTGCGCTAGTAAGCTTGCCACTCTAACCTCGTGTATACAGAACTATCCTTATTATTAGGCTAGTAAGCTAGTGAGGAAATACATGCAGGCTGAAGAGGGAGTGGGTCGGACACGTCGCACGGATGCACCCGGAGAGATGGGATCTTCACTCACACTGCCGACCTGATAACGTTTGCAGGGCCAACATGGCCAGAGATTGCACAAGACAGGGTTCGGAAGGTATAAGTGGAGGTCTTTGCCCAACAGTGGGACACAAAATAGGCTAACAAAAAAAAACCTAGTGAGAAAGATAGCTAGTGTGTAGTTCAATAGGATCATGGGCATCTATTTTTGATCTCACCTGCCACCACTGATTTTACTATCCTGGGTTGTGCACTAGCCTCTTGTGGCCGGCAAAGCTAGTATTCAATGGTTTCATTTCACTCTACTGACTAACACAACTGCAATGCTACTCGCAAAAAAAGTCCTAGCATCGTGTAAACTGTAAACAGCTCTATCATTTGCCAGGATGTTAATACTTGCTTGCTAACCTAGCTTCAAAAACTAGCCTCGTGTAACCCGGGCTAATTATAAAATAAACAAAATTAATAAAACGTTAAATAATTCATCTATAGTTTTTACTCGACGTTTTCTTTAGCCATAAATAACTTACTTATGCATAACTTAAATTAACATAAATGAAAAGAAACAGTAAATAAAATAAAAGTCAAATCAAAGCCTTGACTTGAACAGGTAAACGTTCTCAGCCTAGTCTCGTGTATAAGCAGTGTGCGCATGTTTATCCGGGGGTGTTGAGGGTGTGGGGGGTGTGTGGGGGTGTCCACCCCCCAGTTTAGACAGTATTGTGTTTGTGTTGCACTTTTCACCCCTCAAAGATGCGGCTGATAATTACGAGCCGGTAATAAGCTGATCGTGATGATTTTTTTTCAATAAAATGAAACTAGAAAAAATATACCTTAGCGACAGACGGACAAGAAAGTGAGATAACCCTTCCAAGTTCCAATGACAGCTGTCAAATCTAGTTTTGAAAAACTCTGGTTTCGGCCTATTTCGGCCTCGCGGCGACAACGCGACAACCAACTAACTCATCGCACTGGCTGTCAGTGGAACGGTTATTCAAACAATAAATGTTGGAAAAAGGTGTGAGATATAATTAGTCGTCATCTCTGCAGTCACCCACCTGTCTAGCCATAATAATAATAATTATCTTTCACTCAGTCCATCCATCGTTTCTTTTTATGTCAAGGGAAGACCCCCTTAAAATAAACTTATCAAACTGTATCAAGAGCAAAGAAAACGCTACGAAGATTTTAAGTAAATTGTGGAGTTTTTACGAAACGCACCTTTCTACCTAACTCGCTGAATGGCTAATCTTTTAGCACTTCTAAAAATATACGCTTATTATAATGCTGACTGTTCGATTGGAAAGTAGGTACCTACTTTACCCTCTACAATTCATTCTTGTAATAGTTACGAATTGCAGGAAGAAATGAATAACTGTACTTAATATCTATAGGTAGGTACGTGTGAGAGCAAATCTAAGTTTCTATGATTTACTGCATATTGCATACGGTTTTATGGGCACCGATCTAGTTTTATATAGATGTGGCTTTTAGATTTATGTTCTACGGAATGTGCTTTTTAAAGTTTCCAATAATGTGTTCGTAAAAGTAATAATTGGTAAGATCTACGCAGCAACTTTTTGTCTATGATTAGAATTACAGACTTCTTACGAGAGAAGAGAAACATAGAGACTAGATAAAAGAGAATTCCGCTTCACATTTTACCCATTCAAAAAACTCATCTTTGATAATTTCAAGAAAGCATCGCTATTTAAAAATATCACTAGTAGTCCAGAGACTGAATTTTATGCCTGGATAATGGTGAAAAGGCTCAAACACTAATCCGGATAATGATGGCAAATGTGGGTGTCTGCTCACACTGGATTACTGGATTATAAAATCTTTGACATAATATCCCTCCTGTGACCCCAAAAACGCAAAATTTTAGCTTTTTAGGAAACGGGGTGAATATTGAAACCTGATTGATATCATTCTGATGTTCTTGAGATATACTAACAATGGGGCGTTAACCGTGAAGCAGTTCACATGAACAACTGTAACAATGCACAATGAAGAGACAACGCCATTCGAAACGACTTGTTTCGAGAAATCAGTGTTTACTTAGCAAATCCACTACAATGAAGTAAGTGCCTTGTATTGCGTCTATCAATGGACTAACTTTGACTAAGTATCGCAGTTCATAGACCTCTCCCAATTTACGCTACAACACTTGGTTCTCTCCATTCTGCATTCTATGCACCAGCATTTTTAATCTCGTTGGCCCATCTGGCTTGGTAACAAAAACCTTTCGTTGGCAAACCAGCAGACAGCACGTGATGGTCAAACTCAAACTCAAAGCATTTATTTCAATTAAACCATTTACAGGCACTTTTGAATTGTCAAGGAGTCGGTCAGTCAGAAATATAAAGCTAGTTGCCCATTCCAAAGCGTAGTAGGTTCCTATGGAGAAGAACGGGCACGAAAATCCACGGACACTCTTTTAAATCAAAATATTGTTACAATATATTGGTTACATCATTCATGTTGAAATTATACATGTGAGAATAATGTAGAAAGCACGGCAAGTGGCCAACGCAGGCTTTAATACACCTGCAGTATCAAAACTCAAAGCATTTATTTCAATTAAACCATTTACAGGCACTTTTGAATTTTCAAGGACTCGTTCAGTCTGAAAGATGAAGCTAGTGGCCCGTTCCAAAACGTAGGTCAATCTGACACAGCAGACCTGTTGTATATTCATACTGTTAGGTGTGTACCTTTATACAAAAAGCTATGGTACTGTACTCTTTACTCTGTTCTTGTCAAATGCATAATAATATATTTTTCTTACTATAAAAAAAAAACTGTACTGTCCTAATGTGATTCCATTAAATAAAATTCAGTACCTGCTACTTCTAATTTATTCTTTCAACACGTTATCAGCACGAAGCTGCATAATTAGAACGTTAGATGTTAGGGAATAAAATGAATTTTCAAGGAATCACGATGTTATCAAACCGAGACGTGTACCCAACCTGGAAATTTAAAATGAGAATGCTTCTCATTCATGAGGAGCTCTGGACGTCCATCATTGGGTACGATGATTCTGATAAAACAGCGGAGGATGTACGCTCTCGTAATGACCAGAAGGCGTTGTCAAAAATATGCCTTACGGTAAACGGAGGTGCAATTTCGCACGTGAGAAATGCGAAAAACGCTAAGGAGGCTTGGAGTGCTTTACAAAAAGCATACGAGGATAAAGGTATGGGTCGGAGGCTCTCTTTAGAGCGTAGACTGTACAAATATTCCTTGACCGACTTCCAAGATATAGAATCATATATTAACGCCGTTACGAGTACTGCTCAAGATCTTGAAGAAATCGGCAAGAAAATCGACGATGGATCTTTGGCTGCAATTATTCTCGGAGGTTTGACATCACGGTACGAACCGATGATCATGGCTTTGGAGAATTCAAATGTTGATGTAACCAGTGAGTTGGTTAAGGCAAAGCTATTCAACGAGCTTTCCAAGGACCCTCACCAAAATGAGGTGGCTGCGCTACATTCAACAGGTTTTACAAGCAAAAAGAAGAAGCGTATAATTTGCTTTAAGTGTAGGCAACCAGAACACAAAAGTCCCGAATGTCCTAATAAGAAGGCTAAGAAAGCTATGATGAGCGCATCGGAAAAGGTTTTTAAGGGTACAGATTGCCGTCATAATGAAAAGGTGGAAGAGGCTGTTGTGAAGGAAATGGCTCTCTCTGCGCCGGCTGCATCTCATGGGAAATGGATTATTGATTCTGGTGCAACCATTCACATGACTCCACATCGCGAGTGGTTCAGCAGTTATCGGCCAGTACAAGGTGGAACGATTACTGTGGCGAATGGACAGAAATTAGCGGCTGTGGGTATTGGTGATGTATCCATTGAAACGGATACTTTGGCGAACAGAATAAAGAATGTAGTTCATGTTCCTGATTTGAACTGTAATTTACTTTCAGTGAATAAAGTAGTAGAGAAGGGTTTCTCTGTAGTTTTTAATAAAGAAGGCTGCACTATTTATGACTCAACGTGTGATGTAGTAAATAGTAAAAATGTTTTAGCTTTTGGTTCTGTATGTGATGGGCTGTATACTGTGGATTGTTTAACTAAAACGTTTAATAATGTTTCAGCTAAACTTGTGCACTCTGATTGTTCCAACTTCCAGCTTTGGCATAAAAGGTTAGGACACTTGTGCCGAATTGGCATGGATCTACTTAGAAAAGGTCAGGCTATCGGCGTGGAGTACACGGAGGTTGACAAGGAACCATGCATACCCTGCATAGAGGGTAAGCAGGCTAGAAAGCCCTTCAAAAGCTTAAAATACAGGAAGGCTACATCGCCACTTCAATTGATTCATACCGATGTTTGTGGACCTTTTTCTACGAATTCGTTTACAGGTAATAGATACTTTATTATTTTTATAGATGATTATACACGTTTTATTTTTGTGTATTTTATGTCGTCTAAAACTGAAGTCAAAAGTAAGTTTTGTTCCTTCCATTCTCATGTCGAGAGACAGTTTGGTGGAAAAATAAAGACTTTGCGGTCAGATAATGGAACTGAGTTCATCAATAAGGAATTGATGGATTATGTTCAGTCTTTGGGTATCGATTGGCAAACGACAGCACCTTATAGCCCTCAGCAAAATGGGGTAAGTGAACGGTGTAATCGTAGCATAGTAGAGAAGGCTCGGTCTCTATTGTCACATGGTTCTCTCTCAAAAGTTTTTTGGCAGGACGCAGTGGAGACAAGCGTCTACTTGAAAAATCGGTCACCACACCGCGCGCTTAGTGGTAAGACACCTTTTGAAATGTGGTTTAATAATAAACCCGATCTGTCTCATCTGAAGGTTTTTGGATGCAGAGCACTTGTTCATGTTCCATCAAATCAGAGATGTAAATTGGACATGAAAGCTGAGGAACAGATTTTTGTAGGATATTCAAATGATCCTCGTACTTATTATTTCCGGAATGCAGCAAGTCCTAGACGTTTACTAAAGTCAAGAGATGTCACATTTTTTGAAAAGAACTTTACTGGACTGAAGGAAAATATTGAGCCTATAGTTACTGTGAACTCTGATATTGTCAATTTGCTCTCACAGTCACCATCGCCAGCTGTTTTAAGACAAGAAGTGCTACCCTCTTCTTCATCTGAGAGATGTGAGGTAGATGCTCCTAACTTAGATACTTCTTTCATGGATGCTGAGGATGCTGATGTTGAAATCAATGAAGCAGACAATGTAGAGGTCAATAATGTTGATGATCAGCAGTCAAGTGAATCTACAGATTCCTCAAATGAATCTAGTCGATATCCTTCAAGAGTTCGCAAACCACCGGATTACTTCTCATTTAATACCCTGCTAGACGATGGGTGCGATGATCCGAATAATTATCTAGCTGCGATTAACAGTGATGAGAAAGATAACTGGACTTTAGCAATGAAAGATGAGTATAATGCCTTAGTCAGAAAGGGCACATGGATTTTGGTAGATAAGCCAAATCATAAAACTTGTATTCCTAGCAAGTGGGTCTTCAAACTGAAGCGAGATGCGAAAGGTAGCGTCGTTAGGTATAAAGCGCGCCTAGTAGCAAAAGGTTTTCGACAAAAAGAAGGTGTAGACTACCACGAAACTTTTTCTCCAGTTGTACGCAACTCGTCGTTGCGAACCCTGTTAGCGCTTGCAGTGCAGGAAGGTTATAAGGTCCGGCATATGGATGTGGACACAGCCTTTCTGAATGGCAGTTTGGAAGAAGAAATCTACATGACACAGCCAGAAGGTTTCGTTAGGGAAGGAGAAGAGTCGAAAGTGTGTCTTTTGAAACGGTCACTCTATGGGTTGAAGCAGGCACCAAGAGCCTGGAATACAAAGTTAAAACAGACTTTGTCAGTTCTTGGTTTTACGCAAACATGTGAGCCGTGTATTTTTAAAAACAATGCGAACTCAGACTCCTTGGTTCTGGCCGTATACGTCGACGATCTAGTAGTCTTGTATAAAAATGAAAGTACGCTTGACAATTTCAAATGTCAATTTGTCAAATACTTTTCATCAAAAGATCTTGGACAAATTAGTTTCTTTACGGGAATAAATATTTACCAAGATGATTATGGAATGAAGCTATCTCAGAGTACATATATTGAAAAGATGCTGAAAAGATTTAACATGCAAGATTGTAAGGGTGTTTCTACCCCACTGGTAAAGAAAAATCTTGAGCCTGTTATAGGTGAGTGTGAGTACCCTTACAGAGAGTTAATTGGCTGTCTAATGTTTTTGGCTGTAAATACTAGACCAGATATAGCCTATACCGTGAGTTACTTGAGTCAGTTTAACTCTAAATTTGATCAGTCACATTGGAATATTGCTAAACGATGTCTACGTTATCTGAAAGCGACAAAAGATAGTGGTATTACATACAGGAAAGAAAAAGGTAATACTACAACTTTGACGGGTTTTTCAGATGCAGACTGGGCAAATTGTCCAACTGATAGACGGTCTTACACGGGGTTCTATTATGAACTTGCAGGCGGCCCTATTTCGTGGGAAGCTAAAAAAACAGCCCACAGTGGCTTTATCGTCCGCTGAAGCTGAATATATGGCGTTGGCTACAGCAGTAAAGGATGCGTGCTTCTTAAAAATACTGATATCCGATATAACAGGTAAATCGCTTATTATAGTTTTGTATACGGATAGTCAGAGTGCACAAAAAATAGCCATGAATCCGGTTCACCACAATAGGACAAAGCATATAGATGTTAAGTTCCATTTTGTCCGAGAAAAAGTGAACGATAAAACCGTTGAACTTAGGTATATGCCCACCGACATGTTACCTGCAGATGTTTTGACGAAACCTTTGGGTCCAACAAAGCATCGCAGCTGTTTGCAAATGATTGGTATAACCTAGTTTTTCATAATGGTTTTCTTTACTGGTTTTTTATGCCTTTGTGTTATGAGTGCAATCCGATTAACTTTTTGAGGGAGCATGTTGTATATTCATACTGTTAGGTGTGTACCTTTATACAAAAAGCTATGGTACTGTACTCTTTACTCTGTTCTTGTCAAATGCATAATAATATATTTTTCTTACTATAAAAAAAAAAAACTGTACTGTCCTAATGTGATTCCATTAAATAAAATTCAGTACCTGCTACTTCTAATTTATTCTTTCAACAAGACCAAATGTATCACGTGTAGCCTAGTATAATTTTAACTTGGCTAATAACCAAAATACATTATTTAAAAGCTATTTTTTTTTTCTAGACAAGTATACTGGTATTTTAGTGTAAAATGTCACTATAAATATAATTTACGTAATGTTATCTGAAAATGTTGCATAAATGAATAATAACAGAAAAAAAAATTGTATGGGGACAGTTGTTCCGGGTTTTAGTCTGATATTCATGTTATTAAAAGAAATAGTTAAATTGTGAGAAATCTTAGCATTCGGGCTCTTTATTTTGAGATAAGTACGTACATGTACCTAATTATCTAAAAAATTTGAAGTAATTCAAATTATTTTTAATGTTTTAAGTAAATAAAACTGTGGTAAACTAATCACAAAATATGTGATAGATTGAAGATGGTAGAAAGAATATGATATGACTAGCTGGTGACTACCGAGATGAAGACTAATAGAGAAGTAGGTATGGAAGAAAAAGACATGTTGCGCCGACCACAAATAAATTGAATGGGAATAGGGCTCCTAAAATGATGATGATGATGTGATAGGTTAAAAGGTGGTTACAGTATGTAAACTAACAAAGGGCGGTCCCGGTTACCCATAATAGTGTAGCGTCCATAAATGCTAAACAAAAATTACCACTCAACATTTTTTTTTCATATAAAGTGAAATATTCACAAAACTATTAAATTGACAAGTAAAAGTAACACTCTGTACACGCACACTTGTATTTCAACGTCGAAAGACAAGTGTGCATGTACAGAGTGTTTCTTTTCCGTATCCATTTGATATTTTTTGTGAATATTTTACAATACTTTAACGTGTATAGACGCTATACTATTGCAGGTTAACGGGAACGCCCTTCGTTAGATAACATACTGTATATTATTTATATCGATGAATTCAAGCTTCAATGATAAAATTCAATGATAGAATTTCGTGAAAAGGCTTGATTACTCGTTCGAACTTAAACTTTTAGGGACAATTTTACATACCTTGACCTTTTAAGAGGGTAAAAAGGTTTTAATTTCGGATACGGACTGAAATGCAACTTTTTGCGGCTTTGTTGTTTGTTTGAGTTGGCTGGGAAGGGAAGCTCTGTCAACAACAGGATTTGAGCATATTGCAGGATATAAAATGGCTTGTTTTGTAGGTGACGTACTGAAGTTCCTTATAGGGTCCTCAAACGGGCATACGGTGAGAGAATATAATATCACTGCGCTTGATCAGTGCGTGTTGGAACTACAGGGTGTTTGGTGCCTCATTTGCCAAATGAAAAAGGTGGACAGGAGGGGTCATGTGCAATCTATTGGGGATACAAAAAAAAAAAAATATACCCATTTTTTTCATCCCAAAAGTCAGCCTTTGAACTTGATCCCAAAAGTCAGCATTTGAACTTGAGTAAGGCCCATGGGGCCAAGAATTTTCTTTGGGGCCTGAAAAGGGGCCTTTTTCATTTGGCAAACGATGCACCAAACACCAATTAATCTGGGTTTTCGGATAGTCTCAATCATAATCCAAACTAGCATGAAATTGAATAATTCACACGTCAGACGTCTTGTAAGCAATGTAACATTTTAAACCAGTTCACCTTGAAATAGGAAGAGAACAATGAAAAACTTTTTGGGGTAACCCATAAAGATATATAAAAACATTGAGTATTTACAAACTCAGTGATAGATGACCTAGACCAGTGGCTCCCAACCTTTTTTGACAAGGGACTTTCGTTTCTTTTTTACCCGGACTGTCAAGGAAGGGTTATTTAGCAGGGTTGTTTAAGATGTTTAAGAAAATAAACTGTCTCCACCTAAAAATAAAATCAAAACGTTTAACATAATTATTCGTTAAACTCAAAAGTAACAAGCATCCTAATATAAATGTGAAAGTGAGTTTGTTTATTACGCTTTCACGCTTAAACGGCTGAACGGATTTGGATGAAAACTGGCACATGGGTAGACCATGACCTGGAATAGGACATAGTCTACTTTCATCCTAGATCGCAGATGAAATCGCGGGCAACAGCAAGTTTATTTATAAATGTAAGAAAATAATTTGTAAAAGAGGAATAATTTGTGCTGTAGTAATAGAAAACACAACATTTATAATAGAAAATTAAAATCGCATCAATGTGCTTTTTGAGTTTGCTTCTAAACTCCAGACATTTTAGCTCTGCGCATCATTGGTTGGGAACCAATGATCTAGCAGTCGTCAAGATCCGGTATATGCACGTGACATTATCAAGGTTAATTGCTCTTCATATACCTCTAATTACGATAAAAACTGGGTAGAGCCCAAGGTTGTACCTACGAAATAGCTTCTCTTCAAAGTCAATCATGTATTGTGAAAATTTGTGAAAATCTGTGAACGTCAAAATTTACAAGAAAAAAAATAGAATTATTTCTAGTTGTTCCAAAGGGTAGTTTCGGGTGGAGAAGAATGGTCAAGAAATTCCATCGTTACTTTTTAAAATGTATTACTTACAATATTTGTAGGTATGTATATTATACAAAATTACTATACTCAATGAGTCTTCATTGCTATTTATAGCCCAAGATATTTATCAGAGCTTTTTCCTTGTACGCTGACTAACCACAAACCAGGATTTCAAGAAAATTTAATGTCCAATAATATCAGTGTGTTAGTAAGACCATACATTTAAATAGCCTACAATTAGCCCGCGACTTCGTCTGCGTGACATGCTGCGTTTCATCATATTTCTTGTTTCTCCGTCCCACCGCGTCGCATGATCGCATCGTTTCGCCCTCCCGCAATTTAACTTCATTTTCCTTTAGGCCCTTAGCGTTCCTTTCCTTTGTTCGGCTCCTTAGAGTCGTAGGTACCGTGATTATAACCATCCTCAAGAATTAGGCTATGAAACGCAAATATATTTTTTGAAATCCGACTCATATTTCCAGAGATTAATTAACACGTTCAAACAAACAAACAAACGCTTTTAGATAAGTACATTATAGATAGTAACGTAGATTTTCCGTTTGTCTGTTTGGATGTATGTTCCGGATTGACGCAAAAACGGCTGAACGGATTTGGCTTAAAGGCAAACGGATAGTTTATACTTTTTTCCTAAACCACCATGGTATTGAGCGAACAAAAAAAAATCAAATCGTTAGCCCACTTTAGAGTTTCTGCGAGACTCACGCACGGTACTTAATTTATTTTTATATGAGTATATAGATGGTTGGGTTATCGATTGGTAATGACATAGTCGGAAAAATAATAAGGTGCAAGTAAAGAGGTGCTTAACATTATATATTCCTTTACTGTACATACACAACGATATGTTATAAATATACACATTATTAACTTTTGAAGGTTAATAATACAGACATGAGCACCGTAACTTAATAGTCTAGATATAATAATTAATCTAGAATATAGACTTAATGGACTAGTAATCCTTGTTCCCTTGAACTTGACTTAGATAACATAGTTTTATGATCGTGATATATAATAAGCTATCATGTACACCTATGTACGTCTTAAACATAATATTATTAGTAAGAGATATCTATTCTTAACGATAGATTTTCCTATTGACGACATTTCCATTTGAAATCTGTGGTGAGAAACCGAAGATGCTGCATTCCTATTTGTATTATTATTTTGGCAAAATTATAATTTCAGTCTTGCTGAAGGCACGCACTGTTCTTTTTTCAACCCGTATAGTCCCACTGCTGGGCAAAGGTCTCCCCCACGGCTTTCCACTGCTCCATTTGCGTTGCATTCTACGGTCAATCTCTCACAAACGCACCTAAGTCGTCACGCCAGCGTATCCTAGGCCTCACTCGGCAACGACGACGCCCATGCTCAGGCACCCACAGCGTGACGACTCTGGCACCTTTTGCCCCGCATTGACGTGCGAGCAAGTACGCGAGCTTACTCGCCCCTGTGTCATGCTAAGTACGCGGACTTTAAAGTGGGTGATAGACGTGCGTATTTAAAGTGTTCGCGACCTTACTCGGCTCGCCGTCGGTGACACACGTGAAGCTTGCTCAACATTGTCAAATTGGCTCGCGGCTCGCGGCTCGCGGCGATGACAGACTGGCGAGTAAGAGCGAGGCCCCATTAGTGCGTTGCGCTGCGTTGCGTCGTCGCTGCGTCGTTTTCCATACATTTTTTATGACATGTCCCATGTCCTAACCTCGCATTTAGTGATTAATATCACATTTTATAAGTTACGGTCACTTTTTAACTTAAAACAAGCGCGCCGCAGACGCAGGTGTGGCATACAATGGGTTGATCCGTTGCGACGACGCAACGCAACGCACTAATGGGGCATCACCCTAAGCTCGCCGAGCCATAAGTACGCGTACTTGGTCGCACGTCTAGCACCCCTTTTTATATAAATTGCCCGCCCAATCCCACTTCAGCTTAACAGAATTTAGGTTATTTTCTTGCAGTTAAAACATTCAATTCTATACTCTCTCACTCCTTTTTGGGCAATCGTGTAAAAATGTCTCCGTGTCCAACAAACATAACTATATATAGGATGTTCGATCCCTATCGTACCCCAGCGATAATTAATCGTTACTTTCGAACGAACTTTTACTCGAAAACACTTTGTTAATTTATCTGTTACTGAGAAATATCAGAAAAAAACCTAAAATACTGTGTGTCAATTCTGCGAACTGGCCACACAGAAAAACAATTTTCGAGTTTCCAGTAATTGAGTAGGTATTGGATTTTGATGTTGAGGTTGAGCCACAAGTCCACAACACACGTACCGCGGCGAACATAAGTATTTACAATCAATCTGCCTAGCCTTTTCCGAACTACGTTGGGCTCCAGTAACCAGAAAGTATTTTACATGGAGCGACTGCCTATTTAAACTCCACAAGTGTCCACAACCCAGTTACTGGGTAACACGATTCCCAATGGTAAGACTGGTTGTCAGACTTTTGGGCTTCTGACGTGTAGTGACTGTCAAAGATCTACGAATGCCAGCCGGGACCAACGGCTTAAAATCCTTTGTGACTAATAAACTAATTGGCACTTCTGCCCACCCCTTCGAAGAATACTGGCGGGATGTTACGTTAAGCTCATGTAATTAAGATAATCTGAATGAAAGTTGAGTAACATTTTATTGGCTATTTATAAACTGGTTCGATGGAACCAGCATTATTAAGTAACTAGATTACTAGACTGTATTTATAATAACCTTCGTCTAGTTTTGGGTAACTAAAAATAGTATTATCTAACGAACGAGTACGAGTAAAAGGACGTAAACGAGGCAAAAGGAGACTTATGTAAGGATCGTAGCGGTGGCGTTCTGTAGTTGCTACCTACCCCGAAGAAGGCGTTAGTTTATGATGTATGTAGTACCTACTTAATTGTAGTATTATCTAACATTTGAAAACGATTATCTAACATTTGGCATAGGTAATTTACTTGGCGATCGAGAATTTTCCGGAATTGTCCTAGATTTTCTGAGCGGCACATTTGCATCGATCAGTTAACAACCAAGCAACTTTTGTAATGTATGCTGAAATCCCATTCAAGTTAAAGGTTACTACTGTCCCTTTGGACTTCGCTGCAGCCGGGTAAAAATGACATAAAACTAAAATATCTGCTTTACTTTAGCTTACTTTCAGCAGGCGTAGCATGGCGCTTTCTATCTCTACGAAGAATAGACATACAAAGTGACGAGTCCTCATTTTTGACATCCACCGTAGAAATCTTTCTACAATGTGTCATTTTGTCTTTCATTTCTAACGATCTTTGTCTAGTTCTTTTTGTAGGTAGACTATTTCGGAAGAAAGTTTTCTATCCTTACTGTCAAAATCACACTGACAACCTAAACACTGATAAATCCTATGACAAAACAAAGAATTCTGAGTCGAATTAAGTAAAAGAGTGAATTTCGTAAAAGTGCAGTTGACTCTTTTTACTTTGCTGCCGTCGTACTGTGTAGGTACAGGAAACGTCATTTTTGTCTACTCTTCCGTCGACAAAACGGTGCTCATGCTACGCCTGCTGTTTATATTTAAAGTAACACGATAGACAACTTTCGGCCTCGTTACGCCAAATTTAATTATAACTTCCAACTTTTCTCAAAAGAGGTTACTCTCCTCGTCTTAACTTACCAAAAAAAGAAACTCTAACATAACAGCAAGAAAATCGACTTACCGGCTAGGAGTATCAGGATCGTAACCGCGAAGCAGACATGCGGCGACCCCCGCGGGGGCGGGACCCTCCCCGCCATTGGCCGAGCGTTAGGGGCGGTTTAGCTATAACAACACAGCCTTCACCGACGAAACCTTCTTACAATACAACACTCACACCACACAAAAAGTAAAAATACTTGACAGTAATTTTGCCGCGTATTTTGACTTTGACGTTTTGATTTTTTAATTGCGCCCCGGTACGTTCGCGCTCAGCCACCGCGCGCCACAGACTACACTTTCACTCGCGCTTCAAACGCTGATTGCGTCATTTGTTTACTTTCACTATAATCAGTCACATTCGAGATTATTGTTTAACTTTTTCGTTTAACTTACGAACTATTTATTGTCGGAGTTTCTGTACAGTCTTAGTTTAGAATTGGCTGAGTGATGGGTTGACATTTGAACTGAATTCTGTTGGGTGAAAATGTTAGAAAGTTCAACGAACTCTTTGATTGCAAGACTTCTAGCTTTTAGGTACTTTACTGCTAAAGTACCCAAGAGCTACGTTGGTATTTTTTAAGATTCTTTTTCAAACAAACTGGTGCGTCGCTTTCTCATTTATTTTTACCCGAAATATCCGTACTAATGTTAGTTCATTTTATTTCGCGAAAGCTCTTCTTAACTACAAAGGACGGTCGTTGACTCCGAAACGTTACATAAGCGAAAAAAGTACGTGCAAGCAAGCATGACGCAAAAGATTGTGTTTATAAGTAGTTCCACCTCATTATTGCACTGAAACCTAATTTAGAATAACTACAATCGTGACTAGGGTTTTTCCGTTAAAATACTGTAAATGTAATAAAAATAATATTATATTTCAATTATTTGTAAAGGTTAACAAGTTTATTAATAAATTATATTCAATAGTATTAATAACATCCATTTAATAGCAATAAAATCGTCGCTCTATGTAAGTTTTTTAAAGTTTTACGATTTACGTACGATCATAGTTTTTTTTTAGTTACCTTCTTACGTCAATGTATTTATATATATTATCTCTAACCATAAACATTAAAGGCGATTTTTATGTGTTAATCCATAGTTTCATTTTCAATACTTATTCAAGAAATTTTTAGTATTTTTATAAAAAACAAAAATTTGTTATTATTATTCAAAATTATTGTGACTCTACACAAGATATGTCTAAAGCATTCCATAAAAAAAGTAAACATAGCTTTTAATAATCCATACTTAAATGAACTGAAAAATATCTAATACTTATGTCATGAAATGGGCTACGAAATATTATGCCAATTGAAACTATCGTCAAAGTAAAGATAAATCCAACCAAAAACATAAATGTGAAATGGGAGCCAAATTCAAAGTGTGGTTATAGACTTCGCCGACAAAAGAATTGAGATCTAAATGGGTGCCAAGTTCTATAGATAATCCTGTTTATAAAGAACATACACATTCTCAAATAAATTTAAAACAAAATTTCTTGTTTTTTCTGTTATAACAATGTTTGCTATTAAAAAATATAACTTCATTGAATAGTCGAATTATTTACACAAAGCACTTAGGATGAATTCAAGCTGAAAATTTTACTTGGCTAGCTTTTACATACAAGTTCTCTTATATTTGGCTAATCAACTTATCTTCTTTATCTTTGATAATTTCTATGTCTATAGTATCGCGCTGCAAAAGAACTAATACAAACAGGGTAACTTTGTTATTCTGGTGTGCATGACAGCTACATCTTAAACTCGCGCCACGTCATTGTGCTTTTCTAGCTGTTGTTATTGTGCGTACATTTAGCGGCTAACAGTTGGGTGCTATTTTCGACGAATTCGTATCTTTGACCGTCTATTTAGAGCATATTTATATCTTTACCGTTTCTTTATTGTAAGGCCAACATAAACATATTATCTTACTCCTCTCAGATGTTGGCTAGCTGATAAAAACTATCCAAGTAAAATTTTCAGCTTGAATTCATCCTAAGTGCTTTGTGTAAATAATTCGACTATTCAATGAAGTTATATTTTTAAATAGCAAACATTGTTATCACAGAAAAAACAAGAAATTTTGTTTTAAATTTATTTGAGAATGTGTATGTTCTTTATAAACAGGATTATCTATAGAACTTGGCACCCATTTAGATCTCAATTCTTTTGTCGGCGAAGTCTATAACCACACTTTGAATTGTAAAAACCAATAAAAACATATTTAAATTGGCATCAGAAATAAATAATAGGCAACAACGGGACGCACTACGCCTCTATGTACAGTCACGGACTTTAATTGATGAGCCACCTGGTACTGTTCGCATTTTAGCCGTGTAATGCAAATCGGGTTTATTCGGTTCCCGACACGCAAAATCATGTCTTTGTATTAGAAAAAGAAAATTATATTTCATATCTTTACCGGTTGGCTAACCTGAGAGCAGAACTACAAACTTGACAGCTGTGGCTACTCAAAGTCAACCAATTGCAGGTCTAGCAACAGTAACCTAGCAACGATAAACAATTGTTGCTAGGTTACTGCTGCATAGTAACGTTAGCGTACTGAGAAATTCTCTGACATCGACATATTTCAACTGTCACTGTCTTCAGTTAAGTTTTCAGAATTATTGAGTTAATGAGCTATGATTCAAAGGAGGTCAGTATCAAATAGATTGGATAAACTTAATGCAACATTGTATTTATTTTTATCATTAAGAACTTATTAGTCAACCTCTATGGATAAGACTATTTCCGATTAAAAGTAATTTATTTGTCATCTTGATATTTCAACTGTCACTGTCTTCAGTTATGTTTTCATAATTATCGAGTTAATGAGCTATGATTCAAAGGAGGTCGGTATCAAATAGATTGGAAAACTTAATGCAACATTGTATTTATTTTTATCATTGAGAACTTATTAGTCAACCTCTGTGGATATTTCCGATTAAAAGTAATTTATTTGTCATCTTGTTTACGAGCTTGCGATTTGAGTTCGTGTTTAATCGTGTAATCTCGTGAATGTATGAAAGTAAACAAGATGACAAATAAATTACTTTTACTTTTAATCGGAAATATCCATAGAGGTTAACTAATAAAGTCCACCTCTATGGATATTTACGATTAAAAGTAATTTATTTGTCATCTTGTTTACGAGCGTGCGATTTGAGTTCGTGTTTAATCGTGTAATCTCGTGAATGTATGAAACTGCAAAATTGAAAAGTTTGAAGGTAGCTCATCAATTAAAGTCCGTGACTGTACCCCGAACATGCACCTCTTTAATGTACAAGAGTGTGTTCCATATGGCTCCTGTAATCTTCAATAAATTACCTAAAGAAATAAGGGCAATGAATACGGCCCTATTTAAGAAAAGTCTAAAAAAAATTCTGGTTTATAAATGCTACTATAACTTGAATGACTTCCTTAATGATAATTTTCCCAAATTATAGACCTCGCAGTGACATCAAGTAAAATCAATTATTCAATGAATTATACATGTATCGCTTAATAACTAATTTTGACATTGACATTGAAATAATTTAAATATTTTTATTATTTAATAAATAATTTATTCTCCACTGTGACTTTAACTTATTATAACTATTCGTGCTTATTTCATCTAATTTTATCTATCTCAATGTCTATTTTGATTAATTGATGAATAACTATGACTGTATAAATTTTTGCATGCCTTATGGTAGAATCACTTGAAACATGTAATTCTTATAACACCATTGTAACAGTGTATTCAGCAAAAATAAATGATTTGATTTGATTTGAATTTGGCTCCCATTTCACATTTATGTTTTTGGTTGGATATCATTACTTTTTGTAAATAAATTATTATTATTCGTCAACTAAAAGTGATCCGTAAAATCTATTTTCTAAATATATATGTAGCAAGATTGTGTTATAATGTATTTCTTTTGTAACTTAATTAGTAAAACTTATCCGCAGTGATGTCAGATCGCTGAGCCCGGCATTATAGTTTGTGTTTGGTTGTCGAAGTTCTATAAAAAAAACATGTGCCGTCGGGGAAACTCCGTCAGGAACAAGTTCAATTCAATTGAATTCAAATCTTTATTGCATATCTCATGTGTGTACAAACTCTTAAAATGATAATTACAAAGTTCACATGGACCCACCCTGTCGGTTCCTTCCCCACGTATGCTTTAATTAATTAATTTTCGCAGCCACTATTTTGCATATACATTTTGACCTCACTATCCGCTTTGACACACTCAAAAACATACGTAACGTCTTTAAGAACGAATCGGTATAAGTACGAATTTTTATATATTTTTTTTTATTTAAGGGCTTCTAGCTACTGTGGAAAATTTATTCTATGCATTGCCTAGGTATTGTATAGAATACCTGAATTACACAGATTACCGGTAACATATATACGAATGAATATCGCCCACATGGCGCAAGGGCGATATGCACCGGAACCTCACCGCACCGGTGCGGGCGGCGCCGCGCCGCGATTTTTTTCGTCTTGTGGTCCGGCTCTGGTGCGGCTCCGACACCATGTACGGGAAGCCTAAATGTCACCTCAAGATACGGACTATGACTATATTTCCAAACCCTGAAATCCCTGTGACCCTAGACGCGCCGCACTCCTGTTGCCCGCCTCGCGGAAAACTTAAACAGTCAATGATTAACAATTATTATTAATTATTGGCTGTCTAAGTTATATTAAATAATCTGGTACCTATATACAAAACGATAAAAGCGACCTTTCATAATGGAACCAATTCTCCTACAAAAGAAAATATTTTTGCTATTATAATTTCGATAGGCGCTTGGTGATAAAAATCGATAACTTGAATTTTTTTTTAAATCTTATAAAAATTCTGTTTTCTGATTTTTTCCTTTGTATACACACAATTACCAAGCTGGACGCCAAATTTCAACTTTCTAGGTCATCTGGAAGTGGGTTAGGTTTTTGATCTATAGGTCAGTCAGTCAGTGATAAAAATGACGATTTTTAGACGTTGATATCTCAACAACCATTTGAGCTGTATTTATGAAATTTGGGGTTCTAGTTAATCTAGGGGGTATTAATAAGTAAACCAAGTTTCATGTGTGTATGTTAAATAGATTTTGAGTTATTGAGGGGTGAAAAGTAGCTCCAAATGGTTCGTGTAATATAACACACGGCTGCTGCGTCGCCAGTTCTTTTCTAGAACTTGGCTTGACACGCGGCCGCGTGTCTAGATTAATTCCCACAAAAAATATGCCGTCCAATTTGCTACACCGAAAAGCCCCTGATTGAAATCAGTGGCTTCCCCAAACTGAAATTATTTTTCATGCGTTGATTGGTTTGAACGTTAGAATCGCTACGGTCTTTCCTAACCAGGAAGTTCACTATCCTAAAGTCTAGTTGCCGAGAACAGGGTTTCTTATTATTTAAATAGCTGACTACTCATAATATTCCTAAATACAGGGTCAAATTAAAATAATTAGCGAAACTTCACACACTTAACTTGAAACGTTGAGTTAAGATAATCATGTTTTTGTTGTTTCACTATCATGATTATTATCGATATCACATTATCACGTTTCTAAAGATTTACCCTCTTATTCATAAACGTTTCTTAAAGTTAAACAGTCGTATAAACGTCGAAAATGTTTGGTTAAACAGTTGCTAATTCATAACTTAACTTTATGCAGCGTTTATGAATAAGGCGGTTAGGATACCGGTCAATTTTGAAAGACATTAATGAATGATATACTAAAAACTTAAACCATCTAAAACTCTAAGGGCGTATTCATCATATGACAGGTGTAAGTCTATTCCTGCGAATATTTTTTGACGTCTGACAGCTTTTGTAAGGAAATACCACAGGGAAAAACCATGGAAAAACTGTCAAAACTTCAAATAATATTAGCATGACAATAAACACATGACATGCAGCATTCTAAGACTATTAGTTCAAAAGCAAAACAATCAAAACGGGGTAAGTCATGCATCAAAGAACACAACAAGGAAATTAACGTGATCCAACTTAACTATGTAACTGTTTGTTTCGTAACTTAAACAGCATTGAATAACTTACACCAGTACTTATAATATAACTGCAGATATTGTGGGAAATCAGAATAATGAGGAAGTGTTATACAACTATGTAGTTTTTGTAAAATAAGGTTGGTAGATATCGCAGAGCAAGCAGACGCCTACACGCTTCGACTGCACCGTCCATGTGTCAACAGTTTTCATACAAACCAAACGTGTCACAGAACGTCACCGTTTACTAAAAGAAGCTGACAGCCCGTGACAACTCTAACAATGCCCAGTGACAGCTAGCCTACGCTCAATTGCGCTAAATTGGAACACGAATATTATTTGTAAAAGCGTCTCAGTTGCTGTTGCAGGTCATTTCGTGCTGGATACCGGGACCTTGGCAACGGATACCGGGACCTTGGCAACAGGCTAGTGAAGGAACACGGGTGGGTTTTAGTCAGTAAAAGTCTGACACGCCCTTCCGCTCCGCCCAGAGCGGGAGAAGTCATAGGATGATATACCTCTCAAAAAAAAAAAAATGCCTTTTGTGCTACGTCTGTGATAGGTAACTACTGTTTTAAGGAAAGAATTCTTTCAATCAATCTGCCTAGCGTTTTCCCATCTATGTTGGAGTAGGCTTCCAGTCTAACCGGATGCAGCTGAAAAGCGAGTGAGAGTGAGTTTTTTTAGGCAAGAATCCCTTGTAACGTCTATATTTCCGGATTTAGCAACAAAACGATATTTTTCCCTGAGTGACCTTTTTCTTTTGATGGTGGGAAATCATCCAATGACTTCTCCCGCTCTCTTTTACTGACTAAAACCCACCCGTGTTCCTTCAGTTGCCTGTTGCCAAGCTCCCGGTATCCCTTTCGGACTAACCCGCAACCCTGGCAGACCCTGAGTGACCTGAGTCTGTAATTTTTCTAGGAACGGTGTAAAATATCACCACTTGAAGTAGTAGTTGTATTCCGTAGAACTTTTCCCCAGACTTACATTTTTCATAAAGGTACTTAATAATTTTGAAATACGGGTTCTAAAAGTTTACACCAACTCAATGCTACCCACTCATAGTTTTATTAAAAGCTTTTCCAGTTATGATATCAAGTTCAGAATAAAGCCACCTACATTAAAAACATTTCAATATAAAAATGAAATACTGTTCTCAGAAACTCCCATGCAATGTTCAATAAAAGCTGTAGCGCACTTGTTTACATTAATATCGCCTGCATTGATCTATAAAAACTCCCTCCCAGCCGAGTATTGTTCAATGTATCATAGAGAATAATAATAACTTGATCTTCAACTTGATAGTTACTTTACATACCGAAAAACCTCGTAAGTGTAAAAGAAGTTTGTCAGGAAGAAGAAAAACCGGCCAAGTGCGAGTCGGACTCGCGCACGAAGGGTTCCGTACCATTATCTATAAAAACGGCAAAAAAATCACGTTTGTCGTATGGGAACCCCCTTAAATATTTGTTTTATTTTAATTTAATTATTTATTTTTAAAGTAAATATTATGTAACTAAATATTCTGTGAATATTTCAAGCGTCTATCTGTTGTCGTTTTTAATATCGAGCAAAAACGAGCAAAAAAATCACGTTTGTTGTATGTCATTTTAATCAAATAATTAAAGCTGTTTTACAGCATGATTCAGGGGCTTGTGGCTAAGTAATAACAGCCGAACGGCGGTTGGTCCGTGGATGAGTGACCATCTTTACATATCAAGACCCCTTCGTGACTTGGAAAACACGTTAACCGTTGGTCCCGGCTGTCATTCGTAGATCTTTGACCGTCGTTACGGGTCGTCAGAATCCCGGAAGTCTGAAAACCAGTCCTTACCAAGGGATATTGTAATTAGGTTACCAATCTGTGTGGTTCTTTCCTCAAAAGACCATTTCAGACACCAATCTACATGGTCTTCACATAATCTGACCAAGATTATGTCTGGACCTTAAAAGAGACTGCGACCTCTGACTTTGTTTCGGCCTTTCTTCTCAGAGTAGTCAGATAGGAAACGCCGACGTCATCTAGTTTTAAAAATGTGATTGACGAGTAAAAGTCTTTGTACAAACCTACTTACAGAAATAAAATCATTTATCTTTTATCATAAACCTCAATTTCAAAAATGAGTTTCTAAGAAACTTGGGGTGGTCATAAAAATGGAGTCGAATAAACTTAGAAAAAATCTCTACAAAATCAAGTCCTTGTAATATGACTATGAGTCATGCATGGGTTCATGACTTAGGTACTTATTATTTTTTTTCATATTTGTTAAAGTTACCTAGTCAACAAAAAAAAGAAACGCAGAATTTGAAACATTAAACTCTATCCATTTTCAAATCAAACTTTCCCCATGTATTCTGACGTCACTCGTTACGTAATAAGTAGTTGGAGCGTCACTATCTCAAAGTTCTCTATGGTCCAAATAAGCGTGGGTGTTCAAATATTAAGCTGAGTACAGACTGTGAACTCTGACCTTACTTCCCACGTAGACTCATTACTATCATAGTGTGAATATTCTTTTGGACTACTATCCTGAAATACCGACTTTTATAATGGACACCATTTTTCATTATATTTTATTTAGCCCGTTTATGTTCATTGCTATTCATCGTAATATTTTCAAACTTGCATAAAGTGCATGGTTTGAAACTACCAACAAATATTGATCGGGTCACTCGCATAGCACATTTTCATGAACTTAAAAGTAGTCAACTTTTTGTCTTTTTTCACAAAGGATATCCCATGTCATCATACATACATGCGTTTATGTATGTATTTAATGCAGGTATACAGTTTTTGAAACTGTTATTTCAATGTTGAAGGCGGTTTCTTAGATTTCATTCGAACAATAGTTTACAACACCTATCCACTATTTAGGTATAACTTATATACGTAACTCATTATAATAATTCTAAAATCCAGGTCCTAATTTAGTAATAAAAGAGCAATCCTAACTTATATTATTAATGCGAAAGGGAGTTTTTTTTGTCTGTTTGTTAGGTACGATTTCATGCTAAAAAGGTTGAACGGATTTGGATGAAATTAGGCACGTGGGTAGACTATGACACGGGTTAGGACATAGGATACTTTTTATTTCGGTACCTAGTATTTCGGTTGTACGTTCCGTGGGATAATTTCCGAGATCCACGCGGGCTTTTTATCACAAAAATAATTAAAGCTACGTCACACTTCCGCTGTACAGTCAAAACAAACAAAAATGGACGAAGTAACTCAAACGATAGCCCCATACACGTATACGACTGTGTGCGTGTGCGTGCGTAGATTTGTAATGTAACCAAAATTTCCTACTACAATCAGTATTACTAATTTAGTAATTAAACAATGTTTTAAACAAAAAATAAAACAATAAGTACTTACCTATAAAAAAAAAGTTGTCAGACTTGTCTTTCTGCGTTGAAATACAAGTGTGCGTGAACAGAGTGTTTCTTTAACGTATCAATTTAATAGTTTGGCGAATTTTTCACTAATCTATAATATAAAAATGAATCGCAAAATGTGTTGGTAAGCGCATAACTCAACAACGCCTGGACCAATTTGGCCAATTCTTTTTTTGTTGTGTTCGTTATCCTCAAGGGAAGGTTTAAACGTAAAGTAGGTGTAGGTAGGATAGGTAGGTAGGTAGGTATGTAGGTAGGTAGGTTAGGTATGTAGGTAGGTAGGGTAAGTAGGGTAGGTAGGGTATGTAGGGTAGGTAGGGTAGGTAGGGTAGGTAGGGTAGGTAAGGTAGGGGTAGGGTAGGTAGGGTAGGGTAGGGTAGGTAGGGTAGGGTAGGGTAGGTAGGGTAGGTAGGGTAGGGGTAGGGTAGGGGTAGGGTAGGTAGGGTAGGGTAGGTAGGTTAGGTAGGGTAGGTACTTAGTGCTACCCGTGCGAAGCCGGAGCGGGGCAGCTAGTGATATTAAAAAAAAGCCATATTTTTTTTTGCATCTACGGACGCTATGCTTCCCGCGCTTTGTTAGGTATCATACTGTATATGTATAATAAATAACAAAATTCAGTTTATGTACAGTCACGAGCACCAATATACACTTAGCAACTTTTAATAGTGATTTTCTCCTACTGTACTGATTGTAATTTTATGTTAAAACGAACATAGTATTTTGGAACCCATATTATTATGAAATAGGTATCATCTCAATGTTGCAATCCTTATTCTACGAAAAAATGGTTATTGAATTTTGGTAAGTGTATACATATTTTTTCTCGTGACTGTACTATGATTAAGTATAACATAATGTTCTAATTGGGGTGTTTGGTGGTGTGCGTTAATTCCGGGGGCATGTTGTAAGTATATGTCACACAATTAATGCTGCGGTGCTGCTGTGCTAATTACCGAACTATTTGCTTTATCATTCTCAATTCCTAATAACTATTTGTTTAAAATATTTACCTTCTATCACATAATACTTAAGGTAAACAAACATAATTCTTTACGTCTCGTTAACACAGACATTTCAAAGGAAATATCCTTGAGGAGTACTTTGTACAGACATCAAAAAAACTATACTTAGTGGAAATTGCACAAAGATTCGAGGTATCTATGAAAACATGCATAACTTGGTGATAGATAATTTATCTACATATTATAAAAAAGTCCAATCGCGACACGTCTGTCTGTCTGTCTAAACAGTTATGAATGATGGAATTTGTAATAATATTTGAAAGGTATTTATTTTTCGATAACAAGTTCTTGACAAATCTTAAATTTTTATATACAATCTAACACTAAAATTATATACAAAGCGTAATAAAAATTATTATATAAAGGAAGGGCTCATAGGGCGTCAAAAAATTCTTCCGCATCTCTGTCTAAACGCAATAAATTCAAAAACTCAAAAACTACCAAACGAATTTTCATACCGTTTTCACTAATGGACGGACTGATTCATGAGGAAGGTTTATGTGTATAATTCATTATGGTTTTGTGTTAATTGGCTGATTGACAAAATTCTTATTAACTTGCTGACTGTACAAGCGCCGCTCACTTTTTGATGATTAGCATCAAGGCAAAGTATAGTCGACCAAATCGTGATCCTGGTACCTACATCATTATAGTACCTACAACAGTCTTGCCCTAAGAAATACGTGGTTAATCTATTAAGAAGATCAATAGGTACCTACTTGCAAGGTAGGTAGTTGATAAATTATTAGGACAGCTTTGACAAAGAGAACAAAATAAACAATAGATACAAAACCACGCCACAACCTATTAAAAAAAATTGGGTGAGAAAATACAGAATTAAATAACATCTGCTGAGGTATTCTAGTGTCAGGCGGAGGAGGAAGGCATTTGTATTTATGTATGTACATGTAACCTCCTCCTTTTTTTTAAAGTCGGTTAAAAATATCTAGAGCCGTGGTAGCTGGTCACACCAAATTTAAAATTAACATTACCAAAAAAAAAAAACAAAAGCGTTCCTGAGTTCGTCAAGGCGATTACCATTTTTTCCTACGAAATTAATATCTGAAGCGTAAAAAAAAAAACTTTTCGTAAATGCATCGAAATAGTCTATCTACTAGCATCGGATTTTTTTTTTCACGATCGTTGTTTAGTACATGTCGGGTAGAATGGGTAGAATCACCCCCTTGACATATGCAAGAGACTAAAAATTGCCATCCATGCCATTGCCAGCCATGTATGGGTTTACAAAATAGTCTCACTATTTCAGGCATTTTTGTCTTATGCAACTAGCTTTGCGTCCGAATTCACACAGCACACCGCCATATTGGCAACTGTGTAGCGTAACGTAAACGTAAAACGTAAAAATGTGTAAACTTAAACATTTTCACGATTATTTTCTCTTGTATTTTTTAGCGTGTAAGTACTTACAATTATTTTATCAAAAATTCTTAACAAAATAAAGTTGTAAAAAAGCTCTAAATACGTTTTTAAATAAATTGGTTAATCTTAAAGAGAACGTGTTTTGTGTAAGTATCTATTTTTTTCTAAATTAATTTAAAAAGTGTAAGTAGGTATAAGTATTTTTATTTAAATTGGAAAATATATCATAATTATAATTATCATAATATGAAAAAGGTTTTTCTATGCTGAGTGATTATTTGGAATAAATCTGAAATTTTAGTTTTATATTTTAATTTACGATAGTCAAAAAATTACAAGATTAAACAAACAACTGTTAAATTAATCAAAATAATTAAAAAATCCTAATGAAAACCGGTCCAAAACTGAATAGTAAATGACGGACGCAACACACGTAAACGAAAAATATTTATATTTTTTAATTTACACGTCACTCCCAAGAACTAAACTCATATTCCTAAAAATTCAAATTCAAAAATCGAACAGAGAGCACCGCATGAAAAAAATCAATTCTTTTTACTGGCAATTTTGTCAAATCGTCACCAATCTTTATTTGAAATACGAATTTGGAGTTGTTAGTGTTCGCACCAGTTTATTTTTAACGGTTTTTAGTTATTTTTCAATGGTTTTTAGTGTGTTTTAGTGGTGGGATGGTTACTTTATGTTGATAAGTGTCGTGTCGAGCGCAATACGCGCTTGCCGCGGCGCGGCCGGGTTCGTACTAAACAGTTTTGGCGGTGGAAGCGGTTTGAGGGAGATTTACCAGCTTTTTTGGGAAAGATTAAAGTTATTATATTGGTCATCATATATTTGAGGCAAAAGATTGTTGAAATACGTATAAATTGCTAATGTAGCAATTTACCATACCCACCTACGATTTCCAAAATTACTAGGCAAAACTTATAAGTAACAAGAAAGATTTGAGAGAATGAATACCTACTCAAAAAATACGTTTTTACTGAAGCACTTTTGACTTAAGTTTTAAAAGGTTTATTGAGACACTCAATTATATGAATATGAGAACCATAAGCGCAAAAAATAACATTAATTAAAATACAGATAAACACTTCAAACTTAAGTTAAAAAAAAACAATTTTTATTTATTTATTTATTAAAACTTTATGCAAAAGTAAAAAAAAAATGTACAAAGGCGGACTTAATGCCTATTTTTCAACTTTTAACAAAATAATAATTATTTCAAAATTAACTACTAATAAAATAATAAACTGGAACTATAAAAATCAAACTCCCACTTCTGTTCTGGCAACCCACCCTACTACGCCGCCCTGTGTAGCCGTAGACCCCGCCCGCTACGCTGCTACGCCGCTACGCGTCTACGCCATACATAATATTCTACGTAACGTATTATTACGTTTTTGTAATAATAATCGTGCTCGGCGGGAAGGGGTGGGCAGAGGCTGTCTTTATCAATTAACTACTTAAGAGTTGACAGGTTTCTTTGTGAGAGTAAACCGTTGAAGATGATTTTTCGAGTTTATAGTAACTTAGGTAGGTAAATGATCATGTAATTCTTGGTTTGTAAAACGTAGACTTTTAATTTAGTGGTAAGTATTATGGCACATTGCTCGCAGAACAGATGGCCGATGGGGCCGAAAGCTTCTAGAGTGCCGACCGCGTACCAAAAGACGTAGCACGTTAGCGAAGACGGGAAGGCATGACCACAATTATGTGCAAATGTGCTTTGACTTTGACAAGGGGGACTGATGAGCTTGTGAAGGCCGTAGGAATCCGCAGGATGCGGAAAGCACAGAACCGGTCGAAGTGGCGGTGCTCGGAGGAGGCCTATGTCCATATCCAGCAGTGGAGGTCTTTCGTCGTTCTTTATGATGATATTGATGAAGTATTATGGACTAAGTTGCTTAAAATACGAGGTTTAAGTAAGCGCTACTGCGGTTTATTCTCGCAAACCGGTTTCTTTCCATCCGCTACCGTTTTTTTTTCGTACTTATCATCATCTTTAAAAAAATCCCTTCTGCCTCCTATGACTGCTTCATTGGATGTTTGATTGACACGTGACCGAAGATTTTTTGTTACTTCTCATTATCTCGAATTATTTGCGAAGACCTTGTGCCGAAATCAAGTGATATAAATATAAATAAAGTTGTTTTAATTTGAAGAATGCCTCGTCGGTCTAGTTGTTGTAAGTACTAAGGACCTACTGCTTTGATCTGCGGGTTGCTCAAGTGATAGGCAAGTTTCAGTGCCTTTTCCCGTGGATCTGTGCTAAGTTAAGGGCTATAGGCTAGTCCCAATAAAAGGGGACTAAAAACTCTTCCAACATCTTCGGAAAATACAGGCCTAATGTTATCATAAGTCATTGCAATGTGTGTAGGTATGTATTTATTGTTATTATGCACTGTACACACGGCTACACATCAAGCTATACTTTTCCAGTATAAGCTGACCTCGCATTGTACGGACATCCTATTTATTACGAGATCAGCATAAACTGAAAATGTATAGCTTGATGTGTAGCCGTGTGTACAATTGACATTTGATACAACAATTTACTTATTTAAGATTTCCAACAAAATATAACCAAAATAAATAGCACATCAAAATGGACAACATCATCACAAGTTAAAATATTAATAATAGTTATATTTTATTATTCAAGGGACTATTAGCCCTGCATGGTGTTTACCTATATGTATAGCTACACTATGTCAAAAGTATCCCACCGTACAAACATAAATTAGTTACATTGTTTCAGCCACACGCCTTCAGCGAATGAGGTTACACGTCCGTCAGTCAGTGGAGGCGTTGACACCCGATACGCGTGATACGCCAGTACTACGCCACTAGGTAGTAAATACTACACGTCAAACACGGCTCGCCTGACCTGACAATCATTGTACTGTGCACTATCACCTATCTCGGGGAACGATGGTTGAGTAGCAATTTTGATTTTAGTCTTTATTCTAAAAGAAGAATGGTAATCTGGGTGTCGCATTTAGACTTCGCGTACATTAATTGCTGACCCCTGAGAGTTAACCAAAGAGGTTTATGTGATTTAAACAGTATGACATTAAAAGATGGCCATAGTTAACCTTGGTGTGCATTGGTGTCTTGCGCTTGTATATAAACTCAAACGCAGTAAGTTCGATAGTCGAAAGACTCGGAACTTCACTAAGGTTGAAATTATACATGGACAAAAAGACCTTCTGGTCTACTCCGTAAAAATTTTACCGTGAATGCTTACGTGATGCTAGTGATTGACAGTAGTATTGACACTATTGACAGCTCACTTCACCTAAGTTTTCATGGTGAGATTTTTATAGAATAGACCGACTTGTCGGTTTATGGCGTGCATGCAAGTGGCAATCAACCTTAGGGTGATAAAGCAAATACGAGGTCGCTTATAACGCACCTTATTAATTAAAAAAAAAACCTATTACGTACATGAAAAATGAAAAAAAAACCTAGTAATATTCAATGAAAACGGTTTTATGTAACCTTCGTAAATTCGTAATGAAAAATCCACAATTCGGGGCAGTCGGGGCCGGGACAGGAAATTTTCCTTCAGGAAAAATTCGGTAATTCGGTCGAACAAAATATTTTCTTTTTTGCGTCCCTGAATTAAGAAAAGGGACGTTTGTTTTCGCAGTTTAAGAAAATTATAAACTGTTCTTTAGTAAAATGCCTTTTCTAACCTCATATTATTATTATTTTAGATTTTCCCCCAACCCAAGTAGCTTTCGGTTTTTCACTGAAGTGTTTACGAGAATAAACAAAATAATTTCAAGATTGTGATCTCCCTATAAATTATTGTGATTATGAAAAGACAATCGTGAATTTGCCTATCTACTGAAAAAAGCAAGCTATGAAAACATCAAAGTAGCTTAGAATTAGGATAATGATTATGTTATGGTGTCAAGGCCTCATCCGCGCACGGGAATCAGAATAGGTTACAAAGGAATTATGTCAAGAGTCTCTTTATAATAAGCATAAAAACAATGTGCTAGACTGAAGACTAAGAATCAGGACACCCCATAAATGCCAGCAGCCAGCTGATTCTATGACCACAAAGCCAATTCCCGTAATTTAAAACGTTCAAAATCTAGTCCCAGTGTCATTTCAGACTCAAATCTACATGGTCCTCATTTGGCCTGACCAAGATTATGTCTGGACTTTAAAAGAGACTGCGACCTCTGAGTTTGTTTCGGCCTTTCTTCTCAGAGTAGTCAGATAGGAAACGCCGACCAGGACCTCATCTAGCTTATTTTTAATATGACGTGTAGGTAAAAGTGATTCCAATATCCTATTTACAGAATACAATTTAATTTAATTTCATGTCGGCGACAATCAAAGGTATTTTTGACAGATTGTGACTGAGAATGCGAACATTCTTGAAAATACGGGAATTACCCCTCGGAAGCTGAGAACTCTAAAGGACAGTGGTGCCGATTCTCTTGTAAACCGAACTAAACTAACTAAACTATCACTAAAATTCCTTACTTTTTACTATGAGAATCTTAGAGCTATTCTGCCAAAAAAAATCTCTAAATTTAAAAATTATTTTGACAGAACTAAAATCGAATTTGACAATCGCGACTCCACTTGGTACCTACTTGTTTGCCTACCACGTGATTTTTTTTGAGCCGGAGAGGCGTGCAATGTGGCCGTCTCGACGTATTTTTATATGGAATTTTTCACTTTTTGGAAGAAAACAAAAAAATTAAATCACTAAAATGTAGAGTATTACGGGTTTGCGGGTTGCAAAGGGGATCAAAATTTTCATTATTTTTGCGATAGGACACACCGTTTTCGAGATATAAGCAAAAGAAAATAAAAAAAAGATACAGTACCGAACAAATCAATTCAAACCGACACGTCGAATTTTAGTTCATGACATCTAATTTTATTCCACTCATTTTTAATCGTGATTAAAAATAGTCAGAGTTAGTTAGAGGATTTTAGATATTGAACAAAAATTTTGGTTAAAACGTCAAATTCAGAATAGCATTTTCACTAAATTAAAACTCAGTGCCATCTTAGTGCTGTCAAACTAAATTATAGTTAAGTTGTGTCAGTTTAGTCTATTTTCAGAATAGGAAATCGTCGTTTGACAGGAATAAACTAAATTTTAGTGATTTTTAGTTTAGTTTAGAGAATTTGTGACAAGAGAATCGGCACCAATGTCCACACAAACAAAACTCTACCAGTTCTAAAAAAGACTTACAAGTTACAATTTTCTCAAAACTCAATCACATTAAAGAAAGTACAGTGACAAGTTATCCGCGTCTCAATATAACATGCATTAAGGTAATCGTCGTTCCTCCCCTGCATTCATCCCTGTTCATCCTCGTACATCCCGGGGGTGAGTCGTAAATATTATCCGAGGGTTGCACCCCATGGTTTGTGGAAACCGGCCGGTTATTATATTTTGGGAAGCTGGGAGGTTGGGCTCGTTGTGGAAAGCTTGGATTAATTTGTTTAGATGGTTTAAGTTGTCTATGAAAGTTTTTATGGTGAAAAAAGTTTTAAAAGATAAAGTCTGCGAAGTTTTCTTTTAGCAAGTTGTCAGATAGTTATTTATGCAACTGTTATATATGAGTGTTTTAATACCTAATTATTTATAGTTGCATACAAGATTTTATCTACACCCATGATATGAATCTTCTTTAAAAGTTTCTTTGCAATACCAATATCGAACAAAAATGGCGCGGTACGACGTGAATTCGAATTTTTCGAATTCGAATGTGTTTTGTTTTTAAATTACGGTGCTTTGTTAGTGAAATGCGCGTGAATGAGTGTTCTTTTTTTGAAATGAGTTGCATTATGAAATTCAGTACAACATTATAACACCCGTTTGGATGATATTATGGTTACTATGACACTGGATGTTTTAATGTTGACAATAAGCTAACTGTTTCAGAAACTTTTATAGAGGATATAGCATGGGTGTAGATAAAACCTTTTATTTATGTTAGTGTGAAACCCAAAACGATAGCTGCAAATAATGTGAACTATTATAACAGATCACTTCAAAAACAGCCTATTTTGGTCTTGCGTCTGCCTTCTGGCTGATACCTATAGGTGATTTCACCAAGTACCATGAAGGATTTTTTTTATATGACTTTTTTAAATGATAAATAAGGGTTATCTACAGAATATATTGTAGATATTACAGCTAAAACATTGGTTTTCTTAGAATTTAACACAAGAACAATTTCCAGACTTCCTGCACTAGGCCTGTCCCGCAGGAATCTTAAGATTTTTCCATGAATAATAGGTACTTAGATGGTTTAAAGCAGAATATCACAATGAAGTACAATATTATAGATTGGCTTACGAAATTACTGACCGTTAATCATGATAATATTAATATTAAACCTCCAATTCCCTCAAGAAAAATCTGTAGGACAAAATACAAGAGGGTAATTCTGTCTAAAATGGTCTTAGCAACCCCCTGTGACGTCACTTAAGTGGTGAAAACTAACCCCCGGCATAGAGGGGTTGAAAGAATTGATTCTCATCTGATTTGCCGTGACGAATCTAAAGAGCTGATTTGAGAAGAAGGGAATTAAGATGTAGAATAGAAAGGCTATGGGAAGGGGTGACGTAATGTATAAATCTATGACTTCATCGTTTCAGTTCTAAGTATTTAATTATGTATATTTTGTACTTTTTTATTGGTCTGAGATTTTGGCACACTAAAAAGAGGCTTATAAAACCATATACAGGTTGGCCATAATAACCCCAGAATCGGGTCAAGTCAGCCTATGAATGATGTTGATTCCAACCCAAGGCTGAATGACAATCCTCAAATCCGCTCTCTAATTGTTCCCCCATAGATACTTACCTACTAAAAACTAAAAAGGGTGAAAAAACCCTTGTTGTGTTTCAGAGCCAAATGGCAATAACGGAACCCTAATAATTTCCTCATGTCTGTCTGTCCGGATGACCTACAGCCTCGATCATACTAAAAAAAACCTATACAGCCATTTAAGTCGAAGATTATTGTCACTATTTTTTTTTTCATCACATCTTTGTAAATAATAAAACTTTTTTTTTTTACAATTGTTAAAATAAAAAAACAATTCTGCCAAACTGCCATCATGGGCAAACTTTCAATGATTGATAACATTCACAAACTTTGCTTTTGATTTATTTTCATTCATCAAGAAAAGTTCTCATTGATACAGGTAATGCCATCTAGCGGAAACTATGAAACTAAATGGCCAATCAACCAGCGCAATATTCCATTTCAATTCTCCACTTGAATGAGTTTACAATTGATTTACTTCATTTTCAATAGATGTCGCTAGTCAACTAATGGTGCAGCAAAATAAAAAGAGTGTTTTGTTACCTTTGCTTGGGTGGGTCTACAATCGGCACGAATGTTCTGTTCAGTGTCCATTCCTACATTTTTATGGAGTTTATATTTGTTTTACATAGCAATCAAGGAATGGATTGTTGATATGAACTTTGATACAACGCGGACGACCTGTGTTGGCGTTATCAATGATCAAATCATTAGTTCTTGTTATCAGATGTAATAAAATGCTAATCATTTGATAACCGCTTTGACCTTAATTTAATTTTCATGTTATGCTAGTGAGTCATGTTATTTTATGGAATCATACACAGCTGATTCGATCATAAGTATTTTTATGCACTGAAGTTCTAGAGAATTTCAAAGTTTCTAGATAATAAATAAGTAGGTATTTTATAACAAAATAACTGTTTATACGATTTTCAGAAAAGATAAAAGGTATCAGCTTGTTTTAGTGTTTCTCCTCAGAATAAGTACTTAGTCGATAAAGAAACACCGACTCCATCTAGATTTTTTTTACGTGTTGTTTTTTTTTAAACTAATTTCCATAAACAAATTATACTTATCATTTTTATCATTAATAAATTAGTAATTCGTTGCAGGTGGCATGTATGTTGATCAGAGGCGTGTAAGCACAGCTGACGAGTAACTGAACACCCAAGGCCAGGTTAGAATCCAGACTCGGACAGTATTCAGAATAATATAATAAAAAAGAGAAAATATAATGATCCGAGCCTCTCTACATAAGTGACCGTGTTTGATGCAATGTGACCCTACCTTCCAACCTAGGTACCCCAACGCGGAATACCTACAGGCGTAGCAAACAAAGACCCACTTGAAAAAAAAAAACATTGTCTATTCAACAAAATACTTACACTCTGTTTTTACCGTATCCTGCCTGAAGTTAAATAGAGACGTGGTCGTTTAATTTACAATTGTTAAACAAAGCGACATGTATTATTAAAAAAAACTAGTCAAACCAGTTTTTAACGTTCAAAGGAACATACAGTTATTTGTATGTATATCAAAGAATAAATTAAGAAACAGACGATTGGTATCTATGGTCTGCAAAACGCGGGTCGTGTCCTAACGTTGACTCAGCGCATGCGTCATAACTGCGAGTGTGTAACCATTGTCTCGAGTGGCGACGAAATATGGAACTAACCCAAAATGTACTGAATTTGACGTTGCATTGCTCTTTTCCATAGAAAGCAGCGCAACATTGAAATGTCAATTTATGCTGGACGCTGGCTTGTTTTAACTTGCTACTTAAAACAGTCTTTTCAAGTAATATTTGTTAGTCATAATAGCAGTTAAATGTAGTAAACAGATTTTAAAATATTAATTGAGTAACAGAGGTGTGTCAGTCCAAGATAATTTTGTACATGGAAAAATAACGTCATGGTTGTCATGAACTATTTTCATAATATTATTTATTAACTTCGTCAGTTATTCCCAGAAGTAGAGGGTGTCGCAGGTCAGGCGGATTATACCTACGCATTATTTCACAGTTGACGTTGCTAAATACATCCCTAATTCACACTTGTCACTTTCTTTCAAATAACATTTTGAGCCTACGTCACATAACTACCTTGCTAACCGACTTTTAAGAATTATGATTTCAATTCTTTCTATTTATACCTACATAATAATATAAGTATGATAAAATACTTTTGCGCAAAAAAGCTTACCGGATTTGGCAGAAATTTGGCACACAGATAGTTTATACTTAACCTGGATTAATCCCAGTAGTACGTGCCCGTGGGATATTTTCCGACATCCACGCGGGCGAAGCCGCGAGCAAAAGGTAGTATTTAAGTAATAAAAATGTAGGTAAGCAAAGAAAAAGGAAATAAAACCGGAAATCCATTTGAGTGAAAAAGGATGTCATACAGGAAGTTTAGTTAGTTATTAAAAAAAACATTTTATTTTAAATCCATATTGACACAAGTTGGAGTTGGACCACAGATAGTATCTACGAGTAAGTACTTAAATATTTAGGCCATGCAAATGCATTTTACGATGCGTACGAATACGATGGATAATAAAATTTACAAACAAAGGAGGCCTTGCATCCAATCTGAACTTCAATAAAGATCGTCTCTTTGTGTGCAGCCATCATGAAAACTGGGTGATTATTAAACAATTTTATTCAGTTTCACACCCGTCTTTAACATCGGTCGAGTTGTGATCGATTTGTCGGGCACTTCCAGTCATCCGATTGAACTGGAATTAATTCTTATGATGGCAATAAATTATGGTATCTGTTCGTGCATTTAAGGCTTTAATGAGCCTAAAATTGACTTACTTTTGGGAAGCTCATCAACAGTCATGGATTAAGCATATTCTCGGCCTGTCAATAAGCGGTAGTAGTCACTTCGTGAGGGGTAAAGCAGAAGTGAGAACGTAGTTATTAATAGTTCTATGTATAGATCAGTCCCTTTACATTTGGTAGATGCGCGTGGGATTATTTTCTGTGGGCTTGCGAGCTGCTGTAAATGTAGTAAACGACATATTTGGGGAACACAGGTAAAGTATTCTGTCTTACATTTCTTACACTGTTATAGTTAGAGCTATCGCGAAAAACCACGAGAACAATTTGGTGATGGCCAATCTTCTATTCGACTAACCGTCTAACTAATGTGGTTTTGAAATTCTTTTGATAGTAAGTATCTGTGATTAACAATGTTCTCTATTTCCTCTTTGATTGAATATTAAACGTTTGTGTAAAGGCAAACTGTCTCAGCCAAGGATATAAACTTATATCTATAGTGCTGACACTATAGATATAAGTTATATATAGGTATAGAATATAGTACATGTGGTCTAAGTGTCTGTTCTTGTACCTAGCAAATAATATTAGTTCATAGTTTATTTTTAGACCCATCGGACAGGGCTCGCCTTATACACAATATTACCCTGCACATATTGAGTTATGCACTACATGGACTTCAAGGAATTTATAGGTATGAGAAATTTCTATTAATAGACCATTGTCGTTCTGCATGTAGGTTTCGTAAGATTACATACGAACTATCAAAGCCTTAGATAGTTTGTTTGTAATCTTACGAAACTACCTAAGAAATCCCTTAAGGTACTTAGTTCAACCATGTGAAAAAGTTGGGCAGCAGTGTACTTTGCGCTAATTATGAGGTGGCACCTATGAAATCGGCGTTTTGTATGGGGAGTTTTAAAGAAAACATTTTTCATACTAACATTTTCTTAATCTACACTGGACAGCAAATAAACCGAGCCACCCGCTACCTAGGCACTCTAATTCGATTTTCTCAAAAACTAAAAAACCTACAATTATCAAAGTTGTACCTACAGAAAGTGCGTTTCATGGTGATTAAAATGAAAGGAAACTCATTGGGTTTAATCAATATTTCAGTGTTTATTAAGGATTTTACAAAGAAGAGTCGTTTTCCAGTCGTGACAATCGTTAGTAATGATAAAGTGAAAAAAAAATTAAAGCCAAAAACAAAGATAAAATCAAAAAAAAGTTTTTGATCAATATTCCGTATTCCCTCCCCTTGCTCGGATAACTGCCAGCATCCTTGTATTCATCGACCTTACGAGCCTGACGATAAAATCTTGAGGAATTGTATTCCACTCCTCTTCAATTGCGATTCGCAGCTCTGGAAGCCTTGTTGGAGCAGGTACCCGGGCTCGAACCCGACGTTTCAGCTCATCCCATAAGTGTTCTATCGGATTCAAGTCCGGGCTTCGAGCTGGCCAGTCCATCGTACGAATGCTGACGTCGCGTAGATACTGGGTCACCACATGAGCAACATGAGGCCGTGCATTATCATGCATCAATTGCATATCCTGTCCGATATATCCTGCGTAAGGTACCACATGGTCTGCGAGGATTTCAGTAATGTAGCGATGAGAAGTCAGTCCACGTGTACGGCCCGTCGGTTCGATGAAAACTAACGCTGTATGTGCTGTTAACGAGATGCCGCCCCAGACCATTACAGATCCTCCTCCATAAGCAACAGTTTCCTCGATGCAACACTGAGAATAACGTTCTCCAGGGCGACGATATACTCTCTGACGTCGATCACTTCCATGTAGACTCACCCTGGTCTCATCAGTGAAGAGTACATTACTCCACTGCTCTAATGTCCAATCCCTATGCTCTCGAGCAAATTCAAGTCGTGCTCGACGGTGTGCTACCGTTAATGCTGGGCCTGTTGCAGCTCTTTTTGGGGTCAGGTTCCGTTCAGCAAGTCTCCTTCTGACGGTATCTGAACTTATGACCACTTGGCGTTCGTCACGCAGACTTTGTTGGACTTGAACTGCGTTGAGGTGGCGATTTCGCAGAACAGTAAGGTGGATATAACGATCATCTGCTGCTGATGTAGCCCTAGGTCTGCCCGTACCTGGACGGCGATCGAATGCTCCAGTCTCTAGGTATCGTCTGTAAACTCGTTGCACCGAAGATCTGCTGATTCGAAGCCTTCGAGCGACTTCACGTTGCGCAATGCCTGCTTGAAGTAATGCTACAGCTTGAGCTGCTTCCTGAGGTGTTGTATCCATTATTAATCGAAAAAAGTAGCAAAAACACACGCGTCTGAGCAAATGATGGACAAAAACTAAAGAAATGATAAGAAATATCCGACTACCTTCATTGTAGAGAAAAAGAACGCTAATTTCAAACTCTGGTGAAAACAGAGCAAATCGTTAGCATTGTGTTTGTTGCTTGATTACAATGTGAGTTGAGGGTACTTTCGAATTAATTTGTAGTCATTTTAATCACCATGAAACGCACTTTTTGTAGGTATAACTTTGATAGTTGTAAGTTTTTATATAAAAACTATGAACACTAATGTTTTAAAACTTTTATGCACTAATGTTTAAGATAACATATGCAACTTAGATTAAGCGACAAAAATAAGTTTTGGCTAAGTTAAAAAAAAAATAGTGGTCATTTCTGCTAACAAAATGAGGAGTCATTTTTAAGGTATTTTTTATGTTTAGAAAACTATAAGTAATAAGGTTTTTTTACTATGGGTAGTTGTCTATGATGGTCATTATTCAATATAATACCAAGCAATTGATGAATATTTTACCAAAATCAAAGAAGTGACGAGGTTCTCTATTTGCGAGAAAAAAACGCCAATTTCATAGGTAGGGACCCAATTACAACAAACTACCAAGCATGGTGGTATGTAGCAGCTGTCCTTAGGGAAACCCAGGTTCAGCAGACTTATATGAGAAGTATAAAGAAAAATCTAAAACCCCGCAAATAAGACCTAATTAAAATAAAGATTTTAACTGAAACCCCACAACATTCAACTTGACATAACATAGTTCGGAAAAGGCTTGGTTATTAAAGGTTTGTTTAATACAATAATAGTTTGTCATTACCAAGAAATCGGGTAAGGAACTAATATTATACATTTCAGAAAATGATTCACGAAAATAACCTCGTTTACCGAGTAAATCATTACTTACAGCTCTTTGTTAAAAACGTTAACTAACTCAAATATTTTAAAGGGGACTCATTGTTTTGTTCACGTTGTCATCATGGGTATTTTGTACATGACTTATGCTACAAACGATCTTACTCGGAAAATAACATGAGAAAAGCCATCTGCACTTGTTTACTAATTAATTCAAACTAACCAACAAAAATGTATAAGTAGACAAAATAATTCCTTGAAAGTAAAATAAAATAAAAAACAAAATAAAAGTAATTAGTCTTTATTTCTCTAAAGAAAAACATAAAAAAACGATAAAAATTCAAGAAAAAAAAGGATTTATTACACATTTAAAATAAGTAGATGTTCTTTAAAATTATGAGATTCATACTTAAAAATTATAGAAAAATATAGTATGTAAATATTTATATATAAGTATATATTTTTTTATAAATTATTATACAATTTATTTCATTAAAAGTAAATTAGAACATAGTTACAAATACTCTTATCGCTAAGACCCGACATTAACATTTCACCGCATCTTTATCTCCCCTCGTTTCTCGGAAGACAATCATACCCATGTCGTAATTAACATATACGTACCAATTACCTAATTGCTAAATCTGGAATAACTTCGAGCAGTTACTTCCTAGACCGAGCTTTGAGTAAGATAAATAAATATGTACTTAGATCTTCTCGTTCAATAAGAAAATATGGCGCGCTTCCATTTAAAAGAGTGTTTGTATAGGTTACGGAACGGCAATAAACGTAATTATAGGTATTGCAAAGTAGTAGATACCTACATTTGTATCTAAGTAACACTCACAGACTCATAGCTAATAGTATTTTCATTATTCTTTCTTTCGGCTCCTAGACTATAAATTCTAATTCGCAGATTTAAAATTTTAATTCTAAAGCGCGTTTGCCCTGTCTGGGTAACTCTAGTCTAGAGGAACTCGGAATGAATATAGCTTATCCTCCAATTAATTTCTAAGTGAGATACCCTACCAAGATTTCTTAGCTTTAATGTGGCAAAAAACGAAAATTGAAAAGCAAAGACACCGACTTCCGAAATTAAAAGTTATTTTTCACTTTTTCAGTGTTTTTTTTGGAAGCCGGTTGTTTTTTTGTAAAAAGTTTTTATTTTTCACTTTTTAGTTGTGGTACCTATCCCACACAAATTCGAATACCTGCTATGTAAATAACAGTGAAGGAGTCAAATAATATATCGTCTACATGGACTAAGTGGAAAAAATACGTAATTAATTATTGAAGCTAATTCAAAAACTACGCAAGCAAAGTTAATAAAATTTATATGGGACCACCGCGCAAGCTTCCTCTACCAAATGAAAGATTTTTCAAAATCGGTCCAGAATTGACGAAAATAGCGATGAAAATAAATAAAAATAAAACATTTGTAAAGTCGAACATAGACGCCTCCTCCTTTTTCTAAGTCGGTTAAAAATATGTCAATTAGGATACTTTATTGAGGTATATTTTTCTGCATAATAATTTGATTGGTTATGTAGCACTTACGACTGTGTACCTATTTTATAACTACTTATATTCGATTCTTGTTGACTCACTGCCAAGGCTAAACATATTAAATGTAGAGCAAAACACGTTGACCAATGAGCCTTGACTTGTGTTACCTCCTAGTCTTAGCTAATAATCCCATACTTACATTTAAAAATTCGTCTGAAATTATGTAGCCGTAATTGTTTGCGTAGATTACGAACTTTGAAACAACTAGACAAACTGACTGTGATAATGTGTCTACAAGCAGTAGGCTCTACTATGTTATCAAGAACAAATTGTGCAATTACACAGATATTATAATACTACGTTAATTAGAAATCCGTCTACTATTTTGAACGGGGACTATTTTATTTGTGATTGAAGAAGTGCTGCCTACTATAGGATGAACAAATTGGCTGTTAGTTAGATCTCTATCTTAATAGATTAATCACCTCTAATACATTAAACGAAAAAGTAATTTATAAACATCGTGACTGATCGATACGAAAACAGGATAACGCATTAGGTACATGATGTAAGCTAAGTATGTTCCATTAGTTAATTTAATAATAATGACATTTCGCTTTGGTGAAAATAACGAATAGCATTTGAAAAGGTTATTCAAATAACGGTTTTTAACTACCTGATATTAATCATGTAGAGTGGTTGCCGTTTACAGTTATCGACCAGAAAAAATATCGATGAACCGTTTGTTGACTTTGGATTAGTAAAAAGTACTCGTGTCATAATTTTAAGTCGGCACGGAAACTATTTGTTATTCAAATTCTAGTCGTTTTGTAATTTTTGCTGACTAAGCTGTAAATATTGTCTCAAGACTTTCGCTGCCAAGAAATATTTTCAGAATTTATAATTTTATTAGCCATTTCGCAATAATATTTTTATTTACATAGGTAACACAATATTTTGTTAAGGAGAGGTGTTTTTGTTTTATACTAGCTAACCCAACACACGTTGTCTTGTCCAAATTTCAATAATTCATACAAAAATCCCGAAAAAGGACGTTCAGTTCTTACTGAATTTTAAAATTTTACGGAAATATTTTCCAATTTTTCTTTCCGTCTATTTCGGATTATTACGAACATTTTAAAACAAAAAATAGCCAAATAGTCCTGCCGTTCTTAAGTTAAGCGCTTACCAACGAACAGTATTTCATTAATACCTACCTAATATACAATAATATGCACGTAGAAAGTATTTAATTTTTTTTTGCTTATAATTCTTTTTATTTTATTTGCCAATGAAACCATATTTTACCACCACTAAGCAGAAATAAAGAAATATTTAACATTTTATTTAGCTTGTATCAGTTTCAAAACTAGATCGCAACCCACGAGTGCAGTAAAAACTTTTGCAATAAACACGGGCAAATCCTGTCGCCTCCTACACGTTGCGGGGGACATACATCTTGGTATCAACAGGATAGTTAGTTTTAAGGTCCTAAATGTCACTTTAAATGTCGCTGTTGTGATGTCTTAAAGGTTACGTAGAGATCTAACTACTGCCTACCTTTCTAAGTATTACTAAGGAGTTAAAGATGATTAACTGTTTTTACTTATGATGAATTGCTATTTCATCCAGGAATAGTCTTGCTTTTACAAATCGGGTTTAACAGTCTATTTTCGGAATCAAATCGGAATATTTGGTCGATTTACTGCCAGATGAATTCTTATTTTCCCTAAGTATACATATAATGGAAGACGGCACGCATTAATATGTAGGTACTACCTACTACTTTTATTGACCCCACGAAAATAGCTTCATCCATCATTCACACATTACTTAAAATACTGGTTAAATTCAAATCCATCCGCACCACAACGTATAGCCACCACAACGGAGGACAGACGAGAGTGACACATTTTATGTGGGAGAGCGGAATGTCGCTAGAAGTCAGGATAGATTGCCACTACCACGACTAATTGCACGCTATCGCAAAAACTGCGCTAATCGAATCAAATAATTGCGGGCAGTTGACACTAGTTGACTTAAAATTGGACTGTTTTCCTTGTTTTTGCTGTTGTTAGAATTGTTTGGGTGCCGTTTGGCGGAATTATTGTTGAATTTATGGGTATTTACATACAGTGAATGAGGAAACGCATGTTTAGCAATGTTTATGGATTCAATAATGCAATTTTGTATTTTGTTGGAGGCAGACGCAAATGTTTGAGATTCGTTTCTTATTGGCAGAAACGGGAATAATCATGAAACTGATCAATACATAAACAGTCAATTTTGTCTTCTAAAGTTCACCGATGAACTTTTAAAAACCTCTCGATTTAAAACAAATGGAACGATACTGCCCATTACCACCCAAAAACTCTACAGTCATTTTTATTTAGTTAAATACTCGCTCACCCATAAACACGACAAGACTGCTCATCATTGACATGGTGTAAGCAGTATAAGCAGCATTTTTACGTCCTCCTTACAGCCAGTAGCGAGATTTTACGAGCGGAGGTTAACAAGAGACCAGAAATAGGACTGAGGTGAATGGTCGCTCTCACCCGTTTATTATTCGCTCATAAAAATAATATCTGCCGAATTTACTCGCTGCAGGAAGTGATGTGAGTGTTTCCTTGAAATGTGGGTTATGTTCACGTTTTTTGGGATGGGATCTAAAGTTCACAGAGGTTCAAGCAGTTGTGGAATAACAATTTTATTCAACACGGGCTGTCTTCCATTGATAGTTCAGCCTCAAGCATCATGGGAGATACGTTGACTTATTAACGAAGACATGTAGGTACCAACTTAACAAAAATGTTATGCTATGCCTTAGTTAACTCGTTCATGATTAGTTTATGGATTACCCACCGCTATAAAACTAGTAGCAACAGTGTTTCTAAACATTACGTCTAAAAGGGTACTAGTCCATAAAGTTTTCCTTTCCCTCAGCTTCAAAGAGAACACAAGCAACACGTTATAAATTCAATTTCACAGTAAATCAAAGTTTGCGTCTCAAGTTGAAAGAAATAATGAGCAGTTCGTGGGCGGCATGCGGCACACACTTTTCTGTTAGCCCGTCGCATAAATTTTGCAAGATTTTCAACTTTATTTTTTATGCGAATGCCCTAAATTTTATTGCGGAAACGTTAATGACTTGCAAATGTCCTTAATTTCCTTATTATTCGCGCAATATTGAGGTAATTTAGGTGATTAAAATAATTGGGCATTGAAGGCGTTTTAATGGGCTTTCTTTAAGCAAGAAGGTTACGGCTAGTGCCATTAAAATCAAGCTGAAGTCGTTAATAATAGTGCTGTGCTTATTATCGATAACTATTTTGATATCATTACCAAATCACTTTGAGGTATCAAAAGTCGAATTTAATGAATACATTACATGACAAAGTTGGGTATCGCTGTTGTAATCGGATTGCCTTGCCGATAGCAATGTTGACGAAGCTCTTTTCAAAGGTGAACCTCACTTTGACCTCGTTACCTAAATATGGTTAAGCTCTTTTAAGGTCAGTCTGGTTTCTGTTTCCAAGTTGTTTTTTTTATCACTTTTTATGTTCCGATTGGTTTCTTGAACTGTAAATGTAGCAGCAATGCCTCAATACTCAATATATTTATTTGCATTCCACAATGTTAACTTAGGTGGTAGGTACATTAACAAATATACATTATTTTAGATCATTGTGGACCCTGTCGGGCACAGCAAGATAGGATAGAGGAAGAGGGCTAATATTATAATATTATTTGAAAAAGAAAAAAAAAAGTAAATGAATAAATGTTTTTCTACTTCTCACTTCCACTATAATTTTAATTATTATTTTTGGTATTTGTTTTTATTTATTCATTAAAATATTCATTAATATTATAATAGCATTTATGGATTAGGTATTGTTTTAGTTTATTTATAAAACCTTGAATGCATTGAATGCTTATGCTTGAATATTCATGAGACGAGCCCTAATTCCATTACATGATCTCACTTTTTGAGGGTTCTTTCCTCACATATAAAAAAATAGCTTAAAGTACGTTCCCGATAAAATTGAAATCACGTTTGAAAATACTAATTCTACTTAGTGACTAAATTGTTCCCAGACTTCCTATGTGGATCAGCAAGAGAAAAGAAACAGAGCTATGTAGTTAAGTCAATTGATATAAATGGGTCACTATAATGTTTTGCTGTTCCAACATGTACAGTACCACTGCAATTTTCTATTACTTCTACTAAAGCTTCAGGGTTTAGCAAAGTAGGAAGCTTGCATGAGGAATTATTTTACAGACAAAGGCATGGGCTATGGTATACATGCAAGTAATGAAGTCTAATTGAAAGATGTCTCTGTACTAATGCTGGCAGATTTAATAAACACCTCTATTATACTTGATTGCCACATGATGACATGACTCAAACTCAAGGCAGGTGCTTAGCATACTTGGAATATAGCAACAAGGCATTCTTAAAGGCTTACCGTGCGTTTGCACTGGCGAAACATTACAACAAAACATGTTCAAATCTCTAGTTCCTGTCAAAAATTGTATGGAACATTGACAGAAGACAGAGATTCCAACATGTTTTGTCGCAAATGTTTCGCCAGTGCAAACGCACGGTTAGTTGTGAGAGTTGTGACTTTATGACAGGCAAGAGATGTGAAGATAATATATTTGATTGTTTGTTAAGCTTTCACGGTAAAAAGTCTAAACAGATTTGGATGAAATTTGGCACAGGGGTAGACCTTGATCTGGAGAAGGATATAGGTTACTTTTCATCCTGGATCGCAGATAAAGTCGCGGGCAACAGCTGGTTATACATAAGGAAGCTTTGATCTTCTATTTATTCAGTGTGAGGATCTAAAATTATATCTTAATCTTTAATAATATCAGTAACTTAAGCGGTCAATCATACCTAATAGTGTGAAATTGAAATGGGTCTACGTTCAGGGAGATAAGTTTGATAACATACAATATTCTTCTCCTAGCTTTTTGCGGCTGAATTTTAATAAATTAATATTTAATGTGTGATTCGAGTGATCCTCACGATTCTAAAAAGAAACGTTCACAATCAATTAATCAAACAAAATGAATGCGACAATTCCAAAACTCAAAACAGGCCATTAAGAGTTCAATAAAACTTAGATAAACAAGAGGACATTAGCAACAAGAAGAGATTAATGCTTCGCATCTCGGTCGTGACAATTAAATCACTTGAGATGTCTAACAATTCGAACGGCCCACACAAGCCACACGTTGTATGTCTCTTACATAGACAAGACGGTTCGGCTCTCCGTTTCACTGGAAATGGTTTAAATTTAGAATTTCCGTTCAGCCCTACTTGGACATAATGCGTTGACTGCGTTTAGTTGTGAATTTTGACATGTGGTAGCGTGTCGCCAATTTGTTTTATTTTTCGATTCAGTGGTATTTTATCTGTCGGTGACTAATGTGGGATAGTGATCTTTTTGTGTATTTGTGTTTGTATTGGTGAGTTTTTTTTTCTTTATCTGGACTGGGAATGTTGAGATCATGTCGATTTTTTTTTATTTGCCTTTGTATGTAGATTCGGGACATTGTGTCGATTATTGTAAGCAGCACTAGGTATATTGAATGCTTTAGACTCGCAGATCACCAAAAAAAATAGGGACAGTCATATATTCGTATTTAGAACTTTCTACATAATACATTTAAGTTTCAAAATGAAATAGTAGATATTTAGGTACATATTTAATAATTATCGTTTTTTTTAGTAGGTATTATTTCTGAGATCTTTGGCTTAATTTCACAATCATAATTCATTATGGTATAAAATACCTACTTAATAATAAAATATTTTTTACATTCAACGTATGATGCTGACAAGCATGAAATATGTAAATGATCTTAATAATGAATGAAGAGAAAACCTCTAGTGACAAATAAAAAAAAAGGTACACATTCAATCTACAGACACACATTATTGAGTAAATTATTAGAAACGAACAAATCAATGACTAGCTCTACAGGGGGTACCTACACTAAATTGATACGTAACGCGGCGATAATGTTGCGGTTCTTCGATTTTATTGATAGCCTATCAAGCGCTCCATGCATAGTCGCTTCCGACTAAATTCTAACTAGATTCTAAGAAGAAGGATCGAACGATAACACTGCTGACTATGAGGCAACGTCAAACGTAAACAAAAAGCGTAAACACCAAGCCGTATGACTCACAATGACGAACTCCTCATTATCATATCACAGCCACACGCTTACATTAGTAACCTTAGTTGAAACCTGACACTCGGCCCTCATTCTTGTCTTCTTGACACGTTTTTTTTATATTAAATATCGAATTATTTGTTGCAGCTTCTAACTGATCAAGGCTGCTTTACAAGTGAACGCGCGTGACATACTCCGATGTGCCGCGTATAATATCACACGTATTTTTCCTCAACGGCAAGAACAAAGAAGTCCTTTCGCGAATTAATTTCAACACTTTCCAACTAGCAACGCACCAGCCTGTTGATCTAACACGTGTCGCGTCTGTGCATACGTGAAAACGAGAGGATGCGAGCGTTCGACGCGCGCGTGCAATAAAAATCGAATGCAAAAATGATTAAAAGGAACGGTGATAATGTATTTGCGATCGCGTCGAGCAACAATCAGTGTCAAGGCGGTCGGAGCGCCGTCTCGCTCTGTCCCGGCGGCGGCGGCGCGGCCACGAGGATACCGCGCGCCACTGCGGCCAGGATGACGCCGCCCGACGCGCAACCACACACCAAGGAGGCTAACATCGCGATCTCCACATACGTGGAAAAGTGGAAAAATAGATACGAGGACGCCGAACGAAAACACAAAGCCTATTTACTTAAATCAGAAAAAGGTAAGTGCTTCCCTTTTTTTACGGCGAATATCTTTAGTTTTTTGAGACTTTATTGTGGTTGAAACTGCGCATGTCACAATATCTCCCGGGTCGTATGTAAACGAAAAACCAAGTTGAAAATCCTATTCGCGTATTTGTCAGATTATGACGGACGATAACCTGTTGCTTAGACATTAATTCGTAATCTTCCCCAATCCTTGCTCGTATGAAATACCTAAACTTTTAATACGTTCTATTTGCCAAATAAATTTAAAACATTGGTGTTACTGTAGGTTAGGATAAACAAAGACAGGAGTAGCATCTGTTTACTACGCATTACAGACATAGGAAAAATGACTAATCGTCTACATAGAATAAAAGAGTTATAATACCGTTTCCAATAACGGTGTATACGCTCTTTCATAGAAAAATATTATCGACTTTTTAATTGCCCAACACTATTTTCGTTTTCCTATGACGAAATGTCAAACAAATAGTCAAAGTCAAATGTCAAATTCTAATTGTAGGTAATGTAAATATTTTTATTTTTGAAACTTGAATCATTTTTGTGTTTGTCGTGAGGTATGCGTATTTTTATTTGTGATTTAATTTTGTACTTAATGAGTTGTATAATTTTAAGGTAGAACGATTTACCTTGTTGCTATTTTGTTTCGATTTAAGTCTGTAAGAATAAATTAGTTTACGCTCACTCAGTAAGTTTTGAAATTATTGATAAAAACGATTTACCGATTTACTCTTTTATAAAACACTATCGTAAATTCGTAATAGATAAGATTAGTTGGGTAGGTATTGGTTTTAGATTAAAATCTGATGCCTGAACACATAATAATCCATTCAGTTAAACTTTATAATACCCTAAATTTTAATTAGGTACCTACATAACTTTATGTTTGCTTACTGCCTAATTAATCAGTTAAGGAAAATAATACATTCATGTAGATATTAACATTATGAGTTAAAAATGACATAGTGGTAATGACTGATTTTATGTTCAAAGTTATTTTAACTAAAAAGAAAACTTTTTGTAAGTTCATATTGTGCCAATACTTGTGTAGGAATAATTAATTTTATTTTATGGGTATCTATAATGATTAATGACTAGAAAAGACAAGTTACATTATGAGAACTTACTCTTACATTACATGGGATAGAGATGTATGTAAGAAGAAGACATGATTTGGGGTTTCCCGACCCCAAATAAATTGCGATGATGATGATGTCAAGTATCCTTGATATAGAAAGCGAATTTATTTGACACCTACAGTGTAAACATCACACCTGTATTCCCCGATCAAAGGGTTATAAAGAGTTGTACCTGCAGGCGTAGCATGAGCACCGTTTTGTCGACGGAAAAGTAGACAAAAATGATGTTTCCTGTAGACAGCAGCAAAGTAGAAAGAGTCAACTGCACTTTTTACGAAATTCACTCTTTTACATAATTTGACTCGGAATTCTTTGTTTTGTCATAGGATTTATCGGTTATCAGTGTGATTTTGACAGTAAGGATAGAAAACTTTCTTCCGAAATAGTCTATGTACAAAAAGACCTAGACAAAGATCGTTAGAAATGAAAGACAAAATGACAGATTGTAGAAAGATTTCTATGGTGGATGTCAAAAATGAAGAAACGAACTGTCACTTTGTATAGAAAAAGCTATGTCTATTCTTCGTAGAGATAGAAAGCGCCATGCTATGGCTGCTGTAGTACACCTACATTTCCCCAGTTATGTTAAACCATTTATGTGATTTTAAACCATTTTCCTACTAAAATACAGAACAAAGTTATTAATGGAATTCTTAGAAAAATAATAGTGTAGGTATACTTCTAAGAAATAAAATGGAACACATGAAATCATTACATGTGTAATATAGTTAGCTATTAGGTCATCCATTTAAATTGTACACAAAATAATAATTAGTATGACTCCGTTGAACACTGATAATACAAATAATAGGCACAATATTGTATTGTTTTGTTTGATTCAATACTTAGTTGCATTGTCTTTCAATAGATAGTATTAAATAAATTATCAAAATATACTGGTTTTTCACAGGGATAAAGATGTTTTTTTTGTATAACAATAGTGGATATAATTGGCTTATGGGAATTTTCTACATTATCTCTGGGTAGACAATGCAATGATAGCATAATCAGCCTCTGATTTTCCCACTGTTAGGACAAAGGCCTCCACTCTATGACATGTTGGTGGTCACATGTTCCTTCACCATTTTGAGAGCAGCAGTCAAGAAAAAAAATAAAAAAAGTAAAGCACCTGCTGGAGTTCGAAACCACAACCTATAACCCTTAAGTCAGGGCGAATACCACTAGGTCATCTGTGCTCTCCATGCAATGTTAGATAGAGCACATTTTAAGTGAATTTGACCTAGTTGTTGAAATAAAGTTTAGGTATTGAAAATAATATTTGTCACAGAAACATGTGCATATCAAAATGATAAGGAACAGAAGTAGTTGCAGGCTGCACGTCATGACTGTGACAAGGTTTCCACTCAGCATGCTTGGATTGCTTCATTTATGGTGGGTTATTGCATATCAGCTTGTTCGCTTCTTCCCCCCAACAACAGTTATCAAGTGAAACAATAAAAATTTCCTCAAATACGCATTGGAGGAATGTATTGATGATTCATTTTGTGGGTTGTTAGTCAAACATAATGAGCATTATTCATTAAAACTTACAAAGGGTTGACCTGTTACACTGACTTTAATAATATCAAGCAATAATTTATTGATGTATTACCTACTTTCAACACAGCAGGGAATAACATCTTTAGTTCTTGACTTGACAATACAAATACTTAAAGGACATATTTTGTTTCAAAGTTTCAATATTGTTTGGTCCAAATGTGAAAGTGCCGTGTAATTTAAAGTGACAGCGGATCGTTCTGATGTCAGTAATGTTTACCTGAGTACCTACCTGACGACAAGCAATGGCTGACTGTTATTGTACGTGCAGTAAGTACCTACTTACTGAGAAAAGAAGAATTTGTTGCTGTTATTTTGAGTGTTTGTTGGCTTCTGAGCTATGTTAGGCCATTTACCAGGGATAACACCCTCAGATTCTCTAATCCATGTGTTTTGATAATTCATGTATTGTTGATGTGTGTGAATGTTTAGTTTTAAAACCTTTTCTATTAGAAGTAAGTACCTACCTACTTACTTACTTAAAAAACAAAAACAAACTCACCCGATGAAAAGAAAATAATGTCTTCATTTTTGCACTAAAGTCGATTTATACTTTTTTTTACTAATAAAATCATAGCACAGCATGGTATTACGAATTACGCGCCAATGAGAAATTGTACATACAGGGTGCGTTCCGAGTTACGCTGTAATCGATTTGGGCGTGCTAAAACCCGTTCCGTATTAGCCTGAGCACGATAACGATGTCCCGTGAATCGTCATAGATGACGTCATGACATGCGCCATCTTGCGATAACGCCGACCATGCCTTAGAATAATATCACCGTGAACGCTGTCAATGTGGCTGTCAAACTGACGGTTGTACTGTGTTGTTTTATATCATAATAACAATATTTTTCTTAAATTGATGAATAAACTGATGAATTAGATTTTTTTTTTTAAATTTGGTATGTTTAACACAGAAGCACTTTATAATATGAATATGAACAATAATAACAATGAGAGGTTTGAGGTTATGTTTATGTTACGAGGACTGTGAGCGCGTTCACGAGTGTTCCGAATTGTTGACAGACCTCAGCTGTCATAATTGTGATATCTAATTCGGTACGCAAGTTATCGCTGTGAGCGCTGAGAGCGATTATTTTCTAATTCGGAAAGCAGCCACAGATACAGTGACAGCAGCTAGCTAGGTGACAGGTGACAGCCGTTCTGCATTCAGTCAATTTCAGTCAGCCGTTGTTTTTGGTAGGCTAAGGATGTTACCTATTGAGTGAGTGTCAGACGGAGCCTATCTTAGCGGAGGCGGAGGTACAGACCAGAGCTTGACTATCCACGGATGGAAGCGTTGGTAGAAAAATAAAGAAAAAAATCGACATATTTCTTGGTTCACACGGCTACACATCAAGCTATACTTTTCCAGTATGCTGACCTCGCATTGTACGGGAATCCTAGACAATGCTAGATCAGAATTAACTGGAAATGTATAGCTTGATGTGTAACCGTGTGTACTTTAAAATTTTATAAGGGCAAATTATATTTCACAAAACAGTTTTTCGGCTTTGCCGGCTCCACTAAACGGTTGCTCACTTGGTACCTACTTGTTACTGATTTACTGAACCTTTCGATGCAGGGACTTGAAACGGTGTCAGTGACATTGATGAGTCTCCGCGTAGTTTTGGAGCTGATACTTTTATAAAACTCCGTTAAAAACACGCGGTGGCCGGTGGCGGAGGCTAGGATCTGTTACAACCCTAAATGGACCTCAGTTTTTGGCTAATTTTTTGGATGTCCTTTGAATTAAATAATGGCTTCCCTAGATTACCTAAGTCTTTCTCATGGCGTCCTATTACTTCTGTTCTACCTACAGAAGGGGTAAAAACATTAACCCCCTCTTGGGGACCGCTACAATAGGGTAAAAAGGGCGATAATTTTATCCATGAATATGAGACAGTGACACATTATTCTCTGCATACATTATTATAACTTATAAATTGATCTGGAACTATATAGTAGGTAGGATGCATGAATGAGACTGGGTTGAATGTAGGTACATACCTACGTAGCTATTTGATAACTAGGTACACTACAGTAGCTGACAGTAGGTAACTGTATCTTTAACTGACTCATACCTATAATAACTTCTACAGTCTACTATTGACATTCATCGATAATTACATTCATTATTTCTAGCAAAATGAATGGTTTTAAAATTACATTCTTACCTACATAGGTAATAAGTATTTTATTTACTTACTTATATAATTATGTAATGGTATTAAAATTTGTATTAATAAGTTCTCGAAATCATTTATCGAAGTGTTAGGCATGGCTATAGGTTGTTGTATTATAAAATCCTAGGTGATGAAGTATTATGATAAAACTACATTCAACATAACATCACGCCCGTTCACCGAATGGGCACCTCCATCTGTCGTGTCTTGTGTGTTGACTACAAAACCAACATTTGCGCTTGCTACAGCACAAATGCTGAGTATGGAGTTCTGAGTTCGATTCCCAGGGCAGACAATGTATTATATTTTCCTAATGAGCGTCTTTATCTTGGGCCTCAACAAATATCTCGCGAAATGTGAGAACTAAAGATCTTCTTCCCCTGGCAAATATGTTTTATTTCAACAAAAAAATTAATCTGTCTCTCTCCTAATTCCAGCCAAACGCGAGTACGATGACCTGCAGCGCAGATACAACATTCTCTTCGAAGAGCGACAACACCTGGACGGTGAGCTCCGAGAGCGGACGAGAGAGCTCAGCAAGCTCAAGAATGTGTCGGAGAAGCTGTTCAATGAGTACCAGCAGCTTAAGAACCAGAGGGATGTGGATGCGGGGGTTATGCACAAGTGAGTAGGGTTTTTGTCTGTTTATGTGTAGTCGGTCTCGTATTTGCTTAACCACCTTATGGGTTGAATGTCACTTGCGACAAGAAGGCCGAGAAAAGTACCTACATAATCATAATCGGCCTATAATTTTCCCAATGCTTGGGCGCAGGCCTCTTCTCCTTGAGAGGGAGTGGGCTGTAATCCACCATGAACGCGGGCTCAGAATATAGATGTACCTATGGAAGAAAAGTACATGTTGCGCCGAACACGAATAAATTGGGATAAGGGCGGGAAAATGATGTTGTCAAAAGTGCAAAAGGAATTACGAGGTCGAATAGTATTTGTCTAGACTCCGGTCTGCTAATGAGAAATTCCAGATGGAAATTTCAATACCTAACACCATGGGCGTACCCAGGGGGGTCAGGGGGGGTGGCTGCCCGCCCTGGAAATCTCGCAGAACATGTATGAAGTCGCCTAATTACTAATCAAAGTGTAAACGGGGCCTTATGCTCTAACTGACAATTTTTTCGAACATTTGAAGCAATGGATTAGCAGTATCCTTCAAAATTATTCAGATTATGATTGAAAGTGTGTGACGCAATGAGGGTGCTGGACCTCATGCTCAGCTGCAGCGCTTGCGTCGTGTCCGTTACCTCAGCCAGATGTGGTCGAAAATGGTCATTTGAATCTTATAGATAATTAGTTTTGCGGCTTCTGTAATTGTTGCGCACATTTTTAAATTTGTTGCGCTTATAGTTTTTTAATTATTTCACAAAAACATTTCCTGCTGGGGTAACGTTACCCCAGCCAGACCTTTTTCTTTCTAATGGGAATATTTAAATAAATACTAGCTATAAAATTAGTTGTCTAAATGAAGTAAATGTTGTGCCTTATTTTGTATTTGTTCTTTCTTCGGTTGCGAAGTTATTCGAGATTTTGCTGGGGTAACGTTTTTGGTTTTGCTAGATCTTTGAAACGGTTAAGCGGATTCTTATCATATTTTGTACAAGACTTCTTTGGAATTAGTTTAAATTTGTTCTGCAATAAAAATACCAAAATAATACATATCTTAAAGGTTATTTCATTAAATAGAAAACACTTCAATTGGTCCCAGCACTCTTAATAAGAGGTCTAAAGACTTACTTTAAACATTATTTTGAAGCTTGTAACTGCCTTCAAATGTATGTGATGTTTCATTAGTATCCTGTAAGTATTTAACAAGTTATGATGATAATCAGTTCTTCACGAGCACGGTCATGATGCACGCGGTGTTATTTGGCAACTGATAAGCCTGTATATGGATATATGAACTGAATGTTATGTCAATTATTAGTTGTGTAGTTCAGTTGTATATCAGTAAAATTTCAGCGTAGTACATTGGATAATTAATGAGATAATACGATTATAGTCATTAGGAAGTGAATGACCGTGGTAACCCGACCAAATTTAGGTGGTTACGAAAAAGCGAAAACGCAGAACATTATGCTACCTTCTAAAATATGTAGGATAGTGTTACAAATTTAGTACAGACATTTACACAAGTGTTAAAAAAAACTACATGTTTATTAAAGAATTTTTATTAACAGGTAAAATAATCATTTCAATTGAACTTTTAAAGTATTAATAAACTTATACTTAAAAACAATCACAGATTAAAATTGCAGATAGTAATTTTGCTTTTTTGAATTTTCTATTACTTTTTTTTTAAATGATAGATTTCAGTAAACACAGTACACAGTTACAGTTTTTATTTAAATAGGTATACGCAATATTGGAATGTGTAATGATCACAGACAATAAATAATTTAGATAAGTAGGTACCTAACAACATGTACATATTAATAATAATTTTGCTACTATTTCTGTAGTTACATTATGCAAGCTTACCTTGTTCGTGAATTCATCAAGCAACACGCACCATAATTATGATCATCAATAGAAGCACTCCACATTAACAGTAATTTGCCACACTTATTATTATAATAGCTCTCACGCACTCGATAAATATTTTCAAAAACAGGAAACGGAACTGCCGAAGCGCACGCGCACTCTACAAGATGAATTATGTAATTATGGAGCATGTTTGGTGCGTTATGCAAACAATGAATTACCCCTTCACCCCACCCCTCCCGCGTCCCGTCGAACGACGTGTTATCGGTGATTTTTGATAAGTATGTGCAACTGGAAGATAATAATAATGTTTTCATAGTACAGATATTATTATATTATTATGTATTTAACAGTGTACGCGTCTGTACCGAAATTGTAAAGTGTATTATACTAAACATTTCAAAAGATAGCATAATGTTCTACGTTTTCGCTTTTTCGTAACCACTTAAACTTGGTCGGGTTACCACGGTCATTCACTTCCTAATGACTATAATCGTATTATCTCATTAATTATCCAATGTACTACGCTGAAATTTTACTGATATACAACTGAACTACACAACTAATAATTGACATAACATTCAGTTCATATATCCATATACAGGCTTATCAGTTGCCAAATAACACCGCGTGCATCATGACCGTGCTCGTGAAGAACTGATTATCATCATAACTTGTTAAATACTTACAGGATACTAATGAAACATCACATACATTTGAAGGCAGTTACAAGCTTCAAAATAATGTTTAAAGTAAGTCTTTAGACCTCTTATTGAGAGTGCTGGGACCAATTGAAGTGTTTTCTATTTAATGAAATAACCTTTAAGATATGTATTATTTTGGTATTTTTATTGCAGAACAAATTTAAACTAATTCCAAAGAAGTCTTGTACAAAATATGATAAGAATCCGCTTAACCGTTTCAAAGATCTAGCAAAACCAAAAACGTTACCCCAGCAAAATCTCGAATAACTTCGCAACCGAAGAAAGAACAAATACAAAATAAGGCACAACATTTACTTCATTTAGACAACTAATTTTATAGCTAGTATTTATTTAAATATTCCCATTAGAAAGAAAAAGGTCTGGCTGGGGTAACGTTACCCCAGCAGGAAATGTTTTTGTGAAATAATTAAAAAACTATAAGCGCAACAAATTTAAAAATGTGCGCAACAATTACAGAAGCCGCAAAACTAATTATCTATAAGATTCAAATGACCATTTTCGACCACATCTGGCTGAGGTAACGGACACGCTTGCGTCCACTAGACCAGCCAGGCAGTACCTATATTACCTTACCTACCAGTACCTTATTTTATTTTAGTCATTCTTACTCTTACTCCTATTTAGGCTCGAAGAATTTAAGATATGCACTTTTAAAGTAAACAAATGCGGTTTATCTTGACAAGTACCTTGTTAAAGGTTGTAGAAATTAACAGTTAATGTGTTTCCGACTTTAGCTTATCTAAGAGGGCCACGCGTTATTTGGAACTAAGTATCAATTAGTAGCATATGAGTTGCGTTGTGGGCGATTTGCGGTTTTTTGTTTGGATAATTGTAGAGTTGATGCAAGTCTTGGTAACTATCAAAAACTCTTTTGGCTTGGAATAGTTGGAATAACTATTAAAGATTTATGCTAATCTGAAATACACTACAATAATTCTCTTGAATCCTAGATAGCACAGACCTATGTCTCAGTTTCGATATTTCTCTAACACCCGGTTTTTGAATTGAGAATTTGAACTTGTAATAGGTACTTTAGCATTAAGTCGCCCGCGGAATTGAAAATTCCAACAAAAGGTTTGACAAGTTCTAAACTTCAAATTCTCAATTCAGGAAGCTTTTGTAAATCCATTTACTTACATACTTTAATTTGTATTTTATCTTCAATATTTAGTAGGGTCAAAATTGTCGGCCTAAAATAAGACAATTACCCACTTATAACGACTTCTAAGCAGTGTTGGTCCGACATACTATCCTTCCATTTTTTTTTTTTCTTAGCCTGTTCGGTGTCCCGCTGCTGGGCAAAGGCCTCCCCTTTTTCCTTTCAAAGCTCTCTATTTCGTGCGATTTCTGGCCATGTTGGCCCCGCAAACATGATGAGGTCGTCACACCACCTTCGCCGCGGTCTACCTCGCCGGCGATGTCCTCCTTCAGGCGTCCAGTGAGTGACGATCTTTGCCCATCTAGCCGGGTGCATTCGTGTGACGTGGCCGGCCCACTCCCACTTCAGCCTGGCTGTTTTTTATTTTATTTATTTTAATTTAATGCACAATGTACACAACCAATTTTACGTGCTAAGCTTAAACTAGTGAGTACATGACCCTGTTAGGGCGCAGCAAGATAACTTAAAACTAATATTGCAAAAGAGGTATCCAATATCACATAAATATCATTAGGAATTAAATATTAAATTAATTAAATTTATATCTAACGTTTCACTTCATTTACTTAATAACAATTGTCTGAGTGTCTTAAAGTTTAAATTAATCACTGAAAATTTTAAGTTGAATAAACCAAACATAACTTGATTATTAATTAATAGAAAAAATATAAAATCATAAATATATCATCACTATGTCAAATCAAATTAATAAAATCACAATATAATGTTAACATGATAAAAATAAAAATATAATAAAGATACACCATTCGATATTTTTTTATTTTATTTTTATTTGTTTTTTTTTTCTCCAACATCCGCTACTTGAGTTATGTAGCGCAGGGTGGTGTTCCTAACGCGGTCTGTTCGCTCGACACCTAATATGCTGCGCTCCATTGCCCGCTAGCAAATCTTGAGTTTGGACTTCTGTTGTTCAGTATCTAAGTGACCAATTTTGTGCACCATAGGTTAGGATGCACATATCGATGAGTTTTCTTTTCCGTCCATACTAATATTATAAATTAGAAAGTAACTCTGTCTGTCGATCTGTCTGTATGTTACCTTTTCACCCATAAATCACAGAACGGATTTTGACAAAATTTGGAAAGGACATAGATGGCACCCTGAGGAAGGACCTAACCTAACCTAACCTCGTTAATTCCAGGGTGATGCAGCAAGCAGGCGAGTGGTACAAGCAGAACAAACAGTTGAAGCGGCGCAGCACCGCGCTCATACAAGCCTTGCCGGCTAAAGCGGTGGAGATTGATCTCACGGACTCTATTGATACAGGTAATAATTATACCTACCTCAGGGTAAGGGGAATGGGCAGTTGCCCGCCAGACACAACACTCGTCTGGTCGGAGGATCCTCCCTTTTCTATGGTGGATGAGTGAACTTTACACCCTGTTCCTCATACCCCTAAAAGTTGATAAAAGTTACTTGACAAGCGACCTAATGTTGGCCTAGAAAAGTGAAGTACTTACATGTAATGAAACTAGAGACTAGACTTTTTTTGCGGGTTAGTCCGAAAGGGATACCGGGACCTTGGCAACAGGCAACTGAAGGAACACGGGTGGGTTTTAGTCAGTAAAAGTCTGACACGCCCTTCCGCTCCGCCCAGAGCGGGAGAAGTCATTGGATGAATACCCAACCTCAAAAAAAAAAAAAGGGTAAGTGGAATGGACAATTTGCATTTTTGTTTTTGACAAAATTGTTGCCAATATAATGGCCCAGTTTACAGTTATAATCTTAAATGATTTCCGCCTTTAAGTTCTACAAAACGTGTTTTAACCACTAACCAGAGTACTTATAACAGTGTAATCAGGGTGTAGTTATCAAGGTCACCTCAGACTACATTTTTCTGACTTTTAGAAGCCTATTCGAATCAGCTGCTAAGTTTCTTTTTACTTTACTTTAGGTGCCAGAATTTTGACGCACATAGCTAACTTTAATTTGGCCTAAAGGACCAAACTGCGAAGCAAACCCTTCAAACACATTAATTAACTATTTAATTTCTATTCCAGCTTCAGACGCAAGCAGTAACGAAGAAGTAGAATTCCTAAAGCAAACAGTATCGGAGCTCAGTCGACAGATAGCGACGCTACAGACGGAGCTCAACGCGGCCAAACTGCAAGAGTTTGAGGCGCAGGAAGCTAATGTGGCTATTGGACAGGTACTTAACTGATTTAAATACACTCATAAATATTAGCTGTGCACATCGTAGTTTCTGAAGTATTCAGAGCGATACCGATTCCTTGATGCCAAAACAACAAAATCTTGGCAACTATTTATATTTTCTTACAGATTTTTTTTCTATCCGAGATTTTTAAATCCTACGGTCGCAAAAAAAAACTGTCTGAGGAATCAGAATCAGAAACAGAAATTTATTTGGTAAAAAAAACCGAAAGCCGAAACTAGTCGAACAAATACTTAAGTAAAGACATAAACATTAACAAATATTAATTTCCAATTTTCCAGGAACTAGAAGCTGAAAAAGAGAAATCCTCGGCCCAAGAGAAGGAGCTACAAGAGCTTCGCATACAAATAGAGAGACATAACCGAGTGTCCAAGTTGTTAATGGAAGAGGTGACCGGACTCAAGAACAACGCGGACACGGACCGAGCGATGGCGGAGACGTGAGTTGTTGCTTACCTTCTTCGTGTCTATGGCACGACAGTTTATTTAAGTACTTATTCAATTTTGTTGGCCCAAAACTTCGCCACGGCGCCGTCGTCAGTGGCACTGCAGAGGTTACAGGGCGCGTCTCGCCTTAACATAATGACTAAGCTGCTTTTTATATGTTTTTTTAGGGTTCCGTACCTAGTTAACAAGGAACCCTTAAAGGTTTCACCATGTCCGTCTGTCAGTCTGTTTAGCGTTAAATCGTTTGTGAGGACCCGAAATATGATGAGGCAGTTTCAAGGCGAACTTAATATTATGATGTATTTTTCCATCTATGGCAAGGCTGCCCCACCGATTTAGAAGGTGGCCCATAATTTTGATTCCTTGTAAGCCGGCGGGCCCAACTTCTTGTAAATACAACTTGCCTACAGTATAGCTATTAACATTAAATAATATAAAAAAAAAACTTCCTTCACTGATACAATAACTTATCAATATTTGGCGATAAATCTGAGGTCGTTAATAAAATCAAGTCCAAAAATATGTTTTATTGTTGGCGAGAATAGTTCATAAGAAGGAAAATATTTTTTAGACCTGGTTTGAAGTCCTGAAATCTGTTCTGAAAAGGCTATCGCTAGTTGGTAGCTTTTGGCGGGCTACTTGTTGGCCCGGGGGTTGGTAATAATTGGTCTATGATAATAATAGGTCTATGGTAATGATTGGTCTATGGTAATAATAGGTCTATGGTAATAATTGGTCTATGGTAATGATTGGTCTATGGCAATAATTCCAATCGAAAAGATTTTATAAAGACGTTTACTCTGTCTACAGTTACAAAACCGAAGCCCGCGCGGCCAAGAAGCGCGTGAAGCTGCTCACACACCAGAGCTCCCTCCTGCTCGGCGAGCTCGCGCTGGACGAGCGACTCATGTTGTTGCTCAGCGAGGTGGACAGTCTCAAGGACGCGCTCGAAGAACAAAACGCAAGGCATAGAGACCAGCTTGATGACCTGCAGGTAACTAAAGGGTTATAGAATCTTCTTTCGGTATATTTCTAGGATAAAAAGTAACCTTTATGTATTACTAGCTTCTGCCCGCGGCTTCGCCCGCGTGGTATGTCGATAAAAAGTAGCCTATGTCCTTCCCCGGGATGCCATCTATCTCCTTACCAAATTTTATCGAAATCCGTTCAGTGGTTTAGGCGTGAAAAGGTAACATACAGACAGACAGAGTTACTTTCGAATTTATAATATTAGTATGGATTCTCAAGGCTAAATATTTTTATAAAATCATTTAATATATAAACTAGCTGCGCCCCGCGGTTTCACCCGCGTACGTCTCGGTCCTATGGGAATATCGGGACAAAAAGTATCCTATGTCCTATTCTAGGTCTTGGTCTACCCATGTACCAAATTTCATCTTAATCTGTTCAGCCGTTTTAGCGTGAAAACATAACAAGCAAATAAACAAACAAACTCACTTTCGCATTTGTAATATTAGTTAGGATTAGGTTAGTAGCCCACTGGTTTTGGGAACAAGGTCCAAGCTACCGGTGGTCAGGGCTCCTGAGAGAGGAACATACTAAGGATACGCGCCGTGTAGTACCGCTTTCTGGATCAAGCCCTTGATCCAGCCGCCTAACGAGAGCCTTCTCGGGTGTTGGTCGAGGCTCTTGGATATTAAGCCATTGGCTGATACAACTATCGGCACAATGATCGTAAGTCCACATCCCACATGTCGACAACCTCGCGAGCCAAGTCAGTCTTATTGTTATTACGAGTTAGGAACCTCCAGTAGCGTCCCTCAATTCAGTAACCTTCCATTCTCATATCAACACATCGTTTTAAAACCACCAATTTTACTTCACAGTTAAAACTAGCCGAAAAACACGAAGACACTGACATTCTCCTTTGGGAGGAGAAGATAAAGCTGGCAGAAGAAGACGCGCAGAAGGCAGTAGAACGGGCAGAGAAGGCAGAGAAGAGACTGCAAGAGATGGAGAGGAGTAGACCTGTTCAGAAGAGGTCTAATCTTATGTCGAGGATCTCTTACTTCGAGAACGCGGGGGAGAAGAAGAAGGAAGAAGAAGTAAAGGAGGAGGTTGTTGAAGTTGTTGGTGAGTGGAACTGAAACTAATACTTGTTTATTACTAAGGGCGAATTTCACCAAACTTTTATACCGAGTATAAGTCTTATCCTGCCAATAAATTTAGAAATTTTTGAGTTTTTCCATACAAAAACTGTCAGACAACAATTTTATTCCACGTATACTTTGATGAAATCAGCCCTTAGTGTATTTTTGATTTTGCTTTGTTGTAATTGTGGTTGTAATATTTTGATCAAATAATTTACTTACCTTTTTTTCTCTAATCGATGGTTTGTTGTGTATTACTTGATCCGGTAAGTGGCCAATTTCATCGCTACATCAGAAACTTTTTTTTAATGCCTGCAAAATTGTAGGATTAGGGACCACCTCAGCAAGTGCGCCTTATCTAGTCACGAGCACTGCATTCACACTAGGTTTGGGAAGAATCCATAATCCCCCATTTTGCCATATTATGTTACTATAAGAAGTTCTTGCAAATTACAATGTTGTACAAAAAGGTGTCGTTATAGTTAATTGATTCAGGCGTGACTTTGCGGAAATCCATTATAAAATACAATAGACGCTGATATATTTAGTAACCTATTCCGCTTGACTATTCTTCAAGAGTCATAAAAACCCTGTAAGAAATCGACACGTGTTTCACCTCTCAACGAGGCATCTTCAGGATGACGATTGACCAATTGCAAACCAGAACGCGACGCTGGACGCAGAGACGCTCTGCGTCCAGCGCTCGGTGTGGTAACACGTCGTGGTAACACATATTTTAGGTGTCGTTATATTACTCCTGATGCTATTCTAGGTTCTAATAGCTTGCGTTCAACAAGCCTTATCTCACTATTATTATTGTACCAATTCCAGCGCCACCAACAGAACCAACCCCGCGCCCCCCCTCCCCCTCCCCCTGCCCCGCCCCCGCGCCCCCCGCGCCCCCCGCGCCCCCCGCGCGCGCCCCCTCCCCCCCGCGCGCCCCGCCGGCCGCGCCCCCGCCCCCCGCGATGCCGCCCCCGCCCCCGCCGCCCCCGCCGCCCCCTGCTCCGGTAGCCTTCGAGTTCGGGCAGGCTGATGATATGGCGAACATGTTGGCCAACAAGAGTGGTACGCTGAAGAAGAGTAAGCAGAATGGAGCCGAGTGTGGTGAGTTGAAAACGTTGTTATACCGAATTCTTCTTTTTCTCTCGTACTCTATGATCATTTAAAAAATGTGAGTCAGCAAAGTGACAGCAGGTCAGATTGCCCAGGGCCAGCAGGAAATGTATGTACCTATGCATCGCGACTATACAGGGCGTCACACGGATATGCCACATGGAGGGAAAGTACCTTGAATATTGTGGATGGAACATTTTACTGAAAGAAAACATTATTTGAATTTAAAAAATAATTTAAACTGCATTCATAGATATTTCAATAATTACATGGTTGAACCGGAAATCGAACCCAACCATGAGAAAAATAATCACCCTGTAGCTTTATCATACCGATCGAAAGGCTACATCATAAGGATTATTTTTTGCTAAATAACATAGTGTCACAAATAAAAGGAAGAACATGAATTTTAACATTTGGTGTGAAATTTTGTCCGGAAAAATGAAAAGTCATTAGATCATCAACAAATTTTGTCGTTGCATACAACCAGGTACCAACTAATTACGTATCTCTTTATCATTTTATTATGCACTTAAATTATAATAGGGAAGTGATGCGTACTTCTCAAGTGAATACATTACTAATAAATGTACCCACTTGAGAAGTACGCATCATTTCCCTATTATAATTTAAGTGCATGATAAAAATAATCCTTATGATGAAGCCTTTCGATCGGTATGATAAAGCTACAGGCTGATTATTTTTCTCATGTAACGGGTTCGATTCCCGGTTCAACCATGTCATTATTTATAATATTTAAGAATGCAGTTTAAACTTTTTTTTTATTCGAATAATGTCTTCTTTCAGTAAAATGTTCCATCTACAAATATTCAAGGTACTTTCCCTCCATGTGGCATATCCGTGGGACGCCCTGTATATATGAAGAAGTATGGGGGAGACCTTTGCCCAGCAGTGGAACAAAATAGGTGAAAAAAAACCCCAAAAGAATGTCCAAATATTTTTCCTTCAACTAACTCATTTCTCCTTCCCAGGCGGTGCCATAGACGCAATAGTAGACCAAATAAAAGGTGGCAAGTTTCAATTAAAGTCCACCGATCGGTCGGTGTCAGAGAAGAAGGCCAAGGAAGAACAGCCTGAGGCCGTGAAGGAGATGCTGGCCATCCTGGGCACGCTGCGCAAGAGGCGCGTCGGGACCAGGCCTGGCCTTGTGGCTGACGGGGACTAGGGACTGAGCTGTATGTTACTTATCCTGATACTCAAGGTGGGTACCTCTCAATGTAGCCTGCGAAAATCAAAATTTCTCACGCTCGTTCGTCAAATTGCCGCGGATTTTATTTGGATCTAGCATGCAATTTGACGTAAGAAATTTTGAATTTTGCGATTTACATGTACGGACCCCCTTATCACCAGCGCCAGACGTAGCTTCAAAGATTTTGTTCATCTTTTTAGCGTGTCGGTAGCAATCTAAAATAAAGTGTGAATCTTTTGGCGCCCAAATGACGTTGACAGGAGCGCTGTTGGTAAACAGTTGTGATTGTTTTGTGAAATGTATTGAAAAAACAAGATTGAGCGTTAGTTCCGATTTTGGCCACGCGCCAAAATATCCTTATAAAGTTATGTTTTCATGACGTTGTATTCGCTTGACATTATTTTCACACAAATATCAACTTTACAGTAATGAAAATTAGGTTGGTTTCAGAATGACTAGTACGAATTATTTACAATTATATCTAATTACTAGTTAGCTATACATGTATATGTATAGCTTGATGTGACGTCATTTAATTATGTAAAACATGATGTCAAGTGTCCCATCGTTTGCTGAATAGCACTATGAACATTTTATTTAAGAATTTGCAAGACGACATGCGACATCGTAAAATTGTAGGTACTAATGTGTGTTTGAAGTTATGTTTGACGGTTTAACTAGTTCAGGCTAATCCAAATAGATTAAGTTTGGTCTAAGCATGTCCTCTAAACGTATAGTAAGTAGATGGCTATAAATTGTGCTATTATTATGTTTCATAAATGTTTCTATTATTATAAAAACAAAATGAAAAAAAAAAGAATGTAGTAATAGAATATGAAGACAATGTTATACGACGCTAGGAAGAATACTTATAAATAATTAACAGACATATCTATAGGAATTGACTATTTTAAGAGATTATTAAGAACTTGAAATATCACAGTATGACATTATTGATAATTTTAATATTGATATTATAATATAACTATTATGAAAAAAAAAACAAACACCGGTTTCTGAAATTTCGCATATCCTAGCCAGACTATCAAAGTCGTATCAAGTGATTTAAATGGCTGCGTTCTTTAGTCGGCCATTACAGAAGATAACATGGGTTTAACAGGCTTTGAGCTAAGCTTTTCAGAAACCTGGTAATAATATTACATATCTAAAGAAAAAGAAAGACGTTTTATACAAATTTTGTAAATGTAAAGTACACGAAAAGTGCCTTAAAAATGTGTGTAGTAGTGCCAATTGTATTAGTATTATCCGCCATCTTTGTCAGTGTTGCCATTAGAGTAAATATTAAATGTTGAATAGTAGAAAAAAAGATATTTTGACGCAATTTTAAATTATTTTAGTAATAATATTGGCATCGAACAATATGGAAATTATTTCATAATTGGTATAGGTTGTGTATTAGAAATGATATTAGTACGTTTTGTATTTATAATGATTCCAAAATTTGATTGTGATTACAGCATTTATTTTTTAAATGCATCTAGATTGCATTTTTAATTGTGACAACATGCAAAAGAGAATTGAGCTTTTTAGCAATCGTTTTTTTTATCTGACTGATCTCTAGTTTAAATCATAAAATATTTTAACATTCGATATCATTGTAAAATGATTGAAAATTGATTAACCATTCAAGCTTTTATACTTTCCTTAACTACTTATTTGAATTTTAACATGATAATTTCAACCAGATATTAGGTTGACCGAGACATTATTATGACAATTATAATAATTAGTATAATTTTGTGACTTATTAGTTTTAGTTAATAACGTCATGATCTGAATACTCTAAGATTTATATTTAAAATTGTATAGTTTATTATATTGTATAGTTATTGTGAATTCCTTCCATTATCTTGTACAGGTTTAAATACATTTTAAAAATTGTGGTTAAAAATTGTTCCATTTTATACATGGCTCAATTAAGAATAAAGCAAAAGCATTGTAGATTATAAAGGTAATATGGGTCTGTTTCAAAGTGTCTAGATGGGCAATATATTCCGGAAGAAAAACTGAGCAGAATTTGTATAATCCAGATGAGAATTCCGAAACTTTTCCGGAATATCGGACCTTTTACAGCTTGGGAAACAGGCCCGATTTTTTAAACATTTCATAAAAGTCCATTTACGAATTTTTTTTTTTTGTTTGTGAAACATGGTTTTAAGTATGTATTTAGATGTGTCCAAGTATATAATTGATTGTATACTTACTAAAGTTACCCGCGGTGCCATTGTGTTGACGTCGAAATTGAAGGATTTTGTAAAGTATTATTTACTGTAGTCCTAAGTATACACTGAAGTTTTTATTATACAATATAGATATATCAAAATAGTATGTGTTTTTTTTAATTTATTTAAGGTTCCTTTTACCAGATAGGCTCAGGCGCATTTCACCATGTCATCATCACTTTTTTGTCTTGCCCTTGTTCCTATTTATTGGGGGTCGTTGCAACATAGCGTTTTCTTTCATTAAGTCGTCATCGCCGTTGTAAGCCCCTTCAAATAGTTTTTCGCAAATATCTCAAAAACTACACATTCTAACTCAAAGATAATAAAATTTTCATCTCCACCTTATATTACACCCCCCGGGATATTTTAATAATACTGGACGTACATATGTATATCCTGGGGTATATCCTAGGATGAAAATTTCATCATTTTATACTTTACTATTAATTAGGTATATCGTCCATTCGTATTGACTTACACCTAAGAAAAACAATATTATCATGATAAAAATAGTAATCGTTTCTCATAAAATATACAAGGGAGTGAGTACAATAAATATCACATGCACGCTGGTCACGGTGGCCGCGTTGGTGTCGTCAATGAAACTGGGGAACAAGAATTATTCTTAAATAGTAGCCCCTTTCAATAACATAAATATTGAATTGATTAAAAAAAAAAACGAGCGAGCCTTACAGTAGTCGCTTATGATGTGTAACATCCAATCTGACATCTCACCTTGATTCTATGCAACTTTGGAAACTCCACGGACAAACTTTTACTTTTTTTAAATAAAAAAAATTGTTAAAAAAAATTGTTTACATCATTCATGTTGAAATGATACACAATAACAGTTCTCACATGTATAATTTCAACATGTAGAATGTAGAAAGCACGCTAAAAGCGTCCGCAATAAAATAATAATAAAAACGAAAAAAAATTTAAAAAATTGGTATGCCATGGCAGTGATGGCAGCTAAGAGAAACCAGACAATTGACGGCGCCCGTTCACGAACACGATCATGGATCAGCACCATTCAACTCAATCATTTTGAAGGCTGGTAAACATTTGTGATATTTTATTGAAAAAACAAAATCGGGGTGTTAGTTCCGATTTTGCCCACGCGCCAAAAGATCCTTGTACAACGAATGCCCTTCAAAAGCTTGAAAAAAAGACAATAAATAGTTTTATGTGGACTTGTGTAAATTAAACCTTATGGAAAATAAAACGAAAAAATAAAAACAAAACAATAAAATAATAGACATTTATTTTTTAATTCTCATTCTACGCATTAAGTAACGATTTTTCTCATATTCATTATTAACTTGTACTGGACGGAGTTATTATAATTAACAATAAATAACTATAAAAAATTATGCCAACGGTACTTATTCAAAGATTCTACTATAGTTCTTTATACATTAAAATAGAATTAAAATCATCGTAGCACAAAACAGAGGATAAAATAAAAAATATTAACAAAACATAATTATTTAGATTTTCCTATCAAGATTCATCTAAAACTTAAAGAATAGACATTATATTATGTAAACTAAACAAATACACAGAGGTACAGAGGCTGCTTGCGTAAAACGAAAGAAAATAGGATTTGGTCACTGGGAACACCTTGAAATAGATAAAACTATTTGCAAAACCAACACATGCACGGTAGTGTAAACAGCCAAGTTCGGAACATAATGAATTAATATTATTAGTTATAAACGCTTTATAAAATTAAAATAAATACTTTCTGTCCAGAAGACTATGTTACACCATGTATGCACAAGGAGTTTATGAATAACGTTTTTTTTACTAAGTATTTGTTTTCTGATAAATCTTTCAGCATTGCAAAGCTAAGCTAAAGCAGATAGGTACAGTGAGAGTGGTTTTTACTTCAATAAGGTTCTACTACTCTCTTTTTGACTGAAAGAGTCAAATTATCACAGATTTGAAAGCTCAATAAAATTAAGATTTTACTTTATTTTCCTACGTAATACGCAAACGGCTTCATGCGTTCTCTAGTTATGTTGTGTATAGCGAATATAGATTGTAACATGAAGTTAGGTCGTTCCTTCCACGGACTTGCGGGCTGACGGCGGGGACTAAAAATAAACTGAGGGTTATACAGGGACTGATTTTTATAAGATAGCGAAACTTCACATACGCGGTGGGTACCTATATCGGCATTGATAAGTATGTATATCACAATAGGTCATCATCACCTGTCTAGCCCTTTCCCAACTATGTTGGGGTCAGCGTCCAGTCTAACCGGATGCAGCTGAATACCAGTATTTTACATGGAGCGACTGCCTATTTCTCCTCCACAAATCCCTTATCTCAATGGGTATCGATAGATATTAGATTTGTTTTTTATTGCTCTTAGATGGCAATACCGTATCATGTCCATGAAGTTTCGCTAACTTCAATTTAACCCTGTAAAATTTGATTTCTCTAACTACTTTTTGTTCTAAAATCATCTGAGAATTTACTACTTTGTTCTAGGATTTAAGTACTTTCTATGAATTGATGCTAGAAATAAAATATAAGTAGGCTTGAAGATGAATCTAAATATTTTTACAATAATTGACGAAAGAAATAGCACGAGAAAGCATAAATATTTCATTTCTAAAACCTATTCGACACAAATTTACAGAAAAAAATAATAATTTCGTTGGTACTTAATCTGGTGGATGAAAGCCGCTTTTCTACTTCATAAGAAATCGCAAAACAACAAAATTATATGCATTTAGCCTTAAAATAGATGTAACAGTCCTTAGACCTGCAACAGCAATCTTGTTGTAACGTGAATAAAATGCTTACTTATAAATAAAGTTATGCAAAATCACATTGAAGCTAAAATACTTAATTACTGTGGAAGGACTGTAACATAGCTTGTCGCAATTTCTTCCAAAGCGAAAACATGCAGCTAATCTACTACGCTTAAATGGGCAACTTATAATTGCGCAATTTTTGGCAACTGCTTTAATACAATACAAGCATTGCAGTAAATTGCTTGTTGCTGAGCGTGGCGTTATAGTTAATTGCACAATTGAGTTGCCGGTGTAAGTGCAGCTTTTGTATTTGACAAAGCAGCCACATAAGTACATTCAAAATAATACATTTCTACATATCTACTTAGGTTTAGGTACTAAACGAAGCATTTTACACTCCAACCAATGTTCATGACCCAAATTTGGACACCGCGCTCTGTGCGAAATGTTCACTAAGTTTCGGATATTTTGTCAGGGGAACAAATGTTCTATTTTTTTTGTTTAGGTATAAAATGAACCTTATTTCATGAACTATAAGGTTCAGATCCGTGTATGAAACACTTAGCCAAGTAAAGTTAGCGTCTCTTACGAATATGAAACTTAACCTTATAAAGTCAATGTTCATATTTGTATGAAACGCTTTATCACATTCGCTTATACGTTTAATAACATTATGCACGTGAGAATAAGGTTCATATTCGAATGAAACACAGAAAAGTAAAGTAAGCATCGCATATTTGTTTAAGTTTAATGTTGATAATTTGATATGCGTGCGTACAAAACGCTTAATCATATTCACTTATATCTACTTTTATGAACATTAAACCCATAAGGTTCAAATTCGTATGAAACGCTTACTTAGCAAAGTGTTAAAGTGCTAGTCTGCTAATCTCACCTTTAGAAGTTAGGTATGTACCTACGAGGAGCAAATTACTGTTTAATAAAAATATTCCCCTGACAGATCCCTACAGTGTCGTAAGCAAGGTCCTTACGTGGAGAACTCCCTCAGTTTGTCGACGACGGCGCGTCTGTTCTTGGCGATCCAGTCAATGTTCACCTTCGCCTTCTCGATGGCTTGTTCCACGCTGAGCTTGGAGTCAGCCAGGAACTTGGAGTTCCTCTCGCGCCAGGATAGGAACTGTTGATCAAAAGTTCAAAATAAAAAATAGAACCTGAAACATTGAAAGGGCGCAAAAATATAGGTAAATGGCTTACAATCGCGGCTTCGCCTGTGTGGTATGTCGATAAAAGTAAGGTTAAGCTCTACCGTTGTGCCAAATTTCATCCAAATCCGTTCAGCCATTTTAGCGTAAAAACGTAACAAACAAACAAACTCACTTTCGCATTTATATTATTAGGTAGGAATTTAAGATTGATAAACAGAAAAAATTCTATAGATGACATGGATAGACTAGGCTGGCATTTGATTGTACGAGATTGAACATTGTTAGTATCTGAGACCAAGATCATTCCGGTCAGTTAATGCATGAATGGCCCAACTGCACGGCAAACACTTTTCCTTTTTTGCTTTTTTGATTGCTTTTCGATTGATTTCATTTTCTGTATCGGGAGAAGAGACTAGTTATCAGGAGATAGTCTAGTGCAGTGTTACTCAAAGTGTGCTCCGCGGGGAGACTCTGTGGGGGCTCCGCGAAATTACTGGTTACAATGAACCAGTATTTTCGCGGATCCCCCACTGAAGCTTTGAGGAGCCCAGTTTTCTCAAGAACTAATTTTAGATTAGGCAGCATTTGCTTAATTACGTGTCCATGCAGTATACAATGGAACTACAACTAGGCGCTTTACTTTTTATACGCGATACTGCTCCTACGTAAAAAAAAAAACGAAACTTGGACCCTGTGAAATAAGATTTGCAACATCTGAAAAAACGACGAACGGTTTTGATTATTCAAAAGTTCCGTAAAAAATTTCGTTTTCCAAAAGGGTTCCGTCGCCAAAAAAAGTTTGAAAACCGCTAGTTTAGTGTGATGTTCTGTTTAAAAATACATTATAAAGTAGGTTATAGAACATACGTTGTCGAGCTCCGTCTGCGTGGTGAACTGTTCCAGCAGAATCTTAATGATGTGGCCCACGCGACGACCCTGTCCTTTGAAGCTGGAAAGTAATTAAATTGCATTGTAAGTAAGCTACCAACATGGAATATACTTATCATTATAAGACTGCGCAAAGACTCAGTTCACACAAAAAAAAAAACAAAAAACTATCCAATGCATGAACCACTATTTTCGGTCACGTGAAAGCTGAATTTTCTCTTTGAGGTTACAAATAAGTACGCAATATGTGCTATGCATACATAAATGCGCGCTGACGTGGGCCTAACGCAATGAGACATCATCGTTTGTACTTCATGTGCGTGCAATGGCTTCCCCGAGCGGTGATACATAAATCTGACTATGATCTGTTCCAACAATATTTGGTGAAAGTGTAAACAAACCCTGTTCAGTTCTTACGCTATCAATCACTAAAGGTAACTCCAATCAACTGTATTGAGAAGGTATAAAGAATCATGGCGACATATTCCTATAATAATATCTCACCACTTTTTCCAAGTTTATTTTATTTTATTGTAATTGGAAAAACAACGACGAAAAAAGATTAACTAAGTACATAATTATACACCGTGGCATTTTAATCGTCTTTCATCCGCAGCCCACTTCATGTATCCAATGACTACTACACATTCATAAAAAAAAAGATAGGTATTTATGAACATTTGAGTAATTAAAAAAATAAAAAATAATTCAATAGTAAGACGCATGACGTAGTTTGAAACACCCTGTTATGAGCGCGGTCCGAGCATTGCGTTCCAAAGGCGGCACGGACTGAAGCGGCGGCATCTTTAACAGAGTTCATTCCCCCTATTGCAAAAATGCGTGTAACCTTTTTTTCTTTTAATGCCTACGGAATAGAAGTCAAAATCGGTTGAACGGACTGTATAAAGGTTTGTTTCAATATCTAATCTTATTTCAAATGGGGTATAGGTACATCGTAAGTGCAGATTAATAAAAAAGAAAGTTACAAACATACGGCCGATTTCAATAACTGATCAATTTGTCTTCGTTCGACCCTATTGAAGATAGAAATTTGACTCATGTCTACTAACCTAGCAAATAACAAACAAAAGATATGTAGTTACTGAAATTGCAGTCCTGGCACTTGCGGGTTGATCACACCTCGGTTGCGTAACATTTTCAGATTATTGCGCAGCGTACAATCTCCTTGCTCCCCGTAAATTGTCACCACTCACTGCGTACAGGCGCACCATTTGTAGGTACTCGATATTCGAGTATCGATAGTTCCTCATAATCATTGTGAATACCTACTTCACAATGATTATGAGGAACTATTCACTTCTTGCACTGTAACGATCGCGAACAACGTTTGATATTCGGTAGCGCGCGCGCACTTCCACTTCCGGTATTCGGCCGCAACTGAGACGATGCGAGCGAGATTGACCTTCACTTATTTTTCGAGTGAAAGGGGCGGGGCGTGACACGCGCGGTTCTACTCAAAGGATAGCATTAGAGCTCCTCATTGGATGACAGTCCACGTGGACTATGCTTGATTGGCTTTCGGTATTGGAATGATCTACTCGACCCGTGCGCTGCGTAGGTATGTTCTACCGTTTGATACGTAAACATTAATAACAGAATGTTTCAGAATTCTAATGCAATATTTATTTTTCTTTGTACCTATTATATTAATTAATGGTAAAAAAAAAAAAACGTGTCTGGAGGTATTTTATGTCGGATACATTGACTGGACCACCTTTGTAAGACGATTAAAATGTCACGGTGTATAAAATTACCTGAATTGTCAAATAAAAATATCTCAAATAATCAAATTAAAGCATTCAATTCGTAAGTGGCATTACAAATTGGAAACCACCTACTTTTAATTTTCATCAGATACTTTTGGAGCAGGCTTGAAAAGTGGAGGTTGCCGGAATAAAAAACTCACGCATTGTAGATGTCCTCGATCCTCTGGTACACGAAGTCCTTGGCGACGTAGTAGCCGACCGGCGAGCGGATAATGTTGGCGATGACGGCGCCCGCGTCCTGTCGCCGCACCTCCGAGCCTTCGGTTATCGTCCACTCCAGGTATCTGATGTTTAAAACGAGTTCATGAAAAGTAGGTACGTCCATTAAAATGTAAGTACCTACAACATAATACAGGTTGTCAGGGTAAACACCGTTGTCACTAAAACCATGGGTAGTTGACTTAAATATAAAAACAAATGACCGAGTAAAAACAAAAAAAACGTTATTTTCATTAAAAGATTTTAAAAAGTTTCTATCCGACACCGTGCTCGCTAGCGAAACAGCTGACTAACTGAGGGAAGGGTCGCGCTCGCGGCCGGTCAGGTCACGTCCCGCACCCCCCGCCCGTGTTGAGACGCAAGTTCGTTGCCCTAGCGTATAGGGTAACGAACTTGCATCTTTTGTGGTGAAATGGGATTATAAAAAAAGCAAAAAAATATTGAAATTTTCCATTGATTTTACGTTCTATAAATGACACCAAACTACTGGTTTCAAGGATAACGATGTTTACCCTGTATAACATCAGTCCTGTATTTCCCAAAGGGCGGAGGGCAGAGGTTTACGTAATTCCTTTTATGTAATTCCTACATGAAAACGGAATGGCAGATTCATCGTAATCTCAATCGGAAGACGACCATTCAGGCTTATCGATGGATAACTCTCTAATGGGAACCGATCACTTTTCCGATTTTTTTTGTTCGAATTTCATTTTACCGAAATCTATTGACCGACGTCTATGTGCTATATGCATTATTTGAAATATTTTTAGATCATCGAAGTATCAGTGTCATAGGTTTTACCGAACTATATTTCGCCGATTTACAGAATAACTTTTTTCATTTATCAAATGATTTATTTGCCATATTTTCACTACACCGAAACATCATTTTACGGAATATTATTCGGTCACAAACATAAAGCCGGTTACTTGGCAGCATTTTCAATATAAAATTAATATATAGTGTCATAAAAAGTTATCGTTTCAGATGGTTTTGAAGCTCACCACCGCAGCTCCGGCCAGCCTCAGCCGCGGCGGCGGGCCTTCAAACCACCTGCTCCTCAGCTCGCGGGCCGCCCAAACCCCGCAGCGCCGGAGCCGTGAAAGAAACAATGCTTGCTGCATGTTGCATGCCTGCTTGCATGTTACATGCCTGCTTGCACGCTGCATGCCTGCTTGCAAGCCAACATGCCTGCTTGAATAATGAGTGTTCGGCAACATAATACTTCGAACAAATGTTATTTCGGCTAAGTGTAAATTCGGTAAAAAGTTTTTCGACCAAACTAAACGTCGGAGTAACGAAAAATATTGAATTGATAACAGGTCAACTGATACAGTGGCAGACGTGACTTCGATAAAGTAAAAAAAACGAAACGATAATAGATGAAAAGTTTTAGGTGTAATGAAATTCGGTCAATTAATTTTCGAACTTATTTTAGGTAACCCTCTCAAATGACGTAAAGCAAACGAGTTAGAACAAAACTTCCTGCTTCTAGTGCACACACGACTCTAAAAGTTAAAAATCTTCTCTGAATCCAATACTCACTGCGCCAGTATCCATATCTCCCTGGTGCACGTCAGAGCCTGCAGCAGTGCGTCCCTGGCGGCGGCGACGTTAGCTCTCTGTTCTCGCGCGAGAGCGAACCGCCAGTGCAGCACGCTGCCGCGCGACACGCCCACGCAGTACACCGTGCGGCGCAGGTCTAGGGGGATGCTGGGGGAGGGAGTGTTACATGTTAGTGCAGCACGCTGCCGCGCGACACGCCCACGCAGTACACCGTGCGGCGCAGGTCTAGGGGGATGCTGGGGGAGGGAGTGTTACATGTTAGTGCAGCACGCTGCCGCGCGACACGCCCACGCAGTACACCGTGCGGCGCAGGTCTAGGGGGATGCTGGGGGAGGGAGTGTTACATGTTAGTGCAGCACGCTGCCGCGCGACACGCCCACGCAGTACACCGTGCGGCGCAGGTCTAGGGGGATGCTGGGGGAGGGAGTGTTACATGTTAGTGCAGCACGCTGCCGCGCGACACGCCCACGCAGTACACCGTGCGGCGCAGGTCTAGGGGGATGCTGGGGGAGGGAGTGTTACATGTTAGTGCAGCACGCTGCCGCGCGACACGCCCACGCAGTACACCGTGCGGCGCAGGTCTAGGGGGATGCTGGGGGAGGGAGTGTTACATGTTAGTGCAGCACGCTGCCGCGCGACACGCCCACGCAGTACACCGTGCGGCGCAGGTCTAGGGGGATGCTGGGGGAGGGAGTGTTACATGTTAGTGCAGCACGCTGCCGCGCGACACGCCCACGCAGTACACCGTGCGGCGCAGGTCTAGGGGGATGCTGGGGGAGGGAGTGTTACATGTTAGTGCAGCACGCTGCCGCGCGACACGCCCACGCAGTACACCGTGCGGCGCAGGTCTAGGGGGATGCTGGGGGAGGGAGTGTTACATGTTAGTGCAGCACGCTGCCGCGCGACACGCCCACGCAGTACACCGTGCGGCGCAGGTCTAGGGGGATGCTGGGGGAGGGAGTGTTACATGTTAGTGCAGCACGCTGCCGCGCGACACGCCCACGCAGTACACCGTGCGGCGCAGGTCTAGGGGGATGCTGGGGGAGGGAGTGTTACATGTTAGTGCAGCACGCTGCCGCGCGACACGCCCACGCAGTACACCGTGCGGCGCAGGTCTAGGGGGATGCTGGGGGAGGGAGTGTTACATGTTAGTGCAGCACGCTGCCGCGCGACACGCCCACGCAGTACACCGTGCGGCGCAGGTCTAGGGGGATGCTGGGGGAGGGAGTGTTACATGTTAGTGCAGCACGCTGCCGCGCGACACGCCCACGCAGTACACCGTGCGGCGCAGGTCTAGGGGGATGCTGGGGGAGGGAGTGTTACATGTTAGTGCAGCACGCTGCCGCGCGACACGCCCACGCAGTACACCGTGCGGCGCAGGTCTAGGGGGATGCTGGGGGAGGGAGTGTTACATGTTAGTGCAGCACGCTGCCGCGCGACACGCCCACGCAGTACACCGTGCGGCGCAGGTCTAGGGGGATGCTGGGGGAGGGAGTGTTACATGTTAGTGCAGCACGCTGCCGCGCGACACGCCACGACGATTGAATCACGAGCAGAGCGAGTGATTCAAGTGTTAGAATCCTGAGCGACGCGAGTGTTTCATGGCCTTCGATATAAATCCGTTTTATTCAAGAGTTGCATACTATACTTTATACCATGACTACGAGAAAAAGAGCTTGAAACTTCGAGTATGCTGTTATGTCAATGTTATGCCTTGCTTTTATAGTACCTACACCGTAGTATAGAATACATACTCCATAATGTCGATAACTTCTTTTTCTTCGACAACTCATTAAAATAAGTTAGGAAAACAGACTGAAAATGTGCCAGAAGCTTGATTTTCCTTTTTCCATTTGCAAAACTCATCGTAGGCTTTGATGTAAACCAGCCGTGATTTGTTGGGTAGCAAGTTTTCTACTATATCGGCCGCCCTCTCTTTCATAAACAAATCTTCTTCATCCATAATAATCAATTTATTATGTAACAATAAACATTTTGTTCGTACAACTTACAATATTTTAAATAGCGTCAATTTACTCATGACAGCAAAGAACACAAAACAGTTTTTCTCCTTGTCGAAAATGTCGACCAATCAAATCGGAGTTTGTATAGCATTGAGATGGAGTTCGAATATATATTCGAACTCCATCTCAATGCTATACAAAAAACATACCAATATTGGTATGTTCTAAATTCAAACACCAAAACAGTGATTAAAAGTGCTTTTTATGCACTGTTTTCAGCGAATAAATTAAGCTTTTTAGAGGGGGAATTGTATAAAAAATATCATCGGATAAATAAACTTACGGGTTGTTCTCATCAGGGTTTTCAGAATCCATCCACTGCTGGAACAGCTGCATAGCATTCTCTTCACAGCCGGGCACCTTCATACGACACGCCCATGCACTTGTCGTCACCTATAAGTCAAATTCAAATCATTGATTCGCATTCAAAGTGAATTTGTATTAAATTATTTATTAAAAACAAAAGTAGTATTTCATCATCATCTGCCGAGCCTTTTCCCAACTATGTTGGGGTCGGCTTCTAGTCTAAAAAAAAGTAGTATTTGTCGTAAACAAAATAACGTGGCGTAAAAAAATTGTAAGTAGCGAAACTTTTCGAGAAAATTACGAGTGCTGTTAAGAACTTGGCTATATACACTGCCATGCACCCATCCAATGACAAAAGTTATACTAATCGCGGTATTTTTTTCCTATCAATGTATCTTTTGCAAAAAAAAGTACTTAAACAATGTTTTTTTTGTGACCTATCTATTATTGGCAGAAGTATTGACTAGGTGAGTAGGTGGTACGGGGCACCTTAGGTACTCAGCAGGGTTGCCAATTTGTGGGGATTTCCCCAAACTGCGGGGAATCTCGAAACTATTGGAGATTTTGTGGGGAGAAGCACTATGCGGGGATTATGTGGGGATTTTAATATACCAATCCAAACCAATATTACCAATTACAAACTTCATTCTACTACATACTCAGATGATGCCATCCGGTAAATTCCAGTCTAAATTTATATTTTTATGGCATCATTACATCAATCTCAATAAATCTTCGGGGGAAACCCCTGCCATAATGTAGCTGCGTGACATTATATTCGAATATTCCTTATAATTGTGTTTTTTTTTAGGTTGTTATTAAGAAATATTTTTGATATATTTTCCTATCGAAATGAGTTTATTTTATGAAATAATTTTGTGGGGAATAAGGATTTTGCTTTCCTCGAATTTGGGGATTTACACCAATGATTTTGAGGAATCTGGAAAATAAGCATTGGCAACCCTGGTACTCAGTTACTACTATTTTGCAGTACCCGAATAGTCCATATTATTTCGTAAAATATCCAGTTACCACCTAACTGTGGTATGCAATAAACAATCGAGTATTGGGTAATTATGAATTAGTGAGCATCTAGTAGGTGCTCAATATGAATACGGCAAAAACTCAACTCACCTGCATCTTAACACTATTCAGATCCTTTCCATTGACTATCCTCTTGGTAGCCAGCCCTCCTGACTTCTCATACGTGTCGCCGATCAGTTTCCTCACGAACTTCTGGAAGGCTCCGTAGTCCGGACTGCGCTTGAGAACGTTCTCGATTTTGGAGAGGGCTTTCAGACCGGTCGAGAGGGGCAGGTATTCCTTCTCACGTTGGAGGTAGCTTGCTAAACTGGAGAGGGGAAAGAATAACGTATCATCCTTTTTTATTGCCAAAAAATAATCATTGGTCAATCAGTCCGATTACTGAAGTCAAACTGCGGTTACGGTTACTTTAGATGCAAACTATTAATATTTGTATTATTACTTCGATACACATCGAGTTTATTTAAGATATTTATTAACCGTTATAAACATCTAGTCTATTTTAGACCTTTGCCTTTAATAGCCCAATAAACCAGCACCTCGATTTACTTTTTCGAACTTGGCTTTCACACTACAATGTTCTCAAATCGTTACCGGTAGATTAAGAATGAAAGCTAGAAACACTCATTTATTCGTGTAGATCAGGTTAAACGGGGCGATAAAAACAGGAACCTGGTTAAGTAGGTATACAAGGTGGTTGAAAACCCAATCTCGAGCCGAGAGTAGAATTAGCTACAAAGTTTTCTTTAGTTATTCTGCGTTAGCAATTTATTTGCCAAACATGTAAAAAAACACGTGTTTTAGGAAAAATAACTGTAAAGCCTACACATAAGCTCGCTTTGTGTTACAACTTCATATTTTTTTATGAATTTTTCAACAGTACTAGTCAGTCTAAAATCAACTTTATTTATACTAGCATAAAGTATATTTTTGTTTAAGTCGAAATAACATCAAAATTGGAAACAAGGATTTAAATAGACCGTTTATTTTTGAGAACCCATTTGTCGTCAATAAATTTTGTTTGCAATGGAATTTGAACTTTGTAGTGAACGAGTTCGTGTTTCCAAATCTTGGTAGGTAAATAACTAAGATTCTAAATTCAAGTTCAGGTAGTCTCAATTACCTGAGCGCCGTATTGTAATCAAGATGGTTGGTCCAGGCCAAGGCGAAGGCATCAGACAGCAGCTGGACCCTGCCCATGACGGGCACCTTGGAGTAGTCGCCGCCCCTCAGCGCGCTCGAGAGCAGCTGCCAGTTGCGCGCGTCGTAGTTCACGCGGTACGGGGCTGCGCGAGAGTGTCATATATGCTTGTATGAGGAAGTTAGATAAAAGCCATCCTGTCGTGCCATTGCTATAATCCGTGCGCGACTGCTAGTCACCGCCTGAAGTTTGTGAGTGGTGAGACGGGGAGATGGACAAAGGCTAGGCCAAGCTAACTCAGTTTGACAATTTTGTCAATGGCGCCCTCACACGTCTCACCCCTCACATACCTCAGACGGTGACTACCAGTCGCGCGCGGATTATAAACCATAGACTTAGAGCGTTGAGAACGCGAGCTGTAGTTAAAAAGCCTATGAAACACAACTGATGACTGATGTATATTGTGTTCTTTAACCTGGGGTAAATAAATGTATTTTGTTTTTATTGTTCTTTGAAACTGGCTTGTTATAGGGCACTGAACCAGACGCAATAGAAGTTTTATTGGTACAACGCCTATCATTTAGTGTCCCTCAAAGTGTTAAGACCTCAAAGAATTCACATGTCAGAACTTGTTCTTTAAACCATTTTCGTTGTTCCATAATGGAGCAATGCTCAGCGTCATAAAAACGCGGCAGATAACTATAAGTGGTTCTAAAACTGCAGGCTTTATTCGCTTCTAGGATGGTAGCGTTAGACTATATGACTTGATATTATCCTCTACATAGACCGATCATCCACAAGAAGCTCTGCAACCATTTCTCCGTAACCGGGGATGTACTTGTACTGTATTTTTGGTCGCCCGGGGCGCCACCCGGACCCTTGGAGGTTTTAAACTCACCGATCATATCATGGTTGAACAGCACCCAGTCATCCTTCCCCGAGCCGTGCTGGAAGGTGTGCAGCTCGCCCACGCCCTCGCTGGCCGCGAGCCACTGCAGGGGAGCGCGCGGCGCCGACACGTCGGGCTCGCAGAGGACGCTGAGCGGGACCCACCACGACGAGCGCGTCGCGGACTTAGCGGCGAGGGAGAAGTAGCGACGCTGGGGAGAGAATAGTGATTAGCATTTATTTGGAAACAGCCTTAACGATTCGGTAATAGAGTCGAAACTTAAGAATGTTGGACGCGCTTTGGACAGTCAACCGGCGGGGTTAATTGCGTAAAACACATAAGTTGGCCATCGATCGCATTGCCTTTACTTTAGTAGTCGCTTTGGCTTGGGTTTTAGAAAACTAGATACTTGTGTACTGGTGAAAGCAGGCGCGGTCATAGGTACCTACCCGTAATGTCTCTGAAGTTTTGTCAGATAATTTAATTTGATCTTGTAAATTAAGTCTGGCGGCCCAGTCCATGTCAATAGGCTCTTATTACATGGGACACAACTGCCGAAATCTGAATGGACTATTCATCATCATTCAGATTTCGCCAGGCCTCGCTAAGGCTTTGTCCACCGCTACGTCAACGAGAACCAGATGACGGCACCGTTGTAGTGATACATACATTTACGATGGCCGCGAATCCACCACACGTCTGTCAACGGGATGTTACGTTCGGTTCGATATTCGTTAAATGTTTCTCGATTGACGGTGGCGGCGCGGCGGACAATCATTATGAGGTTGAATGTCACTTGCACGTCATAAAACGCCAAGGTTAATTTTTGTCAAAGTCATGGGAAAGCTAAAAACGGGGACATAACTACATATACCCTTCTGCCTAACCGTTTGAGGGATACAGCCGTTGTGATATCCTCACCTGTGTAATACTAAGCGACTTTTCCTCGTAGTCCCTAGCGACAGTCAGTATCGGGTACCCAGTCTGCGTAGTCCACGTGTCCATGACTTCCTTCACGGTGACGTTCCTGGTCAGACCGCCGTATTCCTGACTGACAGCTGTCAGTTCGCGCCAGAGGTCGTCCTGTTCCGCGTTGCTGTAGGAGTACTTGATGAGGTAGCTGGTGGAAAAGGGAAAATACAGTGTCATATTATATAAGAAACTAGCTCATGCCCGCGGCCTCGCCCGCGTGGATGTCGGTTATTATATACTAAAACCTTCCTCGAGAACCACTCTATGGATTGGTGAAAAAAGCAAGCAAATCGGTGCAGTTGATAACAGACAGAGTTTATAACAGACAGACGCGGCGGAGGACTTTGTTTTATAATATGTAGTGATGATATACCTAGTTAGATTTCGCGTGCATCTTAGAAACATAGTATGGACACCTTCACTTCAGAATTCGTGCGATTTAATTGCGCACGTGTGGATCCTTCAAATCAAATCAAATCAAATCTTTATTTGTGAACATAAGTACAAAAAGATGTTATTTATACATTTTAGCTGATCTGTATGTTCGGCCAATAATCGGCATACAAATATAATATTAGTAAGCAGGTTATTTTTACTATCATAATGAATAAAGTCTAGGTTAAAAGAAATGAAGCAATTGAAAAATGTCATGAGGCGCATAAAATAAAGTAAGTAATTGAATTATATTATAAATTATTAAGAATGTCAAAGAAAATTAAATTTAGTCATAATTTGTCATTTAAATAGTCTTCAATCGAGTAATACGTCTTTTCAACTAAAAACAGCAACAACTTTTTTTTTAAATGGCTGACATTTTCCTCACTTCTGATACATTTTGGCAATTTATTGTATAATTTTGGAGCCATTATGAAAATACTGTTCTTGTATAAAGCAGTTTTAGATCCAACAGTTTGTAGCCGGTCAGCTCGACGCTGACTACCTACTCGGTCAAATTTATACATATTATTTTTGACGAACATAGATGTCTGGTATATGTACAATGAGGGCACTGTTAAAATTTTCATACTTTTAAAATATTGTTTACAGCTGTCAGTGGTTTTCAGGTTACAGATCGCTCTAATACACCTTTTCTGACACTTAAACACCATATCTTTACCCGAGGCCTTTCCCCAAAAAATAATGCCATATCTTAATGTTGAGGCTACTAGACCATGATATGCAGTTAGTACGGTGTTTTGATTGGCCGTTTTACTTAGCATACGCAGCGCATGAGAAAATTGGTTTACTTTACTACATACTTTGTCAATCTGGGTATTCCATTTTAATGTGCTTTCAATATTTAATCCCAGAAATTTTATATCTAAATTAAAATTTTGATTTACTGTTTGTTGAAATTTCATTATTACTGTCTTATCTAAATTTATTACCAAATTATTATTCTCTAGCCAATTTATAACTGATTTTATGTTAGAGTTAATGTCTGATTCTAATGTATCTAATGGGTCACTGTTGAAAAGTAGAGTGCTGTCATCTGCAAACATTGTCATGGGATAGGTTGATGCTTTTGGGAAGTCATTTATATCCTACTAATATTATAAATGTGAAAGTTTGTGTGTTTATGTGTTTGTGTGTTTGGATGTTTGTTACTCAATCACGCAAAAACGGCTGAATGGATTAGGATGACATTTGGCACACAGATAGTTTATAACCTGGATTAACACATAGGATACTTTTTATCCCGATATTCGCACGGGATCGAGACTTACGCGGGTGAAACCGCGGGGCGCAGCTAGTATATAATTAATAGGAGAGGTCCAAGTATGCTACCTTGTGGAACTCCATACATCACTGTTCTCGGGCTAGATTTAAATGTTGTTTCATGTTTTTTACATATTCTATTAATAACTGTTATTTGCTGTCTATCTTGTAGGTATGATTTAATTAAATTTGATATGTTACCTCTAATCCCGTATGCGTCAAGTTTATTAATTAATATTCTGTGGTCTACGCGGTCAAAGGCTTTCGACATGTCCATATATAGAGCCAGAGCCGGTTTTCTTTTATCTACTCTGTTGCTAACGAGTTTTAAAAAATCATAGATTGCCATGTCAATGGACTTATTTTTCCGGAAGCCCTTTTGGCTATCGACAAATAATTTATTTTTCTCAAAATATGAATTGATTTGATTGTATATTACTCTTTCAAATATTTTTGACAAAATAGGTATCAGTGCTATAGGTCTATAGGAAGAGATGTTGCCTTTATTATCTTTTTTGAAAAGCGGTTTTATGATACTAATTTTTAATTCTTTTGGAAAAACACCATGCAAGATGCACATATTGATCAGGTGACTAAGGACTGGTGCAATTATTGTAGATACTGTTTTAATTATTTTTGTGCTAATACCATCATATCCAGTGCTGGGAGTTTTTTTAAAGACATAATAATTTTATGAATATCTTGTGGTATTGTAGGTTTCATAAACATGGACGAATTTATTGTATTTATTGGTAATTTATTATTATTATTTGAACTATTAATTGATTTGACTTGATCCGCAAAATAATTGTTAAAAGCCTCTGCTATATCAAGAGGGTTGGTAAGTATTTTATCATTTGCTTTAATTCTCATTGTGGATTGATTTGGTAAATTTTGTTTGTTTTTATTTATGACTTTCCACGTTGTCTTACATCGATTCTTAGCCGAGTGCATGTAACGGTTATTGTGGGCTCTCTGCGTGAGATTGACAATTCTTTTAAGCCGGTTAGACAACGCTTTGAAGTTTGTTTTATTATGTTCAGTCGGTGATAACCTGTATTTCCATAACAAATCTCTTTTTTTCTTGCTACATAATCTAATACCGCGACTAATCCAGTTTGGTTTTACTTTCGTCGATATTTTTATTTTAATGTTAGGGAAACATAAGTCATATAGCAATTTCAACCAGTCATAGAACAATTTGAATGCTTTTTCAGGGTCTGTTTCCTCATAAACATCAGAAAATGACAGTTGTTTTAAATAGTTTGCGAATTTTTCTAAATTTTCTTTTGAGTAGTCCCGTTTTGTACAGTGCCAGTAGTCTAAAAGGCACGTTTGTTTAACTGGACATCGTAAAAATTGTGCTGTGTGATCGGATACAGCTAGTTCCAAAACTTCTCCTTTAGCTCCTCGCACATTGTGGATTATATTATCAATGCAGGTCCCACTGCTTAATCTAGTTGGAATGTTTACGGCAAATTTAAGATTATAACCCATTATTAAGTGCTTGAATTGCTGCGAACTTGTGGTATCTTTTAGCAAATCAATATTGTAGTCACCGCACAGAAGCACTTTTTTATTTGAGTGAATGGATAAAGAATTTAAAAGACTGTCTAATTTATTAAAAAATATTTCATGTTTGCTTTTTACTTCGGTACTATGTGGACTCATATATAAACATATTATAATAATACTGTGGTCGGTGAGTTCCACTGCACAGCATTCAAAAATATTGGATACACCATATTTCGCAACTGACTCCAAAGTTCTATATTTAATACCGTTTCTTATCATTATACATGTGCCTCCATGTCTGGATTCTTTAGTGAAATGTGTGGCTAAAGTAAAATTAGGTATATGTAATAGGTTTACATCCGACAATATCATATTGTGCTCAGAAAAGCATAATACATCCACTATTTTTCCTGAATTATGTAGTTCCTCTAGCAGTACAGTAAATACATTGGATTTATTTAAGAGGCCATTTATATTTTGATGCATAGTATTGAGATTTTTATACACGAAAAAAACTATCCTCATCACAGTGCTTAGTGTCATTTATAACAGAAATATCATTTTGTGTTATGATTTTACCCGTGCTAAGATTTTGTATACAATTAATATCTTGGTAGGTAGTATTCAGTGCATTTAGGTTTAAAATAAAGTTCTCTAAGTCCGTTACAATAATATTTAGAGCTTTGTTATTTATACTGCCGGACCGTTGGTTATATGAGTCGTATGAATACGGCAGATTGAGGTTTGAGTCTAGAATATACGCATATTTATGCGTCTCGGCGTCCATGTAAATCAAATTATTAAAAATATCTATTCTACTATTAAACATTATATTAGCATTGTTCTCCATATATTTAAATGTTGGAAGACTTATAATAAAATTAGTATGGTTTAATGGGAGTAGTGTTTCCCGGATATATGAAACAAGTTCCATATAGTTATTAGTTTGTCTGAAATCTTCTTCGCCAATAACTATAATACAGTAGTCAAAGAAAGTGAAATTACGAACTTTTTCATGAATATTACATAAGACATGTTTTAAACCACATCGTGGAGTGCGATAATGACACCTACTATAGTTAGCGAGCTGAGTTCTTTCACTCATTTTATAAATCCTGTCAGATGTTTCACTGCTCACAATGCAGATTTTATGTCTCATAGGAAGTAGTTGGATCTTCGGCTGTTTGATATCTTGAGGAGTGCTTTTTGTGTTTTCTTCTTGTGTACATAGTTTAAATGTAGGGTATTCTGTAGTTTGTGTTTGTTTTGTTTTCATGCTGCTGTTAATAGTTTTCTTCAGCGGTGTTTTTACTTTTTTCTTGATTGGGCTACTTGCAATGTTCTTGAATATATCATTTTTCTTCATTAATTCATTGTTAATCTGTTTTAGGTCGCTGTTTTGCAGCGATAGCAACTCAATTTCATTATGTGCACTTTGTAATTGGGATTGAAGTTTTTTGATTTCATCTTTATAGGCGATTAGTTGAATGTCCTCTTCGTCCTCAGATAACTCAGGCATGCTATTTGTTGTACTGTCCAAATTTTTTGATTTGTTTCCATTGTCATCTGGTTCCGAGCGTGTACGGGTGCGTCGGAATGTAACATGTTCCAAGAATGAATTCTTGCACGCGAACCATTCGCAATTCCGCGCGCGCATAGTATTTGACGCGTCGATTGTCATTCGAGCCCCGCACGGTTCATGCGCGTGCACTGGTGTGGATCAGCCTTACTCACCTGTGTACCTACTTTGTAGGCAATTATACATTTTCTATTCTATGCCTAATGAACGTTCGTTGCCTTAGGCCATAATTATATAAAAAAGTAACTATGCACCAGTCACTGAAATAAATATTTGACATAAACTTACTTGTGGATAGCCTTCCTGAAGATATCGCTTCCGAGGAACATGGTCATCATGCGGATGAGCGTGGAGCCCTTCCTGTACGAGATCTCGTCGAAGATCTCCGAGATACGCTTCGGGTCGTCGATGGGCACTGACACCTGGTAGTAATATCTATGTTAGTTCGTTTTTTATAACTTTTTAAGGCAATTGTTTATTAAGAGAAACTATATTGGAAGCAGCAGGAAAATTTTTTTCCTTGCATGAAGTGGGTAGGTTAGATAGTAATTTAATCACCAGTTCTCGCGGTTTCACCTGATTTTAAGGCTAGGCACAAACGAACCATCCCTCATAGCCACCGGTGCGCGGTGGCCCAGTGACAAGCAGTTCACAATTTCACATGCTTTTCCATACGTATTGCATGGTGCCGTCGCACACGTCGTGTATATTGTGTGCCTTTTGGTCTGTGCTGAATAATATATTTTCTTTCTTTCTTTCTTTTGTGTACTCGCCCGCACGTGCGCACGTGCGACAGGCGCCGGGCGCTGTAGCCGTTGGCTCGTGTGCGCTTACTTAAGGTGATCAAGTATTGAAGTCCAATTCCTATATATTCAGAAGCTGCCTTCAAAGCCAGTATCACAATAGGTACTCACAGGATGCGAAGACTCGAGAGCATCCAGACTGAGTACGGACAGCATATTGTCGGCCGCGTAGCTCTTGTCGGCGCTCCAGGTGGGCTCCACGTGGCTCACGGCGACGGACGCCGCGAAGGTGGCGAAGCCCTCGTTGAGCCACAAGTCCGACCACCACTTCATGGTCACCAGGTTACCGAACCACTGGTGGGCGAGCTCGTGGGCTATTACCTGGGAAATTAAATGAAATTGTTTATTCTGTAAATAGGATATCGGAATCACTTTTACACGTCATATTAAAATAAATAAAAATAAGCTAGATGTGGTCGGCGCGGCGTCTATCTGACTACTCTGAGAAGAGGCCGAAACAAACTCAAAGGTCGCAGTCTCTTTTAAGGTCCAGACATAATCTTGGTCAGGCCATATGAGGACCATGTAGATTATTGTCTGAAATGGTCTTTTGAAGAAAGAACCACACAGATTTGAGTGAACCTGTCGAGCAAGCATTTGTCACTACCTAACCGGGTGGAGAGATTGGGTTAGTATTGGTTTTTTAGGTCTATAAAAGTTTGGTTTTGAGATAATTAGTCGGCCTTTGTACGGTTATTTTTAATTGTGCTAAATAAGTTACGGTTGGAACACAAACCTTCATCAGAATTTGTGTGTCTGTTGTTGAATAGAATGTAGAATGTTAAGGTGCATTTAAACCAAAAGAACAAAGAGCTAGAGCTAGAACAAGAGCAAACTTCCTTTATCTTTTAGTGTAAACGAATGTTCGTTTTCAGTGTTTATACCAAAATATTAACGAGCAAGAATGAGAACCAAGAACTAGAACTAGAATGCACAGATGTTTAGATCAGCCGAACGCATGCTAATCGCTCATTTGTGTCAATTCTGTGGTTGGTAGTGCTTCGTTGCTTTTTGCTTCGTCGTGCTGCCAGAAGCGAGTCCATCTTTTTTTTTGCTTCTACAATATCACATTCAAGTAGATTTGCAATTTCCTACCAAGCATCATGTTTCAAAATCATCTGACTGTCAAAATTAACTCAGTAGGTATCATTATAACAACCAAAATATCTGACTACCCTCTTTCTCTATGGAAAATCAAACCCAGCTTTTAAGGTCTTGTGCATATCTATCATGTTAGTGGCTGACTACTTATTAAATGAAATGCAAAAACGAGACGAAAGAGTGGCAGTTCCCGTATTTTGGGAACGTTCGCATTCGCATCTCATTCGCAATCTGTAAAAATACTATTCATTTACCAACATTTTTGACAAGTTTGACAAATTACGACTTCAATGTGAACGTTTTTTAAGTACGAGAATTGGCCTTATGTTTGACTGAATTTAACTTCAAATACACTACTTATAGCCAAAATTTCCGATGACACGGAGCCTTTACGTAAACCCTCACCTCGGCAACCCTCTCCTTATTCAAGAACGAGGACTGCTTGTCATCGTACAGCAGTTCCGTCTCCCTGTAGGTGATGAGGCCCCAGTTCTCCATGGCGCCGGCTGCGAAGTCGGGGATGGCGATCATGTCCTGCTTGGGGAGTGGGTACGACACGTTGAACCACTGCTCGAAGTACGTCAGGGCTTTGGGGCCGGTTATAGCTGCGTAGGCGGTCTGTGGACAGAAATAAGAGTAAGTTAGGGGCTCGGGGCTAAGTGATAACAGCCGCATGGGTCAATCGATCTGGTTAAGCTACGCTTGCCGGGGATGGGTGACCATCTTAACATACCGAGACTCTTCAATGCCTCGGAAGGACGTTAAGCAGGTGGCGTTGGTAAATCGTCGTCAGAAGCCTAAAAGTCCGACTACCAGTCTTGCCAAGGGGTATCGTGTTACCCAGTAACTGGGTTGTGGAAGTCAGATAGGCAGTCATAAAATATTTTTTTTAGTTTGCTAGCTATTTTACGAGCTTTACTTTAGCTAGATAATTCTCTCCATGGTCTCCAAAAATAGTCGTTTTTTTAGAACCCGCAACTTTAAATTTTATACGAAAAAAAAAGTTGTAATCTCCAACATACCTGATCACTAGCATCACTCCTGGCCCAGATCCTGAACTTGGTATTGGACAGCTCGGCCGGACTCTGGACATACGAGAACTTGGACACGACAAAGGCCACCAGGTAAGTCGACATAGGGACCGACTTCTCGTACGTGTCCCACACGAAGTTGGTTTGGGGCTTACTGAGAACCACAAAAGTTATTTAGTTAGGCTATGAGGAAATAGTTACTGTGTCAATTTTAAAGGAAGATGGAAAATATTGTGGTTAACTGTGCTATGTTGTCACAAAACAATAAAAGGTTGAAGTTACAAAAGTATTCTTAGATTTAAGTACTAACTTAAAAGTTTCCTCGATTTGACTCCATGGCCAGATGTTTTCAAGGGCGCTGAAATAAAAAAGAAAAAATTAAAATTACGTTTTTTATATAAAATGAGACAAGACAACAAAGGGACGAAATACATTGTCAAATAACTCAATGGAATGGGAAGCGTGATCACAAGATATTTTTTCAGCATGAAAAATATGTACAGTCGAACAAGTTATTTTGTAGGTGCTAAACTACCAAAAAGGTAGGTGAAATATATTCATTTTCCGCTACACTGCCAAAATTCGTTTTAGTTGTGTGTGTAATTTAACTTTTTGAGCTTATGGCTCAGATTTACGTAAAAGGATTGTTGAATACTGATATGTTTAGTGTACCAAATAGTGTATGTATACCAAATATTATCTTGTTCGACTGTACGACCTTGTACCAACTACCAAGAAATTGGTTCGCATCGGTACTTCGTTCTTCATGTGGCACCTAACAACTAATCGACAGAGAACCAGGGAAGGAGACGGAACAGCCTCCCATGGCTGCCCAACGATGTGTTATAGCTTGCCAGACCACCAAAAAACATCAATCTCAATGATTCTCCATTTTGAAGTTCTATAATCCGTTGAAAGTTGACTCACTTTTCAGAAGCAGCGCTGACCAGTGGCATGTTGGAGATGGCGGTGAAGTCCTTGTGATGTCCGATGGTGATGGTAAAGGTCGCCTTGTACAACGGCTCGTCGAAGCACGGGAACCCTTTGCGGGCCGATATCGCCTCGAATTGTGTTGCTATCAGGTATCTGGGAAGGTAAAATATCGATGAGTATCTAGAGACCCTACATAACGCCTACAGTTCCCAAAGAGGTAGCAGAGGTGTATTATAAAATCACAAATCCCCAAGTATGTTATAAATCTAATGTAGAAGCCAAGCCTATTGCCATTAAAAATTAATTGGCTTTTACTTTTTTTAATTAATGGGATTTTACATATATTACAGTGAGGCTGTAATATGTGTAAAAGCTTATTCATTAGAGTTCCGTAGTCAACAAGGAACCCTTATAGTTTCGCCATTTCCGTCTGTCTGTCTGTTTTTTTTAAAGTAGTCGTGGAGTTTCTTGCTGTTTCTTCTCTATAGGAAACGACACATTTTAACCGTGCTAGCTCCATAAATGCAGTTATGCATATTTATATAGGTTTATGTGAAATAAAATATTGTTTATTTAAAATTTTGTATTTGAACCGGACACAAACCCAAATTACTACTTACAACCCGACTGCTACTTTTCGGAGTTGTTATTTTCTAAAGGAAAACCCCAAAAACCTTACCCTTGACCTTGGAGTTGTAAAATGCAACAACGGATAATCTAAAGTTATAGCTTATGAATCCGCCTGCCAAACATGGGTAACTAAAGTAGGTACTATGTGTTAAGTAGCAAAAAACCCTGCGGGTGGAAACACACCACACAAAGGAAGGAGGTAGATAGTCATAAATCCATTAGTAAGCAAACAGTCACATCCTATATCCTTGTAAAGCACAATGTTGGCAGTAAGCCAGTCAAGAAGACATCTTGCCTTGACGTTCAGACATAGTGATCCAAATACACCTCTTTTAAAATGGCTGTTTTCAATAACGAGACAGCACTGGAATTTAAATAGGTACATGCATTTGTTTCTTGGCTCTGGCTCTTTGGCTCGTTAGGACCATATAGGTCCTGAAATGAGCCAAAATAATGGTAAATACAATAACAGTTTTTAGGATTTCGGACTCGGGTGCCAACGAGATCCTAATACCAAGTCTTCGCTGTTTGTCGAATTGACACAGGATTTTGTGTGTTTAACCTCTTAAAAAATATATGGGATTTAGAAGACCCATAATTATTTTTATCCAGATTCTTTAACCACCACAATGTTTATCTTCTTCTTATTTATGTATAAAAAAGAATTGCTATTCGTTAGTCTCGCTAAAACTCGAGAACAGCTGGACCGATTTGGGTAATTCTTTTTTTGTTGTGTTCGTTATTCTCAGCAGGTGTAAGTGGGGTAGGTAGGTAGATATGTACCTAAGTATGTAGGTAGGTGGGGAAGATAGGGAGGGTAGGTACTTAGTGCTATGCTTGCGAAGCCGGGGCGGGCAGGGTAGTATAACACCTTTTTAAATACTCACTCTTTAGCCTTCGTCTGCTTGTTAACATAAGTACTAATATACGCTCCATCCAGTCCTTGCTTCAGGTTGCCGTAGAACGGTATCGTCAGGGTATAATTCTGGTTCTGTTCCATCTCAGCATCCAGCGCGATGGTCATCAGGTTGTAGGTGTCGTTGAGCTTGGCCCCGGCCACCTTGAATACTTGAGGACCGCTGACGGAGACGCCATCTTCTGTTATTGAGAAGTCTTTCGCGTGAAGGACGATCTTCGATGTTGGTTTTTTTACGTGCAGCTGGGGAAGACAAAAAAATAGTTTTTAGATGTTATGAGTGGTTGCTAAAAGTCTTCAAAGGTATGGACACACACAGTGAGTTAATACCAGGAGAATTTATTTTATTTATTTATTTACCTTTCCACCAAAATTCCTTATCAATATCCTTATAAGCTATAAACATTCGAATTGATAACCTCCTCTTTTTAGAAGTTGGTTAAAAACATAAAAAGGCCTAATACAAAGGTCAATATTTAAATACTCTGTCTCCTAACTTAAAACTAGGTGTAAAACTTAAACATGTGTTAAACTTAGGTAGGTTTCTCAGTAACAACAAAGCCATGTACAATTTGCGAAAGAAGTTGGCCCATTTTATTGACTGCCTAAAATCTTTGGGCCTGGATAGGTAACCAACTTATTAATACTAATCTGACTTCTACTATGAGCTTCGTCATCAGACTACAACAGTCCAATGCTAGACAGGGGCCTCTCAAATGTCATGCTACATGACTTGTTCCTCGACCTCACTTGTTTAATAGTCGCCCCACGCAGATCCTCGCTTCACCTTGTCCCCCTAAGACAATGTTTGGTTACATTTTTAAAGAATTGCATGTTGTGTTGACAGTATTTTAGTCATTTGCGCTTTCGTTTGTGATGATGTGCTGCAGTTGATGGGCATATCATAGGTACTCATAGTAACCGCGCAAACGATATTTTAATGCAAGTTTAATCGTTTAGAATGGCGAGAAGGCACAGGTCACAGACAACCTTCCTTACATAGACAAGCCTTGACCACTAGATTTCTCTATGATCTAATAAAAAGCATAAATTATTTTAGTTTCTTTTTATTATCATCTGTTGTCACTGCTAAACAAATGACCGTTATTACCGTTTATTTTTTTAATGCCTTTGTTATTATTTGAAAGTACATTGCGTCAATCCTTAGGCCTTGGCAAGGCTGTTATGGCATGCCTAAAAATAAATGTAGGTAGGCACGTAGGTTTTTTTTGGGTCCGTTAAATAGTTATTTATATGAAACTCCTGAGGTTTGCGCACACCTGAGGCGGTAGGAGATTATTTACGGCTAATTACATGGCATACCACCACAACGGTGTGTAGTGTTCAAGTGTAGATACAGCTTATAATTAGTCCAACAAATATGATAGTAAAGAAAAAGACAAAAACATTTATTCGTGCAATATAGTATGTAGGTCAATGATATTATTAATATAATATCATTGATGTAGGTACTACAAAGTTGGTTATTAAAGATATGTTTCAGACACATTCGTCGCTAAAAGCGGCATACGAATATTTATGTACACACGGCTACACATCAAGCTATCCGGACGGATAATGTTAAATATCTTGGGGTACAAATCGACAATCAACTGACCTGGAAACTCCACCTTCGGACATTGACTGTGCGAGTACGTAGACTTGTCTCTATAATGAAGAAACTCAGACATTCCGCTGTCATTAAGACACTACAAAATGTTTACTGTGCACTTGGCCACTCAATCCTAAAATATTGCATAACTGCCTGGGGTGGAGCGGCCAAAACTCATATTTTGCAGCTGGAACGAGCACAAAGAGCCGTCTTAAAGGTTATGACCTTCAAGCCCTACAGATACCCTACTACACAACTCTACGAAAATTGTCAAGTGCTTACAGTGCGCCAGCTTTTCATCCAAGAAATAGTGCTACGAAAACACTCTACTCTCCCATTCCTTGCAAACTACACACTAAACCGTAGGAAATATCAAATCTGTACCAACCAATACTCCAGAACAGCTCTTGCTCAACGTCACTACAATATTATAAGCAACCACCTGTACAATATCGTAAACAAAAACTGCAACATTTATCCAATGACTAGGTTCGAATGTAAGAAAAGTTTTCAAGGATGGCTACAAAAACTTACTTACGAAGACACCGAACATCTGCTTAAGATATCTTCTTAGTCACTCACTGTAACTTATACACAATTTCTCATTCAAGTCTAATTATTTTAAACTTACGACATTACACATACATACATACACTACACATACATAAATTACATTTACATATTACACATCCCTAAACATTCACTCACCCTCACACACTTACATACGTTGTCCACTTTATTTTCTGTATAATTTTTACTGTTTTTATATTTTTTTTTACTTCATTTCTCTGTGACAATGAAACTGCACTAATGCCCCTGCTGTCCCTCGTGGGAACCTGTGTACCTTTGTGTAATAACTTTTGTTGGAATACTGGTACTCATAACACAAGTTAGATCTTACTTTGAGTACCAGAGTTTAAATTACGCTAGAGTTCAAATTAAGCTAGTGTCATACCTGAATATTGTCACACTTGTATCTTATCTTAAGAATCAATAAACTTTTATTATTATTTTTTATTATACATTTCCAGTATAAGTTGACCTTGCATTGTACGGAAATCCTATGCAATGCGAGATAAGTATAAACTGGAAATGTATAGCTTGATGTGTAGCCGTGTGTACGTAACGTATCTTAAATTATTACTTAAACTCTAATAAAGATAATAGACATATACATTTATCTTTATGCCTAAGTAGGTATAGTTTTGTATTGTTTACCTATGCCAATTTTGTCTCAAACGCGACTGACATATAATGTCCGGGTCAGTTATAATGCCCAGTTTGAGCAAAAAGTTATTAGGGTTTCCCAATAGGATACATTATTCTCAGTACCAGCCCATATTCTGAATTTCCGCCCGAATAGTTGTCGGGGTGTCTCATCATCCTTTATCCTTATTCCAATTTATTTTGTTCGCCCAGAATGTTTTTTTCTCCCATACATCTTAGGCGCGGGACACAGAAGAGACGTGAGACGGGACGCAGACTTTATCTGGTATTAAACGTATACAAAGGACAAGACGCAGGCGCATCGTTTTTCCATCTGCATACTATTGCCGCGTCTGCGTCCCGTCCTCGTCTCACGTCTCTTCTGTGTGGCCCGCGCCTTAATCATCCGTCAAATCAGTCGTCACCCCCTTTCTAGCCATATCATATTTTACGCAATCCATCCATAATTTCTTTGATATTCCCTTACTCTTCCTGTTGCTATTACATACAACAACAAGCCCAGAAATAATACACTTACAAAGTAGTAAGTCGGTTGTAGAAACTTTCTATAACAGATAAAAGTCCCGTCTCCCAACTGAATTCCACTTTATCAGTCAACCTCTGAGCCATGACCCCGTCAAGTTATCATAAATTAATTGCCTACTCAATAAATAACAACATCCTATAGTTGATATAAAAGTGATGATATGAAAGTGGATGGGACATTCCCGGTGACAGTTATTTATTGTCGAGGGGAGCCCTAAGACGGTACGTAGGGTCAGCAATGAAAGTCGATTAAAACCTTCAGTTTTTAAATCATTAGACATCGGATTTTTTTTAATCGTGCTACTTTTAAATTTATGATACCTATTATTATGTTCTTCTTCTTCGCGTGTTGGTGGTAATATAGCTATATAGAGTCGGCCCAGAATTTGGCAAAGAACTCGACACCCTCAGTAGTCCATCAGCGCCCGTGCGTGCAGACCAACAGCACGCGCTGGACTTACGCCCATGTGACGGTAGCAAAACGGCCAAGCCACATATTTTGACTAAGGTATAGAGTTTGTGAAGTTAGGGCTTGTAGAGTTAGGGCGTGTAGAGTTAGAAGCTTGGCTTTACATGAGATCTGATAACTTTTTGACAGTGCGAGCCATATGGTCTTGGCAACATTTTAAATGAAAATGTTTTTGATGGGATATTTATTATATCCTATTCCTAACTAATAATAAAAATGCGAAAGTGAGTTTGTTTGTTTATTTTTTTGGTACGCTTGCACGCTAAAACGGCTAAACGGATTTGGATGAAATTTGGCACAGGGGTAGACCATGACCCGGAATAGGACATAGGATAATTCTTATCCCGATATTCCCACGGGATCGAGACTTATGTGGGTAAAACCGCGGGGTGCAGCTAGTTCGCAATAAATACAAGTTCAATCTGCTATATCACCATTGAATAGTAATTAGTATGCTCTATTAAAGGTGGTAATCATTTTCTATTATTATTACTCACAGTGTGAGTGAATAGATTACAACTTGTAAACAACTGATCTAATTTTAGTCTAGGCTACAATTGGTTACCTAATCCTATTCATTCGTTAGATTATAAAATAGCTGCTAGTTTATTTTAACAATCTTATCTAATTACTCTTACTACGGACTTCATACTTTAATTACATAATTTAATTATACCGAGTATTTTTTTATCACGAAGCGACGCGCGCTTTACCTACTTGTGGTAATTTTATACACAAACAAAATATTGTAAAACATTTTGATATTTTGAATTGTTTTTGATTATTTTTCATTTGACATTGTTCTCACATATAGAAGCAACAAGAATACTGTACCCAGGATTTTGTAATATCTATACCTATCCATTTTTAAAAGAGTGTCTTTGGAATTTCTTGCCCATTCTTTTCACAACTTTTACAAGTACCTTTTATGTACCTACCATTGTATCTATTTGAAATAGGTCAAAAATTTAACTTTGACTTTGATTTTCCCTACTGGTCAAGAGAAATTCCATGACAAATAAAGACAAATTAGTACCAACCATCCAAAGAAGAAAATATTTAAAAATAGCACGGCTTATCTATCTTGTATAATTTATGTGTATCTTGTACTTATTTATCTTTCTCCGAGTTTGCATCAAATCGTATTTGATGCGATCAGTTACAATTTGACACAGATTTGCCATGAATTAGCATCGATTAGTGTGTCAGTATGACGCTAATGTTAATGAAATTTGATTCGATTCGGAACATTCGGAACTTGGCGTTCCGTATCGATTACGTAATGTCGTGCAATGTGCATAAATGAAGGTAAATCAAATTAGTACCCAAGTTTCAGTAGCAGGTACTTATAATGAAACATTAAAATGTGTAGGTTTAACTCAATTCAAAGCATTTATTTCAATTAAACCATTTACAGGCACTTTTGAATTGTCAAGGGTTCGGTCAGTCAGAAATATGAAGCTAGTTGCCTATTCCAAAGCGTAGTAGGTACCTATGGAGAAGAACGGGCAAGAAACTACACGGACACTATTTTAAATAAAAAAATTGGTTACATCATTCATGTTGAAATTATACATGTGAGAACAATGTAGAAAGCATGTTAAAGCGTCCGCAATTATGAAATGAAAACAAAAAACAATTCAAAAATTAAAATAAGCCATGGCAGCTAAGAGATGACTATTATTATTTATTACCTACTACCATATTTATTACTGTAGATAAAAAGGATCTTTATATTTATTATATAACTAATATTATAAAGAGGAAAGATTTGTATTTTTGTGTGTATGTTTGTAATGAATCAACTCAAAAACGACTGCGGCGATTTCAAAAACCACCGTTTCACCATTAGAAAGCTACATTCACCCTGAGTAACATAGGCTATAATTTATAAAGATTACACGCGGGCGAAGCCGCTGGCGGCAGCTTGTTTATTATATTCTTGGTAGGATAGTCTTGTCGACAATCTTTTATACGCTAGTCATGAGAACAGATCATAACCTCGTCAATTTAGAAGTTGTCTATAAACAAACACACCACCTACATACATTTATAATAGATAGTATCTAGGTATAGTACATAAACAGTATATACAAGAGCGTCAAGAGGAAAACCTTCGAATAAGTTTGTCATTCCTGTCGAGTGCAGGCGTTCTATTGCGCATGGCAAACAAAGTAAGTAATGCCCGCAACTTGTGCTGCGGTTAGGTGGAGAAACTGATGGTTTGACAATGTTAAATGAATCGCACAAGCTCGGGATAAACAGCACCCTTTTTAGATAGATACTTGGAAAGATACGGGAAGTATCGGATTAGGAGTTTCCTTCAAAACCCTCGAATTGTGATTGAAAGTGTGTGACGCAATTAGGGTGCAGTGCGTTAAGAAAAGAAAGAAAGATAGGTTTATTTGTCACAGAAACACGTGCATACAAAAAGATAGCAGTACAAAATTAAACAAAGTAGATCTTAGTAGAAAGGATCAGGAGTAGGTACTTTAAAAATAAATAGTTGGCAGCTGCACGTCATGAATGTGACAAGAAGGTTCCACTCAGCATTATGCTGGGCTATGGGGGTTTCTTATTCTCAGTGGTCACCCGAAAAAGACATAAGTAACACATGTTCAATCAAAGCCGATAGTGTGCATTGGTAGAGTTTGCAAACCGCCAGCTGTTGAACTCTGAATAACCTATAAACTTCAGGGTTACTGAGTGGTTGAGCAACCGAGACTAGAAGAGTCGTCAAAACTTAATAGCTGATCATCAACTCAATTTGTATAATTATTTTTACGCAATAATAGGGCCATTTTAAATGGCATATGTTTTATTACTTATACCAAATCGATCAGAGATTTTAGAACTACGAGGTTTGGACCTAAGAACCTAGGTATCTTTAATGATCCTAGCATACTAGAATAAAGTGTTTATTTACTAATAAACACTTTATTATTTAGGATCAATTAGGATATTTGATATAACTGGCAGTGTGTTTGTATTGGTGACCATAACTAAAGCGCGCGTCGCTTCGTGAGGTAAAAGTAGGTACACACGGCTACACATCAAGCTATACATTTCCAGTATAAGCTGACCTCGCATTGTGCGGAAATCCTATACAATGTGAGATCAGCATAAACTAGAAATGTATAGCTTGATGTGTAGCCGTGTGTACAGTCACGGACTTTAATTGATGAGCCACCTGGTACTGTTCGCATTTTATCCGTGTAATGCAAATCGGGTTTATTCGGTTCCCGACACGCAAAGTCATATGTCTTCGTATTAGAAGAAGAAAATTATATTTCTTATCTTTACCAGTTGGCTAAGGTGAAAGCAGAACTACAAACTTGACAGCAGTGACTACTCAAAGTCAACCAATTGCAGGTCTAGTAACAGTAACCTAGCAACGATAAACAATTGTTGCTAGGTTACTGCTGCATAGTAACGTTAGCGTACGGAGAAATTCTCTGACATCGATATTTCAACTGTCACTGTCTGCAGTTAAGTTTTCAGAATTATTGAGTTAATGAGCTATGATTCAAAGGAGGTCAGTATCAAATAGATTGGATAAACTTAATACAACATTGTATTTATTTTTATCATTAAGAACTTATTAGTCAACCTCTATGGATAAGACTATTTTCGATTAAAAGTAATTTATTTGTCATCTTGATTTTTTAACTGTCACTGTCTTCAGTTATGTTTTCATAATTATCGAGTTAATAAGCTATGATTCAAAGGAGGTCGGTATCAAATAGATTGGATAAACTTAACGCAACATTGTATTGATTTTTAACATTGAGAACTTATTAGTCAACCTCTATGGATATTTCCGATTAAAAGTAATTTATTTGTCATCTTGATATTTCAACTGTCACTGTCTTCAGTTATGTTTTCATAATTATCGAGTTAATGAGCTATGATTCAAAGGAGGTCGGTATCAAATAGATTGGATAAACTTAATGCAACATTGTATTTAGTTGTCATCTTGTTTACGAGCTTGCGATTTGAGTTCGTGTTTAATCGTGTAATCTCGTGAATGTATAAAAGGAAACAAGATGACAAATAAATTACTTTTAATCGGAAATATCCATAGAGGTTAAATAATAAAGTCAACCTCTATGGATATTTCCGATTAAAAGTAATTTATTTGTCATCTTACGAGCGTGCGATTTGAGTTCGTGTTCAATCGTGTAATCTCGTGAATGTATGAAACTGCAAAATTGAAAAGTTTGAAGGTGGCTCATCAATTAAAGTCCGTGACTGTACCTACTATTTATAACAGGCGTGATATTACGTTATTTACTTGTTTCAAATCAAGGATGGAACCGCAGAGACACGGCTAGTCATACAACCATAGTAATTACCCGCTTCAAAAATAAAACCTACATAAAAGTTGTTCAAAAATTTACTAGAACAAATTTATTGCCATAATATACTCGCAATAACCAGCAAAATATCAATTTACGTAGGTACTAATGTTAAATATTGTAAAGGTAATTTCCTACTTATTTACATATCAGGTTTTTATTTAACTTGAAGAATTGTTCAAAAATTAAATTGTATATCAAGTAGACTGACGACTCCTTCTGAATTTCAATTAGCGGCAAACATTATGATACTTTAGTGAAAGTAGCCGAGAATCGCGTTGTGGTTATGGTGAGGACACAACTCAATCAAATCATAGATCAAATTACCAGGTGTTTAGACAGCTCTTCTTCTCTTTGGCCGCATGCGAGATTCATAATATTTTTACACGACTGCCCAAAAAGGAGTGTAATGTTTTTTTACCTCCATGTGACGATACCTCTACGAGGCTAAATACATACATTATTTTTGGCGCACCCTGAATACCCAACCCTGACCTTGGTTAATGAATAAAGTATGTACTTACAGTTTACGTTGTACCGACATGAAAAAAAAATGTAAAAAAATGTAAATCAGGAGTCACGTGTTAGGGCATAAATCGAACAGATTACGTGTGACTCCGGATTTTTAATTTGTCTGTCTGTGGTGTCTTGTTTATACCTTTTCAGTCGTAGTTGGGTTTTAGTTTTTATTACTTTAATTTTTTTTAAATAATTTTGGGGTTATAATATACATATATATTTTTGAAATGTGCTCATTAAACCCTTTCATTTGATACCCAATATGGTACGACTAAACGACATTTTTTTTTTAGTTCCTGCCTTTATGTCCTCTAGAGGGCGCTATTTTTATGACTGGTTATAGGCTATATGATGTGACGTCATATAGCCTATAACCAGCGGACAATCACGACGCTTCTAACGATACCTCATTTGTCAAATTGTGATAAGTGGTTTGGAAGATAGGAGGGAACAGATGAACATACATACATACATACATACATACTTACATACATACATACATACCGGTCAAAATCATAACCCTCCTTTTTCTTCGCCGTAGTCGGGTAAAAATAACCTGACAGTCTTTGGAGGCCACCCCAAGTTTAGGTTCCAAGCATGTAAACAAATATGTTTTTTTTTTAATATATTTATTAATGACATGTAAAGTTCAGTTTGCGCTACAACTTCAAACTTCTGGATGTCTTTTATGTAATCACTAGCTGTTGCCTCCGACTTCGTGTGCGATCCAGGATAAAACTATGTCCTTCTCCGGGTCATGGCCTAACCACCATGTGCCAAATTTCATCAAAATCCGTTCAGCCGTTTTAACGTGAAAGCGTAACAAACAGACAAACTCACTTTCACATTTATAATATTAGTATAGTTAGGATTGTGAAATCAAGTTAATAACTTACTGCCATGAATAGTTGATGTTTAATTGCTTATCAATTTGGAAATGATTATTTAATTAGGGAATAGTTGAAGTTGGAAAATATGGCTTTGATGAGATTACGCAATCAAATAGTTAAGTAATAACTAACCTACGTCTATCTTTATGCCAAATTTTTAGGTGCGTTATGAATTAAAATTTCCTTTTCAAGTTTCCCTGTCTAGCTAGTTGTGCTTTACTGGATAGGTATTATTTGTGTAATATTATGTTTTTCATATAGTCAACATTATGTTTTTCAACTCGCTTCTTGTTTACAAATGTGTAAGTGACACATCGCGAGTATTTGGACTTTTATGACTGTGTCTACGTGCGTTCTTGCATTACACACACACAATAATAATATCACACCTTTTTTCCCCGAAGGGTAGGTCTCTACCTAAATGAGGGTGTACTGTAGGTACACAGAGGTGTACCTATAATACACCCTCATTTTGCCATTTTTGTTTAAGTCCCATGTACCTAATAGGAGGCGAGGTGTTTTCTGTTTGGTAAGTTCAAGGATAGTTGAAATGACTTTTCTTCCATGTTGACCAAAAACCCAATTGTACCTCCAGTCTGCGCACTTTCAGAGCTTAGTAGTACCTAAACTCTATTCAAATCTATATTTCAAGTTGATGTTATTTCCAATTAATACCATACCAAACAAACAAACTGAACTATAAACGTGGGTTTTAAACTTGTTTTTCCAAAAACACATACTATTTGTTTACATGTTTGGAATTTTAATCGCGAACCTAGTTAATTTGATAACTCGAGAGTTACCAAATTGGGTGATTGGGTGTGTTATGTCCTGAGGGTCAAATATTTATCATCGCTCGCGTTCCTGTCCTGAGGGCCTAGACAAGTGACAATCGCTTCCAAAGCGTTTCGTATTTCTACAACGACTTTCAACAGAATTGACATAAGCTTTTCGATAGCTTATGTCAGTCCTATACATTTCTGCCTTTTCCATCATCGTTATCGCTGATAGAATGTCACTTTGTCTAGGGCCTCTAACCTTATTATAACATTTTCTTTATTTCCCACCCTTGCGTGGTAATAACTGACAGCACGTTCGTTGAACAGCCTTATCTATCTTACTTTATTTAAACCAGGCAGTCACAATAGAATTGTCACCAGCTAGACACTTAAATCTAACTGCACTTTGATGTGTCTCTGACCTCAGCTCTATGATTGCCTATTGTCGTTGAACGCCTACGTTATACCTATTTACATAATACCTACAAGAAGTTCCTTATATCTGTAGGGTAGGTACATATAACTTGCTATCAAGATTTTTATATGTAGAAATGCTACATTTCTACATCCACACTAGATGCCGTCAAATTCCAGCTGATTGGAGGAAACTGGACAAGGAAAGCTGAAAACCGGCTGTTGAAGCGTAACTTGCTATAACCCTATGTCCAGCAGTAACTGTGATAGATATGCCTGTACAAGTAGACCAACAGCATTTCCTATTTGTTGCAAAATAAAGTAAAAATGACAATATGAAAACTCAAATTTAAAACAAAATCTAGTCAAGTAAATCAAACGAGCTTTTTAAAATTCAAATAGGTTATCGACCGTAACAGGCAATAGAGAGGCGCTTAACTATTTTTATGCTAATCCCCGACATACCGTTTATAACGGTAGATACTTATCTATTGTCCATGCACAACTTATGCTATAGACTTGTTTATGATATTTAGTGGACATTTTTATAGCCATAATGGTCGTACGGTATTGATCTAGATTTTATTATTACATGTTTTAAAAGGTTATAAAGGACATTGACCATCCATATATGAGAGTTGGACCCAGTAATTATGTTAAAAAACACATTATTATTTCATTTGTATGCATATCATTTACATGTTAAATATTTTTTACTGACCATCCATATATATCCATATATGAGCTGGGCCAAGTGCTGCCCAGAATGGACACATAGTGCATTATGTTCCTTGGGCTTGTACTAGTCTGGACACCAAAGCTCAATAAAATCTATCTGCGCAGTTTTGAGAAAAACTATTTTTGTTGAGTAATTTTTATTGATGAATATGGATCCCATGCTTGGTCTGAAATAAAAATTTTGAATTTGAATTTGAATATCAACCAACCGATGGTGCATTTTATTAAAAATAATGGCAGTAATTATGTTAAACAACACATTATTATTTCATTTGTATGCATATCATTTACATTGTAGTGTAAAGCACTTATCAATGCATATTCAACGAATCCAAACACGATGGTGCCGTCTTGTTTGGTTGAGGAGTTCCTATGGGTACTTTCCGGCTCCATCACCGGACTCTGGATACTACCTTGGACTATACTAAGTACTTGTCAACACAAAACCAAAGAGTTCAAACACGATGGTGCTATCTTGTTTGGTTGAGGAGTTCCTGTAGCCACCTTCTGGCTCCATCATCAGACCCTGGACACTGCCTAGTGTAAAGCACTTGTCAATGCATATTCAATGAGTCCAAACTCGATGGTGCTGTCTTGTTTGGTTGAGGAGTTCCTATGGATACCTGCCGGCTCCGTATAAAGGGAATAACCTTTTAACCCTGGGACCGATTTTTTTTTTTAATTTTTGTATTTTTAAATTAATGCAAGGAACCATTTGGAAGCACTCCCATGGCTGGGCAGCATTTGGTCCAAATTGGTCAATATCCTTTGTATTTAGACATAAAAACATAGATTTTACACATATAAACTATAAAATACGGTCTTGTAGTCAAACGGTAAAAACTAAAGCTGCTTTTATCTACGAGATAGTTTTCTCAGATTATATATATTTTTTAATTTTTTTCAAACAGTAAACACCAAAGTTATTCATTGGTTATTTACTGTTACGGAATAAATTACCTATGCGTGCTGATAAATTGTTGTTTTGTCGTTCTTGTCTAATAAAATTACTTACCTACACTATAAATCTTACCCACGGACGCAATACTGGGACTTAAGTAAACAAGACAAAACTTAATCTGTTCCAAAAGTTCCTGATGAAAGTGTAAACAAACCCTGTTCAATTATGTTACATTTTTACGCAATCACTCACTAACACATTCATGTGTATTAGGAAGGTTTCAACTATAAATATCTCACCACTTTTTCCAACAATTATTGTATGAATGACATTATTAATTTTTTATTGAAAAATCATCGACGGAAATTGATTTTATAAAATGAAACTCAATAGTCAAATGAAAAACTATTTTATAAAATTAGAATTTGGGGTTTTAAGTATTCAATTAATCAAATCAAAGTCAAAGTCAAATAATTTATTTCAAATAGGCACATATATGGCACTTTTGAACGTCAAACAAAGAAATAGAATTGATTCTAGTTGCCCCTTCCAAAAGGTAGTTTTCGTATGGAGAAGAATGGGCAAGAAACTCCATCGTTACTCTTTTAAAAATGTTTTACAATATTTTGTATACATTAATTATATAATTATATGTGAAGACGATGCACCTACAATAAAGCAAAGCACCAAAACACTCAATTCGTAAGTACCACTTAAAAATCCACAGGTACGTTGGATTTCTGATCCATTTGTTTATATTTCCATCAGATACTGAACTTTTGGAACAGACCATACATAATGTCCACACTACAACTGCATAAGTACCTAATAGTATCATGTTTCATGTGTTTAGTAAGATAGATATATCGATCAAATCGAGAGTCAATTTGGTCAGATTTTTTTTTTTGACTCACACATTGAACCTTTCCTGATTTATAAAGAGAGGTTATCAGTATGAATTCAAAGTAGGTCCTACCTACTTATGTCTGTTTGCAGCATCGTAGCTCCCAAACGGATGGACCTATGTCGATGAAATTGTTGTATCCTATGACGTAATAATAAGTTACTGACGTACGTTGTTAACCTTACCATGTTATGATTCATCGTCAATTAGAAGGTGAATATTGCAATTATTGAGAAGTGTAACAGGTAAATTTAAATTTAATGCATTGACTATATTCACTTACGATTTAATCGTATGTGTATCTTGCAGGAATTTTAATATGCAATGTTACTTGTTTATACAATTTGCATAGGTAAAGTGTACCTATCTGTACTAACTGTGTTTAAACCAGTATTTAAATGGGTTAACCAAGGCTAGATAGTTTTTTGTTTGTTTATTCTTGCAATGCAATATTTATAACTTTGTTATCTATACATATTTTAAAGTCGCTTTTCGTGTTTGTCTGTATGTACGCGTTGTTCTTCTAAACCGCGCAACAGATTTTGATAAAGTTTACACCATCGTCGTTTAGAGAATTTCCGGAAAGTTTATATGTTTAATACATATTAACGATGTTTTGTCAAGCCGTAAAAATGCTTGAAAATTAACTTTTTTTTTAAATCTGATAAAATTTCGTATTTGATATTTGAACGCCGTTAGCGGCAAAACAGAGATCACTGACCTTTTTATTGATTACACCTATTTTTACCGACTTCAAAAAAGGAGGAGGTACTACGTTCGGATGATTGTTTTTTTTTTTTTTTTTTTTTATGTGTGTTTACCGATTACTCCGCCGTTTGTGAACCGATTTTGAAAATTCTTTTTTAGTTCGAAAGGGTATACTCCCGAGATGGTCCTATATAAATTTTATTAAGTTTGCTTGCGTAGTTTTTGAGCTAGCTTCAATATTACGTATTTTTCCCACAGTATATGTAGACGATATAATTATTAGACTCCTTCACTGTTATTTACATAGCAGGTAGTAACTTGTGTGGGGTAGGTACCACCACTAAAAAGTGAAAAATTAAAACTTTTTACAAAAAAAAACAACCGACTTCAAAAAAAACCCTAAAAAAGTGAAGTCGGTGGCAAAAAACGAAAATTAAAAAGCAAAGACACCGACTTCCGAAATTAAAGTTATTTTTCACTTTTTTAGGGTTTTTTTTGAAGTCGGTTGTTTTTTTTTGTAAAAAGTTTTAATTATCAAATAAAAACTTTGACTTTGACTTTGACTCTTCTTTCTCGCAGCAACTGAGCGACGGATCGACATGACTTTATGCATAGATATAGTTTACAGGTCGGAGAGTCTTATAGGCTACTTTTTATCCCGAAAATTTTACGGTCCCCGTGGGATGAGAAGCAAAAGGCCCATGATGTCGCGGGTAAAAGCTCGTAAACAATGTGTAACTGTACAACTTGGCAAAAAAAAGGTTGGAAAAAATGAGGGCGCCACTACCGCATATAGGTCACTTCAAATGGGAAATGAGTAAAAGAATTTAAACAAATAGTTAAAAACGCTGCTTGTACTGACTCAAAAACCTACTAGCACTTGTCGGCAAAGTAGTGCCAACATCATGGATCTGCATTACCTAAGTAAAATATTTAGTTTCATCATACTCTTTTTTGCCAAGCTGTACCTATACATATTCGCATGCCGGTTTTAGCCGTGGACGTGTCTTGAACTTACTAGTTCCATATCCTTCGAATAAAAATATGTTTTCACTCACCAATATATCAACAACGCCGTAGAAGCTGAAGTTGGTGTTCGGGTCTATATCGAAGGCGTACTTCACATCGTAGTGGTACGGAACCACGTCACCCGGGAGCAGGTACTCTACAGGTGCAGCCAGGTGCAGTAGGCATGCTACTGCTAGAGTGTAGAGCCAACGCATTGTGCCTGAGGGAGGAAAAGGGTGGGTTTGAGTGCAAGATATATATGCGCACAGCAAGGGTTATAGGCTACCTACAAAAAGTGCTCATCGAAACAAAAAAAACTTATCGAACATAAAAAAAATATTATTACATTTATTTAATAAATAAGATAGAATAAATAGAAAATAAGCAACGATGGTTTACCTACATTTCACTATACATATAAGTATACGGAGTATACCTAACAAGACAGTGGGAGATTTCTAGAGCGACTTTCTGAAACGTGAAAGGATTCCTCGTGGAATTCACTTATGCAACTTTTGACAGTAAACCTACCTACCTACTAACTAAGTAATACAGTTTATATCACGGGCAAAATTATGCAACTTCAATTACTTATGCAATTTCAAAAACTACATCATTAGCAGCTAGTTTAATTATTTTTACTAGAATACAAAGTTTTTTTATTAATTAGGTACTAAGGTCACAAACATAAACAGAGGTGAGGAAACGAATTCCTCACCTCAGACCTGTCAACGTAAAAAAACCTGTTCACGATCCCCTAACTACTGACAACTTCAAAGCACCAGCTATACAACGTGCCGCTACAAGGTAGGGCTAGTGGCCAGTAAATCTAAAAATTATAATACAATAAAATAATTCGTAAATAGAAAAATTTAAATTTTCAAACAAACTAAATAATAAAAACATAACCAAAATTGAGATCACTCTGTGTAAAAGATTCAGTCATGAAGCTACCTACCACCTACCAGCTGGCTTACGTTCTATCGGTAAGGTCCTTTGTCGGCATAATTTCTAAGAAATTTCGCGGCTTTCCTTTTATTCGCCTACATATGATCCGTGACCCCGACAAATGACCGCTTCGCTACAGGTTGCCATGTGATGGTAATTTAGAAAATTGTAAATAAATCAATAAATAATAACGTTTAATAAAATTCAAATATTTTCATAAAACGTATACGCGTAATTTTTATTTATTTATTTTGGCTCTTCAACAATGAGTACTTACACTATAACATTTACAAAAAAAAAAACACTTCAGACTTAAATTTAAGTGCCTAATCACTTAAAGAAGAGCACTACATGCACTATACTGTACGCATACACTGCTATGGACACAGTGCAAAACAAAGAAAAAAAAAAGGATATATATGTAGTGAAACATTACAACAAAAGATTGTGAAAAATTACAACTTAGAATAATACACAAGTTTTAAATGACATACAATGACAGTTACACTGATCACGGCAAATATTTACGTAATCGTATACGTGTGTTAAATTAATGTCGCCATTGTAGCGGCACGTTGTATACTCGTAGGTATTCATACCTAACCAATTTATTTTACTATCAAAACAGCCCTTGCCCGCTGCCCTTGGCCGCCTTACCTACTACCGACTACCCGCAGCGACACAAAAACAATTTAATGTACCTACCCACTTAACGTAGATCAATATTATGTATACCTACCCACATATGAGTACTATAGTGTATGTGTTACTATGCATTTTGATACAAGGACGGTAGATAAATTATTTTTTGATGGCAATGATAAGATGGTCGCTGGAATAGCAATATTTGAAGAATTTTGGCAAGTTATGAGAATTTTATTCAGAAAAGGAGGACTTTGTTCCACAGCTGGCGATTAGCGAAAAGCGAGTAGAGCTAGCAACTAATAATGAGTTCTGTTGTTTGGTGTGAACAATGTATCTCTTTTACTGACACGGAACCTACAATATTTTGTACTTTTCTGGAGCGAGCAAATAGTCAATAGTTAGTCTATTCCTTCTATCTAATTACGTAACACATTTTCGTAAACGAAATACTAAACTATTTCATTCTGACAGTTCAACAACATTCATTGCCATTTATGTTGTTCAGCAGATTTTTTTTTCGAACTTCAATGGATTGCAGTCTGTTTCAAAATGATTTAAATTGTGATTGATCGTGTACTACGCAATTACGGTGCTCGTCGGCGACGGTACCTACAGGTCCCTAATTCTGATCCTTCTAATTGTAAATAGAATAATATACCTAATCCCATAATTAATTTGGCAGCCTCAAATAAATTAAGATAATATTCAGAGCTGGCAATCGCAAACTAACTGATAATCTGTTCAATAAATATAGGCAAGGAGCTATCCTCAGAAAAACCTTTAAAAACACAAGTTATTGAGGTAAACTTGTTAACTCGATAGAGGTCGTCAAGGCGTTTACGCTATATCAAGTGTAAAGCAAGCATTTAAAAAATAAGCATACATATAAAACAATTTATTTATGTAACGTTACATTAGTATGCCATGTGTCATGTTTTTCTGGTAAATACATGGTAAGTACATTATAGATTGTTGTTCTGGTGTAGGTCTGACTTAATCCAATCGATCGAACTGTGTCTGTTTGTGTTACTTGACCAGTCATTAGACATAGTACACATAACATTTATTATTATTGTTTGAGTGACATAGCATATAAGCTACATGTAGCAGATTACCATACCTATTTCATGATAGCTTGACTAATTAGACAAATTGTAGGTACATAAGTACGTGACAATAAATAGTTTAAAAAAACCACATAATTATCATAAAAATCAATAAAAAAATATTAATGTTCCCAAATGTAAGTACTTACTTATTGATTTGCATTTTGTTTTAACTACACACAACAACCAAAAACACAAATAAGTCCATATTTACTAAAAATCGATGTCATTTAATTACCTTACTTACTCCAATTATTGTTGAACAACATGTCTGAACTTTAACTGCAGGTAAAGGGCAAGAGAATGGGGACCATTTAAACTAAGTATCACAAATTCACGACGTGGACACTCTCGCCACCGAACATTGCGATCGGCTACCGATACAGGGAGGAATAGAAAGGGGCACTCCGGTGTTACTAACTGCAAGTGCTTATTGAAATACTTTCGAATCGGCCTATGCAGCGCTCTCATACATTCTGTTTCACGAGAACACATGAGCACCTAGGTATCAAGCTATACATTTCCAGTATAAGCTGACCTAGCTGAGATGAGCTAAGCTAGCTTTACGTACAATGAGAGGTCAATAGCTTATTCTAGAAATATAGTAAGTCTTGTAGGTATAGCTTCGTCGTTCGTAGATATATACCTTCTTCAGAAATGAAACAAAGTGAGTACCAGTAACTCCTACGGATAATAAGTTATCGACAAAACTGCAAAAGATAACTCACCATCTAACTGCCCTTGTCTCATGTCACTTGTGGTCGGCGCAACACGTTTTCTTCTTCCACTCTCCCCTGTCAACCGTCAGTCCGTCACGCTATCATTCACTCCCTTCTCTTTCACATCATTCCTCTCACAATCCATCCATCTTTTCTTTGTCCTTCCTCTCCTTCAGCATCCATTAACATTTATATTAAAACCGCAAAAGCTAAGTAAAATATACAAAAATTAATGATCAATCATTCTGACAGCACAATCAACATTAAATACGTAAATTACGTAATTGAACACTTTACTGTTTTGTCGTCTTACCTAATAGCACTATTGCTTGTTAAATACTTGTTATTTACAACAAGTTTATATACAACTTGTCTTACAATAGGTAAGTATACAGGGTGTTAGGGTAAACACCGTTATCCTTGCAACCAGTGGTTTGGTTTCATTTTAGAACGTAAAATCAATGGAAAATTACAACATTTTTTTATTTTTTTTGGATCTAAATTTTACCACAAGAGACGCAAGTTCGTTGCCCTATGCGCTAGGGTAACGAACTTGCGTCTCAACACGGGCGGGGGGTACGGGATGTGACCTGACCGGCAGCGAGCGCGATCTCTCCCCTAGTCAGTCAGCTGTTTCGCTAGCAAGCACGGTGTCAGAGAGAAACTTTTAAAAATCTTTTAATGAAACTAACGTTTTTTTTTTTGTTGTGTTTGGTCATTTATTTTATATTTAAGTCAACTACCCATGGTTTGAATGACAAGAGTGTTTACCCTTACATCCTGTATGTGGAGTAGAGATAATCACTTTAGTAGGTACCTAAAGTCTGCAAACGTCCAATGATGAAAATGGAATACCTACAGACGGTTTACCCATTTCAGCAATGAACCAAAATAATGAACACTGAAAAGAAAAAAAAATTGCCATAAACATCGGGTTTATTTGGTCCCAGTTGGTTATTAGTAGACAGGAGGACCTTGAGTACACGGTTGTCTTTTATGCTATCCTAAGACCTTGTAGGATGCGTGTATAAAACTATAATTCCGTCATTGAACCTCCAAGTGTGTGTATCTAGAGTATTCAGTGAAGCCTCTGTTTTTAATCGATTACGTAAGTCGAACTTAGTACAGACAGAGAAAAACCACAACGCGTTTTGGTACCTACAATACTAAATACTTATACGTTGGACCACCATATTTCTTCATTAAAATCTTGATCAGTTCTTCGATAAGATAAAAAACAAAAATGTCAACAAAACATACCTAAAACACATTAAATGTTCGTATAATTAACAAAACCATGTCAAATCCTCACGATATTCCGTTAAACTGGATATCATATCATAGCACCATAGATTTCGCACACAAATATATTATAATTCACTATTCCGAATAAATAATTAGCAAATAAAATAATATTTTCGCTATAAATATTGATAAATCTATCGAAAGTTCAAACCTAACGGTGACAATCGTTGTCAGTGGACAACTGTCAAAAACCGTAGCCTTTAGATAAGTGACCGCTTGATTTTAGTGTAAATAGACAAAGAATATATTGCATAGAGTCTGACCAATGAAAGCTGTCCAAGAAAAAAGGCGGCAATTTTAAAAATCAAGAGATTGCTATCACTGCTTATATGGAGTCGATACTACACTACTATTTATTATTCAAGACATCTTACATCAGTATTTCATATTTATATAATAAGTAAAATATTCAACAGATAATAATTCGTGGTCAGCTTTCGTTGGCCAAATTCTAAAATTTGCTCTAATAGGTATTTCAACAACAGTATTTGAAAGGACGAACCAGGAAGGGTCCGTGGTGCCATTTAACTTTGCTGACATTATAAATATACTAAATCAGAAAAGAAAATAAGTTTCAATAGCAATCTTTAGCCCTGTTCATCCGTGACCGTATGAAAACGATATCGAATCACCTGTCTTTTCCTGACTCACCGTAGGTCAAGTCATTGTGACAACGTGCAGCAAGTATAAATAATCGTGAGGTCAGTATCACGAAGGTTAGGGCAGTGTCGAGGTCGGGCAGAAGGGTTCTTTCCGATAATTTTGGATTGTTTAAGCTAAATTTGAGTTTGTTCTTGAAAAATACTGAACAAGGATTATCTACAATTATATAGTCGAAAATTTATGAGAGACTCAAACTCAAACTCAAAGCATTTATTTCAATTAAACCATTTACAGGCACTTTTGAATTGTCAAGGAGTCGGTCAGTCAGAAATATGAAGCTAGTTGCCCATTCCAAAGCGAAAAATAGAAATAAAAATTTGCTGGTCTTGACAATGCGGCAATACTTATTTATTGTAGGTAAAAAAAATACTTTGTTACAAAGCAATCAGCTTAGGTGTTTTGATCGTTTGCAAGAAGTCAATAAGCATAAAGTAATTTTGCAAGAGTAGTCCGTGACCAGAGGAACCCAACATGCTAATTACTGAAGATCTGAGCAAAGCAAACAACGCCTCCTCGAAAAAAATAAACAAAAATTCTCTAACAACTCGGATACCTTTGTTTACTCTAATTTACCAGATGAAGGTAATTGAACCATTGTGCCATGCAGAAGATGTGAAGCAACAAAAAACAAACACTGTCATCGACAGTCATTGAACTTCCAAAACCGAGATTATACAACAAAGAATATATATTTACATAAATTATGCCAACAGAATGTTATGATAATGCTTATTGATTTAAAAAATATCATTATTCGGTTTCGGTTAATATTTGTTCTTCGTTTTAGCATTCTCTTGTCAGATCTCACAATATTACATAGATGGAATACAGGTACCATATACACAAGTCTCAATTCTCAATTTGTCACGCTGTAGAGCAGAAACCTCTTGAAGTCTTGTTTTATGAGAAGAAACAACCCGTGACCGACAAACAAATAAATTAATCAATCAAACAATATTGATCTCTTAAACTTTGGATTGTTAACGATGTCACGGGATTTTCCCCTAATAGAAGGAACTCAAACTTATATGTTTGTGCATTATTCCCCTCTGCCTACTCCAAGTTCAAAGAAATACCTAAAAACATGATGTTTCGTTTTGTTAATGAGTTCGCTTCAAGTTTTGTCACGATATTTTCGCGGTGTTTAAGAACGGTAACTTAGAAAGTTATGACATTGAATAGATTGAAATCCCGCAATGGCCTGCGCGTAAGCTGAAAACGTGTCCCCCTTTCGTCGCCATAATTACGCAAAAGAAGAAAGAATAAGAAGAAAAGAAGGTGAGGCGACTCCAAAGTACTTAGACATCAATAGAGTAGGTAACCTGAAAATTGGAGTTTCTTTACCAAAGATTTCCGCGCTCTGCTTAGCTTTCAACGGGCAACTAAGGGCAACTACTTAGTCCAGTGCTACCTAATGTTTAATTTTTCCGACCAGCTTAACAACTCTCTGGCAATTCAAAAGCAGGCAGGTAGGTCTATCTAATTCAAATAACAGTAGATACCATTGCCTTGACTCTATCCGCGATTGGAAATGATTCTTTTAAGTCCTCACACTTTTGAAACTAGCGATCTTAAAAAAGTTCTAAACGAAATGGCCTGTTTTTAATAATTCACCAACAAGCAGAAATAATGATAACTTTATCAAGATATCTAGATAACCACGAGAAAGCTTATCGATTGCTTCCGACCGACAACGCGACAGGGCGACACGGCGACAGTTGTCGGCGTCGGAAATGACGGCAGTTAGCTAAACGAGTTCGTGATCACATCGATTTAGTTCAATTATTGTGTTTAGATGTGCGTGCTGACTTCTCCTATGCGTTTCTTTCCAGTAAAACACTTGTGGAGTAATAGATTTTCATGGATATCACTGGCGAAGATGACATTTTCAGGAGGGATAACATACATACATACATTAACTTACGCTTTCATCCCATGGGGGTAGGTAGAAACTACAGAACACAACCTGGTACGAACCTTAACCCCCAGTACCTACATGTTGGACGAGCCCAGCCGAGCCAAGCGTGCTTGGCCAACGCAAAATACATGCAAACCAAACGGCAAATCACGCAAAAAGGCCCAGGATACGTTGACCGGCTTTACATACTCCTTTCGCTTATTTTAAGATCATACATCTGGTCATACATGAACGCCGAAGGGATTATGAAAAGCAGATTCAAAACTAAGGAAGCAGACTCGTTGCTAAAGAAAATCTTGTTGAGAGAGACTAGAGACCCGTCGCCGAGGGGAATGTGAGCCAGGAATGGCAGGAGCACCCATAATCATAGAAAGTCGATGTTAAGCCTGGAGACTCTGGACTCATAGATAGACCTGTTGCATGTTGTATCCTCACTCTGGTATTCCATATCCTCAAATACCTTCTCGAATTAGAAGTAGATTGTGCCATATCAAAGTGAATTTGACGTCATATAAGACTTCTCCGGTTGGAAAAACTTTCTTTTGGCGGATTTTCCCAAACTTCCTCGTATAACGGTGGAAATCCAGTCTTATACTCGGCTTTCCAGTCTTGCTTCCTTATTCGATTAATGGAAAAACCCTTTAGAGTAACTGGCCCCGGTAACCATTTAGACCTTCAAAACTTTTCATTGCCAAATAGTCAAATTATTATGTCTACCTGCGTACTGCTTTCCCCCTACGCGACTAGTACAAGCTGCTATAAAACAATTTAAACAATATATTCGATAAACCGGACGAGCTCTTCCGATGGGTGACGTTACCTATGTAGTAGTAGTACCTAGTAGTATTTTTTATATAATATAGTACTACATACCACGTTGAAAAGTTGAAAGGTAATCGTTTGGCCTGATAAGGGCATGTGATGACGAGGGACGAAACGCATGTGACCAAAAAAGTGATGAATATAAATGTTGATGGATGGAGCGGGAGAGGAAGGCCAAAGAAAAGATGAATGATATGAAAGAGAAGGGAGTGAATGATAGCGTGACGGTTGACAGCGGAGAGTGGAAAAAGAAAACGTGTTGCGCCGACGCCAAGTAATAGGGCAGGAAGATGATGATGATAGTACTAAATACTACGCACCGGAGTTAAGGGATGGGAGACGGGCATGTTGTGTACTGGGAGATTGAATTTTGATTTAAAAGAGTGTCTGCGGAGTTTCTTGCCCGTTCTTCTCCATAGGAACCTACTATGCTTTGGAAGGAGCAACTAACTTCATGTTTCTGACTGACCGACCCCTTGACAATTCAAAAGTGCCTATTAGTTGGTTTAATTGAAATAAATGCTTTGTGTTTAAGTTAAGTTTGAAACGTTTTATGATTGCAGTGATTCGGTCCATTTCGTTTTTCTTACACTAAATACTGACGTCCGTCCGTGCAAGTACCAATGTGACTTTAAAATTAATAATTATGTGTTTTCTTTCCGAGTTTAGGTTACAGATATCTTGGACACTGACATCGGTGAAGTAGAATCGTTGTGAGGAAACCTCAATCTATTACTATACTCTACTATGGAAACCTGAAGCGCCAGAGGGCCTAGACAAGTGACAATCGCTTCCAAAGCGTTTCGTATTTCGAAAAACAACTTTCAACAGGATTGACATAAGCTTTTCGATAGCTTATGTCAGGGTCTAAATTGACTATTGTTTTATTTTTCTTTTCAGTTACGAAACCTAGAATTTTCCTAATTTAAGAAGATATTCTTATTATTTATTCTATGTAACATACTGGTATTCAGCTGCATCCGTTTTGTAAGGAAGCGACCCCAACATAGTTGGGAAAAGGCTAGGCAGATTGATATTTGATGAAATATTGTCGCAGCAAAGAGTCTTCTCTTGTGACGTTATGCAGTACCTAGGTATGTGAAAACGAATACAGTCGACAACCACTTTGAACGACTTTAGTCACTACCGAAATAAAAATGGAACCCGGAAATCAACCTGTAGCAACCTCAGACCAAATTAAAAACACAATACAACCAATATAGTGAAGCATGCCAAAACTACACCTCCGCTCTGTGCATACACGCTCACACGTACACTTTTATAACCATTTATGCTACGGCTACACTTCGCGTTATCGCGAACTTTTCTTCATGCGCTCTCTCTCGCACACCCCTCGATTACTCGCTGAGCAACAGAGAGCGCACGAAGAAAAGTTCGCGATAACGCGAAGTTTAGCCGTAGCATTACAATCAAACTACACCTCACTGAGTGCAAGCATGTTTACGAAACCGGACTCACGTCACTGTTAGCAGTTGGTTTTTTATTTGGTCTGAGGTAGTTACCTACTTATAAAGACAGCTTGTTGATTAATGCCTTCAAACATAGCAATAAATATCGTTACATCCAGTCAGATTAGATCACCGTGTGCTAAATATTACACAAGAGGTTGTTGCTCTTCGCTGCACTGGTCTGTGGCTTTACGACTAATTTCTAATGTTAAGTCATCAGCTAGTTATAGGTAAGCCTCAGGCTATGAGCACAATTGGCGGGGTCCGCTAGGACCGATGCCTGCCAGGATTGCGGGTTAGTCCGAAAGGGATACCGGGACCTTGGCAACAGGCAACTGAAGGAATACGGGTGGGTTTTAGTCAGTAAAAGTCTGACACGCCCTTCCGCTCCGCCCAGAGCGGGAGAAGTAATTGGAAGATTTCCCAACCTCAAAAAAAAAGGCTATGAGCGAACACTTAATAAGATCTAAGTCAATGATTTATTGATCTAAGTAGTATGTTTTATCTATACCTACTAATATTTTATAGAGGAATTTGTGAGTTTGTATGTAGGGAGTAATCCAAAGCCAGCATTTTTCCAGGGTTAGTGAAGGCGCGGTCCGAGGGGCGAGGTCCTGGGGGTCATGACCCCCCCAAAATCATTCAAGCTGTCGAGAGACTGAATGATTTACGTGCTTTACTAATTAAAACTGTAGGTATTTGAGCCACAGTGTCCCCGATGGGCATATACAAAAAATAGTTTTTAGAGTACGAGCTTATCAATTAGGTAACTATTTCCCTAAAAATATTCCTCGGCACCAATGGTGACCCCCCCCCCAAATCTTGAGCTGCAGCCGCGCCTGTGTTAGTGAGAGATGGAGCTATACAAGGCCGCTAGCACCATCCTTTTTTCGCAGTGGAATAATTAATCAGCCCCCTGATCCGATTCCGAAAATTCATCACTAATGGGATGGGAGGCTACAGTACTGCCGAGTGTGTAATGCCCTGCCACACCATGCCCCTCGCGCTGATCATCGCGACGGTTCGCACTAGGTCCTTTGACTCGCCCCCAAAAACCGATAAAACATAGCAATAGGCATGACGAGGAGCATGACGTGCGGCATGACGAATAATGTTGCCACACTACGTCTCTTGCCTGCTCCTGCTTTCCTCGCTACTTCTAACGAGCGTGTGCCAGACGTATTAGGGTATATTATAAGTTACATACGGATGAAGTCGCGAACAGATAAACTAGTCTTTAATAAAGACTGGTCCTAAGTAGCCCTGCCCTAGGACGGATATTCGCAGTCGCCCCAAATGGATTGCCACCAGGTGGCAATCGGGAATAAGGTGGGGACTGGGGGAAGTTATTGCTCCCACTTCGAATCGCTGTGCACTGCGGCGTGGATCGCCATCACCCTCAGATAGAGAGAAGCGGTAGAAGAGAAGGAATGCCTTTGCCCTGTAGTAAGACTGAAGTGTTTTTGTAATGTCTTGAATTAAAAATTATAATCGAAATGAAAGTGCCTAAAAAGAATACTTTTATTCTCAAATTATAAAACGTTGGTGGCTTCGAAGATGGTTTCCTTCACAGACGACACAATTACAATTAGTGTTGCCAACTTAAATCTAAATATACTACAAAGACAATATTATAGGCTTACCAAAGTTAAAAAAAGCGGCCAAGTGTGAGTCGGACTCGCACACGAAGGGTTCCGTACTGAGTAGGTACGGTCAAATTGAGTGAGCATTGCCCCCAGCTTGGATAACCAGTTTTGACAGTAAAAAATATTGAGTAGGTGTCTGTAACTGTCGAATAAATCTACATAATTATAATTAAATAGAGAATAGTAGGTAGGTACTTTGAAAATGAATAGGTAGTAAGGGTAGTCTAGTAAGAAAGTATTTTGTTTCCTCATAGTCATACAGATTCCCTACCAGTGGATGGGTGACTTTTATCATTCACTCCTCCGTGCTTCCAAAGCCACTTTAAGACTTTGGTCCCGGCTGTCATTCGTGGATCTTTGACAGTAGTTACGGGTTGTCAGAGACCAAGGGTTTCGTATTGCTCAGCAAAAAGTAAAATAAATAAATTACCCAGTCACTGGGCTGTGAAGATTTGCAGTAGCTCCATGTCAAATACTGGTATTTAGCTGCATCCGGTTAGTTGGAAAAAGGCTAGGCAGATGATGATGATGACATAGACATACAGACAGACAGAGACAGACGGGCGGGCAGCGGAGTCTTAGTAATAGGGTCCTGTTTTACCCTTTGGGTACGGAACCCTAAAAAAAACGAAGACAAAACACATTATAGTGTTGATTATGACATAACAATTTCCTCTATATGTAACCAACCGTGATAAAAACCTAGACTTCACAAGAATGGTTAAACTTTCAAACTGTTTGAATAGATTTTTTGATAATAAAATAAAATAAATACCCAGGTATAAATACAATTATTTTTTCTCTATCACAGCCCGGAATCTGGATTTGTCACCGGTTGATGGCAGAGGCTCTCCCTCCTTTTAAAAATGGGACCTAACATTACTGGCGAAATGTGGGTGTACTATAGTGTGGGTGTATATGTATAATAATTATTATAAACGCGAAAGTGAGTTAAACGCTTTCACGCTAAAACAGCTGAACGGATTTCGATGAAAATTCCCACGGGATCGAGACTTGTTCGAATGAAACCGCGGGGTGCAGCTAGTATAAAATAAAATATAAAAAATACCTAAGTAGGTATATACGTACCAATACATTTCTATATAGATATACTTAATTTATGCAACAGCTTACAAATTAATTTCAACTTTACCGATAAGTCATTTTTTTAACGTCAAATCAATCACTCGAGATTAATCAACTTTAAGTTCCGGTACGTATAAAATTTCAGAATGATATCTTCCTGCCTCCCTTGAGAGCAATCTTTTACTGATTACAGGCTGATTTACACAATGCGATAATTAATTGATAACAAATTTTGAGTGCATACCATTAGTAGGAAACAAAAGTTGCACGGACTGAATATTGTTTAGACGACACATAAATAAAATATGGAGGTCTTAAGTTAAAAAAAAAAATTAAGGGTAGTTTAACTTTTTAAATATTTTAATAACCCAGTATTTTATAAATTGTAAAAAAAACTCAAATCCAAGTGTTACCAATGTCCAATGTTTACATCACAAAAATAAATATACCTAAGTACCTACTTCCTAAATAGTTCGTCATAATCGGTACGTATTTAATTGGTAAACTGTCAAACGCTAAAGTGTTTTTTTAAAATAAAAAACATCCTCGACATATCACAAGCAATCAACGGTAAAACTTATTAAGTTTTCTTTCACAACACACAAACAAACAGTTAAAAAGAAAACACGCAAACAAAAACAATTTTAAAAACAAAAAACTAAACAAATGTATAAGCCATTTTTTTTTAATTAAAACTTTCGCTATTGTATTTCGAACAGTAATACGATAATAGAGTAGGTAAAATACTCACAATAAAGTGTCGTGTCCCGCAGTCCGTCTGCGACTGACTGACCGGCCTCGGATATACCTACAGTGGGGTTACTATCATAGCGCATTTAGAGCTTACGATACGACTATACGACCGAGTTAATTTGGAAAAAAAAATACAAAAAGAAAACAACAGTCTTAAAAATCAACCACAAAACTATACCTACTTAAAGTTTTTTGCACTTTGTTCTTAGGGTATTTTGTTTTTTGAAGTCTGGCTTGTTCTTTTGTAAAAGGTACCGTCATATATTAAGGTTGATGCGCTAGTGTAGCCCGCGAAATTCAAATTTTCTTACGTTTTTTGCAATTTGCAGGTCAGTATCAGGTTGTATGTTGATCTAAACATTATTAGCGCTCGTAAAAGCTCGTTAAAGTGCCAAATGTCATGATTTCATGAAATAGTCATTCAATACACTTTCATGAGCTTAGAGAGTTGTATTGCTGATTTTAATGTTTATAATTCTGTAAATCCATACTTGTTACGAGCGCTAATAATGTTTAGATCAACATACAACCTGATACTGACCTGCAAATTGCAAAAAACGCAAGAAAATTTGAATTTCGCGGGCTACCCTAGCGCCTCCCCCTTAATATTTTTAGAAGTTCCCTGAGAAATTCGCAGCAACGTAGATTATAAATAACGGACTAACGTAGTTACTAGTTAAAACTTGTAAGTTGTGGTTTCGTATAATTTATATCACCGCCACTGCTCCCAAAACGGTGAAAGAAAACAATATCGTGAGGAAACCGGCATGTCCTAGAAATAGTCCTCCAGACCGTATTTTCGGCCACGGCAGCCAATCTCAACGGAGACTAGCCTTCGGCGCGGGAGATATTATAGTGCACAAGTGTTTGCGCAGACACAAGTGCACTCTCTCTTCGCTCACTCTCATATTCCGATGGGACGGTAATCTGACACGACCGGAGAGAGATCAGGCGCAGGACCAACGGCTTAACGTGCTTTCCGAGGCACGGGGGTATCACACCGCCAACCTAGAACCAAAGATTATTTCTTTTAGTAAATAAGTAAGTAAGTATATTTATTTGCTCAAAACATGGTATAACAGGTGTTACAGTTTAAAATAGTACAAACATGTTTTGCCGGGTTTAGACGCAGCATGCAAATTCAAGATAATAAAAAGTAATACCTAACATTTTGTGTCAAAAAACTGTTTCAGACTATAAAAGTTATTTTGGCTTAGCCATGCACTCAATTTCCGCTTAAAACAGTATCTCGTCAGTATCAATTTAAAATCACCAGGTAATTTATTATAAATCCGTACACACAATAGCTAAGCAGCTTTTGTTATATTTTGCAAGCCTAGGAGCATTGCTTACTACGAGCCTGTATGGGTCTCGTCTGTTTCGAGGACATATATCGTTCGCTGTTTTAAATAACTTTTTATGTTTCAATACAAACATGCATATTTCGTAGATGTATAGACAAGGTAGCGGTAACAAACCAAGTTAAGATTCGAAGACATGTGACATTCATCAACCTACACTGGCCCGCGTGGTTTATTATCGCCCACTCCCTCTCGCGGCGAGGAGGTCTGCTACCCAGCAGTGGGAACGTTTTAGGCTAATTACGTATTGTAATCGCAGCAGTTTACGCCCGCTTGACAATAAAGTGTGAATTGTAGGTAGATCGTATCGGAGTCGTACGGTGTAAACTGTGAACGCTAGTCAAGTTTCACTGAGGACTGACGTATGGACTACAGCCGCCGTCACTAACTACACAAAACTGTTTAGTTTACCATTCTAGTTAGTTACCTAGCTGAAAACATGTCTAGAGCTGAACTTAATCATTTTAGCAAACCGAAAAAGGAAACTGCAATAATCATCAGGGAAATCAGCTTACACCATCATCGTGATTCTCTATATTTGTGGTCGGCGCAACATGTATTTTCTTCCATCTTCTCTATTAGTCGTCATCTCGGTAGTCATAGTCACCCTCTTTCCCTGCCAGGGCTGCGGGAAAGTTCGAAAGGGATACCGGGGTCCTTGGCAACAGGTAACTGTGGCAAAGGAACACGGGTGGGTTTTAGTTAGTAAAAGTCTGACACGCCTTGCCGCTCCGCCCAGAGCGGAAGAATAGTCATATGACGACGACCCAGCCCCAAAAAAAAAAACCCTCTTTCTACCTAGGTAAGTATATTATCTTATATACAGTCCATCCATCGTAAGCATTCTTCAGCGTAGGCCCAACATATAGGTAGGTACTTTTAGTAAAACTCGCGATCTGACAAACGAGAGGTCGTGAGTTTGATGCAGGGATGCACCATTGCACTGAGTATTTGACTAGGATAACATGGCCAATGTTTTGATTGTGCTGTATGTTTAATAAAAATTAAAAACCATCCCATGCAAACAATCGTAACTTGGAACCCTTTATTTGGTTTAAAGAGTCAAATTAAAATAGCTAGCAAAACTCCGCATACGATATGAGTATCGATATCTAAACACGGTAGATTGGCCAGCACCCTAATTGTGTAACCGTAACACACGATCAATCACAATCTGAATCATTTTGAAGGATATTGTTAATCCATTTGGTTCATATTATGTTCGAATAAATTGTCTGCTCAACAACGTAAATAACACAATGAACAACGTTAACACAACTGTCTGAATGAAACTCATTGTGATGACCACACCACCCCATGTCGGTTTAATACGACAAATGTTTTCATGTCCGTGCCGGCCGACTCAGTCATATTTATACGACTTTCGATACGATCATACATAGCTACATCAGTCTCAAAACAAAATATCGGCCCAGAAATCGGCTACGTTTGCCGCCATTAGAGCGTCCATCAGATTCTGTAGCGTGCAGCTGACAGGACACGCAGGACACACGATTAAGTCATCGTTTGTAAAACAGCACCACATTTTCAATTTACGTATATACCTACCTAACAAGTCTTAGCATTATCTGATATAATTACTCCATAAAAAATCTATGACACAAATATTTTACCACGATGCGGGACTCGAACCCGCGTCACTACTGCAGTATTTGGGTCGCCAACATCGTGGACTAGAGTTTAGTAATTAAAGGCAATAGTGATCGGTTATAGATAATTATTATGCCTTCCTTTATCATGTGGCCGTGAGGATCGCAATTATTATTTCTATATTGGCCAATTTCGTCCATTTTCTAAAATACTGCGATCATCGTAAATGTCGTAGGTATAGCTTTAAATAGCTTTCTACATAAATGCCTGTTATCATAAAAAATAGGAGACACCTAAATGTAGACAATGCATAAATAAAAGAGCACTGCTGGATTTTCAACCTTCGATTGCGCGCCGATAGTTGAAAATCAACAGAGCAATATAGGCATTGTGTCGCTTAGTAATAATGAAAACTGGCATCAAATTGACTCTGATCTTCGCTATTAAAAAGCACAATTATGAAACCCAATTTCATTTCATTTTCAATTTCAATCATCCATAAAATCATTATTGTTAATGTGATTATGCACATCTATTGATCGATTCGCTATAGCTTGTTCTCTCATTCGTCATATCGGTAGATAAAACATTAATTGAGAGCCATGAACTATTGAAATTATAGTGTTACGACTAACGAGCAATCAATTAATGAGAATGCTAATTACTGTTGCAACAGCACAGTATTATAAACATCATGCATGTAGTCCCCAAAAGGGTAGGCAGAAGAGCATAAAACGCACTAGGTTATAAGGGGGCGTGTCCTATGATCCTATCCTATTGCCAATAGGTATAACTCAATGACTATATAGTTTAATACTCTTTCTTCTTAACTTGACATGAAAATAAGCAAAGACAATAAATCAAAGATTGACACTATTATAAACAGACTCCGAGCAGTAATTGTTGTTTTTTTGGTCGAAAAACCCAATAGAACTGTCGCGTGTGTGACACGAGAATCGAAACCCTCTCATGCTACGGCTACACTTCGCGTCGTACTCGCTGAGCAACAGAGAGCGCACGAAGAAAAGTTCGCGATAACGCGAAGTGTAGCCGTAGTAACTACAAAAATCAACTTATATTTATAAACTACAAAAATCAACTTATATTTATATAATTTATAACTTCCAGTTACAAATAGCTATATGTAGGCGGGCACGCCCTTTGTGGCTGGAGCCTTTTATTTAGTTAATTTATGTTTACATTTACTTTTTATTTCTGCTTGAGTACATATAGTTCTCGTTTTTTTTTATTGGTATATTAGCGTGTGCTAGCTGACATATGGCTAATAATTAGATTTATGTTTTGTGTTGCATAATGTAAATGATTTTGCATATTTTTGTATAGAATCATTTTTTTTCTAACTGAATAGACAGCTGTGCTGCTGGGGAGTTTGTTGCGCCACTTCTTCTTCCCAGCTAAAGCACTAGGAAGTGGTGAAGGGTGGGCGTTTTTGGGGGACTGTCTTATGTAATTTTGACGTTCGAAAAGTGCTGATTCTCAGCCTAGTTTGAAAAAATGACTTTTGATTTTGATTTCAACTCTTGACTTGTGACTTGTGGAGGTCACTCATTTTTTTTGGATGCCTTCCTTGCCTATTCTAGCTCCTAAAAGATCGTCTGCAATTTACCGGCAAATGAAGACACTGAAACGTTAACTAAATAATCGAGTTGGTGTGTTTTCCTAGACAGCGTTTTTGACACCGTTTTGACTTCCTGCCATCATTTCATGACAGCAGTCACTGCGGCCGTTATTTGGCAGCCACCGCTCTTCTAGGGAACCGAAGCCACAATTTAGGGCAACTGTTAGATAATTGTGCGATCTATTTTATTCTAACCCAAAGCTCCTAAGTTTGCCTTAGGTACCTACAACTAAACCAATGAAGCATAAACTCCCAAATGAAATAAAATAATAAATGAGATAAATGAAGATTACTCAACTAAGTTTCTCCGCCAAAAATCTTATTTTGTAGCACCCACTGATCGTGATTACATGTTGAAATATCACCTCCATTCTTATAAAATGTTATTTAATTGCCAAGTTTGGTATGTTGACGACAAAAAACGGTCCATTTCTATTCTGAAGAGCAAAATGTTAGCGTTCGTTGGGCAATTCAGCCAGCACCTTGGGGCCTAGACAAAATCCCTTTTCTGTAAGGGTTAACGCCAACGGTAAGATCAAATTGTATGCAGTTGACAGCAGCAGTCACGTGACATCTCTAAAACGAATGTCAACTCCATACAATTTGTTCTTTCCTTTGGCATTAACGCTTACAGAAAAGGGATTTTGTCTATAGCCTCTTGCGCTACAGTTACGTAATAGGTTTACAACACATCTGCTTTTTTGTTTTGTTTTGAGAATAAAAAGTCTGAGTAAATATAAAAATGCTTGGGTGTTTAATGTTTTTTTTTTTTTTTTCAGATGAAATAAATAGAATGTATGTATTGACTATGACTGCAATCATGAATTACATGAATGTTCCTATTACTCTATGCTATAGAGCTAGACCATTATAGAGTAATAAGGTTTGAGTTTCTGTAAAACGTTCAAAGAATTTCATTCGGTTTCATTGAAAGATTGAAGTATTTACGTAGATACCTGTCGATTTGCACTTATTAGCTAAAAGGATACTGAGGTCCACTTGCACCACAAATCACTAAATGCGATTAGCACTAAACACATAAAACATAATTCTATCCCTGTCAACTTCAAACAAATGACAGAAATAGAACGATGTTTTAAATATGCGCCTAGCGCTAAACGTATTTGATTATTTGTGGTGGTCGTGCAACCGTGCAAGTGGGCCTAAATGAGAACACAAAACCTTGATTGCAATGATTTATTTAACAAAAATCGCCATTTATATATAATAATTATATTTAATACAATTCAATTAAACTAAAATTAAACTAAACTATACCTACGCAAAAATAAAAGCATCAATTAAACTTTTTGTGCGTTGAGTTCCATACAATATTTTAGTGAGATTTTCATTTTCTACCGTCCCTCATGTATTTAGAAACCATAAGCCCTAGTAAACACGGGCGACTTTATCGCGCACTGGATTTTCAACGCACTGCTAAGCGCCGAGGGTCGAAAATCTAACAGTGTTTTTTTGACGCGCTGGCATGCACTTTGTTGGATTCCCAAAGCTCGGCTCAACACCTAGAGTTGAAAATTGAGCGCACGAATCTACTTTACGAAGTTTCTACGATGCGACCCCACAAGTTGTTTGAAACTCAACGCATTTTATAGGGCCATTCAGAATTAATATTTGAATACATTCCTACTTAATTCTTAACTTATATAATTTCCTATGATTTTTCCTATATTTTGTTGACCCCGGTACCTCGTTCGTCGAGCTTCCCAAAACTCTCCTATTCATCGTAAAACAGTTGTCTTGAGCCCCAACATAATAATTTACATTCACCACTGACTGGCCCTTATTTTCAATTGAAGCACCTGAAATAATACTCATTGCGAACAAACTACTTTCTAATTTAACACTATTTTTTTTATATAAAAATATAATAATTACTATCGAATTCGAAAACACTTGCTATACAACCCTTTCTATGCGCAAGATACGACATAAAAAACGGTTTTTATTTGAAAAAAGAAAGTATGAAAACATTATTTGTTTATTGCTGCCTCTTATTTTAATCATACTTACTAAGTATATAAGAAAAAAAATTTTTCATGATGTAAAAAAAAAAAAACATTTTTGAGAGCATACAATCATTTTCAGCATTTGCAGTAGCACAAACAAATAATATATCTCTGACAATTATAGATCTCAGCCTTAGATTTAAGCTGTAATCTATTGAGCTGTTTTGTGAATAACACACAAACTTGTAAAAATTGTTACCTTAATTCTCCTCGGTCGATTTCCATCATAGCTTTTGATTCGTGCATTTACTTAGATTCATTTGTATATTGACAAAACGATGTCATAAGTACCACTAATTAATATTATTCTCTCAGATGCACTCAGCATTTACAGGGTTAATTTCAATTTGTAGAAAAATATTATAGTCTATGAACACATTATAGCAAAATGCATACAAATTGGTGGTTTTAGTGAATTTATGTCCTTATGGCAATGAGTCGGTGGTTCTAATTCCTATTGTCATGAGTGAAAAATCGAAACTGACTGTATAAAATATATACTATGAGATTTTTTGCCATGATTCGAGTATAATAAATAATGTTCTTGTTAATTTCATATATTTCTCGTTTGAATTTTATGAAATAATAGCAAATCAGAAAACGTATTCGTCAAACGAAAAAAAAAACCTACATCTAGTAAGGATGATCTGTTAGTAACTTCCAATTATTATGAAATAAAAATCCTGTATATTTGTATGATTGAAGTTTATTAAAAAATGCACAAATATGCTTGGAGAACATAATTCTTGTTCATTCTTTGGGTAGACTTACAGTAAATGATCAATGTTAAAAGATAAAATCCGTGAAACCGATTACTAACCGAGTTTCGTTACCTAAGTATTAATCTAACACAGTTGGGACATGTTGAGGACTAGGAAACATACAAAATATTATATTTTGACATATTTTTTATAGTAATTTCGACGTAGGTTCCATGTCTTGCAAGGAAACACACAAAAATAAAGATATTTTATTACATACAATTTGATTCAATAACAATAAAAAGAATTTTGCAGATTATTTACAAAATCGCTGATGATAATCCACAAAGTTTATATTCTATTAAAAAAAAAAAAAAACATTATTTTCTTTCTGGTCCATAAGTTTTTATTCCTTACCATAGAGCTTGTAGTCCTCAACATGTCCAGATTTAAAGTCAATCAATAAAACGATAAAATCATTCGGCGAGTTAAAACCGCGATACATAATAATATTATGTACAAACACATTGCTGTTTATAAACTTGTCTTTTACAACTAATCATCATAATATATCTATTTACTATATTACATTTTTATGTATTCTGTTTTGTTTTTCTAGTGCAGTGTGTTTTGGACTTCAATTTTGCGTAATTTTATTCATTATTGTAATCAAAAAGACGACTTTAGTCTATTTGCAGTAATAATTCCCAAAAAGCTATTTAATTGATTGTAGAAATGAATAATTTTTATGTTTTCGATCTATGCATAGATAGGTATCGAAATGATAATCGATTGACATGACGATTGTTGATCCAAATTCTAAATGTACGGTTTCTAGTAATTTGTGATTACAATGACACTATCAAAATTCTAGTACAAAACACACTCCACATACAATACTTACATACGGACAAAGGCGTATGTATTCGCTATCGAAGCGATCCGACGCCGAATATATCGAGACGACACTTATGTCATGAGTTTGGTGAAGTAACAAAATACGTATGAACTTTTTAGTGTGCTGATGTTACGCAAAGTTTCCAGTTTTATTATAGTTTACTAGATTTTGCGAAATATAACGAATAAAGAACTCAGTCCGCGATCTGTTAACGTTATTTAGCACGATCTTTGGCTAAGCGTTATTCCCGTCCCTATCGCACAACTGTCAAACTACAAGTGCAAGATAAGAGACGGGAACATGTCTAAGCCAAAGAACTTACTAAGTTACGTTTATAGAATTCGGTCTTAGCTACCCGGCTATGTATGACAAGTCGTCGTTATCACGATATACAGTAGAACGTTGCCGGTTTGCTGCACCGTAAATTTGGGTAGACGTTCTACAAAGTGCCAGCTACTTTCTGCATAAAACAAACTACTTTTGCGACTTCAACACCTCATCCAAAGTGTCCTCAACTCTTACTGAATCGTAAAAACGTATCTAAATAACATCTGATAAAGTCCACCGGGGCTATGTCTTCCGCCTAAGGTATTCAGGTGCTACAGGATTCCCCTTGTGGACAGTTTCTCTTACATGATAACGCACCTCTTGTTGTCTTTCTCGTCACACGCGAGTGGGATGGCCACGGGCTCCGCCGCAGGGTCGCGCTCGCGGCCGAGCGCGGGCGGCTTGAGGGACTCCGGGTCGAACGTGTCGGCCGACGCCACCGGCGCCGTGAGGGGCAGGTCTGTGTTGATGCCTACGATCTGTGAAAGAAACGTTAGAACTTAAATGTGTGTGGAAATTATAAACGCATTCAGAGGGAATTTCACAGTATTCAGCTTTCTTATAAGTTAACTTAGATAGCGTTCTACTTTCACAAACAAATTGTAATTTTGCCATCATTGTAATAAGTACGATATTAAATAGATTCGGCCACGAAAAATTGAGTCTAATAAATCTTATCTGTGGTCGCAGTGCACATATAGACAGTGTGAAAGTACTGATATACTTCCTGATAATTATTAATATTCAATAAATTTTGAGTACCAAAGACGCATGGTTAATGCTACTATTCATATTTTTGAACAGCGTCGTTTCAGCATGGAATGCTCTAGTATTCTATTACTAAGGGCAAAGGATGGTGGGCGAGAGTGGTCCCAGCACGGCCAGCCACTACGTGTAAATTACTTAAAAGAGCAGATAAAACTGAACATTTTTTATTATGACACCATCAAAATCTGTCCCGGAGGAACCGAGCTACGTGCATCTAAATCTCTGTCCGCGGCTAAGCTCAAACACTGTAAGTACTAGACAGCTGTTAACTGGCATGGATAGACATATTAATCACGCCGACAAAGCAGTAATATAAAATCACGAAAATCATCTTTTTTTAGGGTACCTCCTCCCCTACAAGTAAAGTGGGGATAGGGTTTTTTTTTCTTCTGTATCCCATGGTGTGGGGTGTCGTTGGAAAGGCCGTTCGAAAATATTGTGAGTCTGTGAAAACCATTTTTCGATTCAGGGATCCGTTTACGAAATATTAAGCTTTTAAGTGCTATCTGAGTGGGCGAGAGCGGTCCCAGCACGGCCAACGGCCAGCCACCACGTGTGAATTACATAAAAGGGCAGATAACACTGAACATTTTTTACTATGACACCATTACAATCTGTCCCGGAGTATCCCACGAGCCTGCGCTCCCCACTGTCGCGCGACGCCGGCCGGCAGCGCCAGGTCGGTCCCCACTTCTGTCGCTCGGGCGCGGCGCGGCTCCTGCCCGGCGGCACACTACCAGCGACCGGTCGGTCCCCACACGAGGGCGCGGCGCGGCTCCTGCCCGGCGGCACACTACCAGCGACCGGTCGGTCCCCACACGAGGGCGCGGCGCGGCTCCTGCCCGGCGGCACACTACCAGCGACCGGTCGGTCCCCACACGAGGGCGCGGCGCGGCTCCTGCCCGGCGGCACACTACCAGCGACCGGTCGGTCCCCACACGAGGGCGCGGCGCGGCTCCTGCCCGGCGGCACACTACCAGCGACCGGTCGGTCCCCACACGAGGGCGCGGCGCGGCTCCTGCCCGGCGGCACACTACCAGCGACCGGTCGGTCCCCACACGAGGGCGCGGCGCGGCTCCTGCCCGGCGGCACACTACCAGCGCAGGCCGCGCCGCGCCCTCCGGACAGTGGGCGCAGTGGTGACACCGAGCGTCCGGCTCCCTGTTTATACGACACAGGTACTTCCCGAAACAATCATGCCCCGAGAGCACCTGCGTCGCCCTAGATGACAGGGAGCCGTGCCTCCTCTCGCACCGGTCGGATCGCCTCGATGATGTCGAGGCCGGCGGAAGGCCGCAATAGCCTCTCCCGCCACTCCGCCACCAGGACCTCGCGGAGCTGAGACCGACGCAGATCGGTCTCTCGCTGCATCGCTCCACCGCCCCGCGTCCGCACCCCCTCGCGCCACCGGTACAGTGACGCGAGGACTCTCGCCTCTAGGTCCCAGGGTGGCGACCCGGCCAGTGCACAAGCCGCCTCGTAGGAGATTGTGCGATACCCCCTGATGGACCTGACGGCCATCGCCCTCTGCGGTTTACGCAGCATCGCGATGCTGCCGGCCGTCAGGTCAGAGGCCCACTCCGGGGCCCCGTACAGGGCCATGGATCGCAAGACCCCCAGGTACAATCTCCTGCAGGCGGTGCTCGGGCCCCCCAAATTGGGAAGGTAGTGTTGCGAGCGCGCCCACCGCGCCCCCCGCGCCCGCCGCGCCCCCCGCGCCACCCGCGCCCACCGCGCCCCCCGCGCCCACCGCGCCCCCCGCGCCCGCCGCGCCCCCCGCGCCCGCCGCGCCCCCCGCGCCCCCCGCGCCCGCCGCGCCCCCCGCGCCCGCCGCGCCCCCCGCGCCCCCCGCGCCCGCCGCGCCCCCCGCGCCCCCCGCGCCCGCCGCGCCCCCCGCGCCCATCAACTTGGGCGCCAGACGCCGGAAATGGCGGCCAAAGTCCCAACGGCTGTCGAGCACCAATCCCAAGTACTTCATGGTGGACTCGACAGCAATCGGGGTCCCCCCGACCACAATATGTGATCCCGTGAAAGACCACGGCCTCCGACTTGTTGATGGCCACCTCCAGGCCCAAACGCCGTATGCGGCCTACGACCTCTGAGACCGCAGAAGTCGCCAACAACGCTGTACGAGCTTCCCCGGGCCGTGACCAGCGTGTCGTCCGCGTACCACACCAGGGCCACGCCCGGCCGGAGCTCGCCTCTCAGCACCCAGTCGTACCCGATGCTCCACAGGGGTGGGCCAACGACCGAACCCTGTGGAACACCGCACGACATGTCGCGCCGGCCTCCGCCGTCGTGTCCCCTGTAGGTGACACACCTTTCCGCTAAAAACCTAACCTGGGACAGATGTTGATGTGCCTGGGCCTGAGTAAAGGGAGAAGTAATGTCTTCAAAACTACAGTGGTTTTATCTGTGGGCGTCGTGGGACCAGCTCCCATATATTCTTGCCCACCATCCTTTCAACAATGAACCTGACCGCGATCAGTACATCTAAACCATGATCAAGTTGTCAGTGTCATCAATGGTATAGACAGCTCTTGAACACGGTTTAGATATGCTAATCGCGGCCAGTATCATTACCTAAATTCGTCTTTAGTAAGTTTACAAATCATTTTTGTCAGTTTTTTAAATGTCTCTTGTAAAGTCCGGTCGCGAAGCAGAAAGAATTTCGTACAATGACCCTTCATTACTTATTTCTCTCACACATTAGAAGGACCGCCCTTATCGCGAGCGCGACGGCAATACATTTGAGCGAGAGCGATAGAGATAAGTAATGAGGGGTCATTGTACGAAATTCTTTCTGCTTCGCGACCGGACTTTAGTATCTAGACTTCTGGATAGTTCTTAATGAATCCCACCTCAGCATTCCTCCTGGCCACTGTAGGCAAGGCCGCGGCGGCCGCGACTCGCCGGAAGGGCTCGGCCAGCCGGTCCAGCACGCGCATGCGCTTGGCCGCCGGCCGCCCGCGCACGCCCAGCTCACCCAGCGCGCCCCGCTCACCCAGCTGCGCGCCCAGCTCGCCCAGCTGCGCGCCCAGCTCGCCCAGCTGCGCGCCCAGCTCGGCGGCCTCAACACCCAGCTCGATGTCGTCGGCGTCGGGCTTGCGCTTGCGGCCGACGACGGTGCCGGTGGGGCGCGCGTGCGAGTCTGTGGCTGGGGATGTTACTGTAACAGAAAAAGGATTATTTAGATTATATTCTCCTACATAATAATTTAACTGGGTGAATAATGGCCATTCGTACATTCGATTTCATCTTAAATTCTTCCCCTTCCCCTTAACCCTTCCCCCCTCGGATCTATCAGCAAGTGGACGTGTTTATAGTTGTTTTAAATCCAAAAATATTTAAAATTTAACAAAAAATAGGAGTGCATAAGTGGCAAGACGGTTACGCGCATTATACAGCTAAGTCAAGCCGCTGCGTATGAGTCAGACGCTGTGTCGGCTTGCCTTGCGCGTGAGTGTGTGCGAGTCGCTGCGCTGGATCGCCCCGCCCCTGCGTGCGAGTGAGACGACGCGCTGCGCTCGTCACGTGGCGCCTGCGAGCCAAACGACACTGTCCTTCAACATCTGCCGCCCTGGTACCTGAGTGTCACTACGCTGTCCCGCACCGCGTCCCTGCGTGCGGGTGATCGTGCCGCTCGTCATTCACTGTGCTCGAGTGTGCTCACCCCCGGTAGCTGATCACCGCTGCGCGTGAGTTAGCGCACAGTTCACGTGACATACAGGTATTGCCACTCATTTTCTTACCACCTCATACGTACTGTGTTAACATAAATCCAAATGCATCGATCACCACCTCAAAAAGGCCGAACCGCGTCGGACTCGGAACTACCGACGTCGTTGAGAACACCACCTAATGAATACAATATCACTAAACGCGATAAACGCCGTCGCTTATCTAACGACTCCCACGATGAACTGACGGCGTTTAGATTGGAAATGAAGGAGCTATTTGGGAATTTCTCGTCCGAACAAAAAACACGGATGGGCTCACTTGAAAAGCTTATCTTTGAGCTCAAATCATCGGCAACAAATATCTCTGAGAAAAACATGGAGATTGACAACAACATTCAATTTGTCTCCCAGCAAATTAAAAGCGTAGAAAGTAAGATTATATCCCTAGAAGAAGGGCGTAAATCATTAATTACCGAATTAGTGTACATGAAAGATAAGTGTGAAGAAATTGAACGTAATTCTCTTAAAACTATGATAGAAATAAGGAACATACCAAAGTCCAACGATGGCAAGAAAGAGAATCTTTTCAAAATGGTTTCTACACTTTCGGACTTCCTGAAAGTAAATTTGGTGACTGGAGACATTAGAGACGTGTATCGGGTGCCTAGTAAGAAGGATAAATACATCGGAACTCTCTATGTCGAATTTACTAACACCCTAATTAAACAAAACATGTTATCTATAGCTCGGAAATATAACAGAGAGAACTCCCGACAGCAACTAAATTCAACTCACCTGGGACTAGAAGGTAACAACTCGCCGATTTTCGTATCAGAACGACTCACTGCTAGGGGAAGACGACTCTTTTTCCTGGCAAGAGATTTTGCCACCAACGAAAACTTTAAATTCTGCTGGACAGCAAACGGGAGAGTTTTTCTGCGAGAAATGGAAGGGAAGCCGCACATTTTGGTAAAAAATGAAGAACATTTAATCTCCCTTAAAAATGCGAAATGAATATCACCAGTGATACACCATAACAAGATTTTCGTATTCTTCAGTAGGTTAAGTTACGTGTTTCTTAGCAATACTCTCATAATCATTACAAACACACACACATTCGCACAAAATCAATGTTCAACATTATTTCACAACGCAAATAATTACACACACTGCCTTCATTCGTACTATACCGTTCTAATCCTGGACTTTCTAATTTCATAGATAGCATCACACATATTTACATATTTCAAATTCTCTACATTTTATTTACATTATAGGAGTGGTAATACTATTTCAATAGCGTTTATCATGCACGAACAAAACCGAAGGATCCTTTGTTTCGTACCTTTTAGACTATTCTTTCAAATTCGATAACATAAACAATAATATAGTAACAGATTTAGACTCATCCATGGCTATTAAATGCTTTAAACTGGAAAATCCAGCAAACTGTTCGACTATGTTAAAATATAATGCGTTGAGCAATAACTCTCGAACAGTAATTACAATTAACATACGTAGCGTAAATTGCAACCTGGACAAATTTCTTATATTTGTTTCGAAAATAGATATCACAATAGATGTTTTCGTATTAACCGAGTGTTGGATAGACGAAAGCAGCATCTTACCCACAATAAATAATTACAGTGCATTAAGTACAAAAAACAGTTTTAATAAAAATGACGGGATTATCGTGTACGTTAGAGATGAACTTAATTGCACACATTATGAACCACTTATGGATGAAGGAAATTGTCTTGTGGTAGATATTTGCAAAAGTTACACACTTATATGTTCATACAGGCCACCTTGTTTCCACAGTCCAAAAAAATATATTGATTCCTTAAACGTAATTCTGCAGGACTGTAAAACCGCGAACATCATTTTCACTAGTGACATCAACTTGGACATCCTTGCGGATAATTTAAATACCCACGCCCATCAGTATCTTAATTTAATGGCTTCATTTGGCTTAAAACAGGCTTTTAATCTTCCCACAAGAATCCGAACCTGTATTGATCATTTTATGGTTAAAACCTCGTCTGATATACAGTCAATAGTTTTTGAAGAGCTTACTGATCACGCTCCTATACTTCTTTACATAGATAAGGCACATATTACAAAACAAATATCAAATATACCAACATCTAGAACCGTAACCAATTTTGATAATATTGACCAAGAACTAAAACTAACACTAAATGATGATTATTTTAATACCGTTGACGTTAATCAGGCAGCAGAAACTTTAATAACATGCTTACAAAACGCCATAAATAATAATACAAAGATTATCCACTTATCACGAAAAAAAAAGGCCATTGAAGCCATGGATAACTGCCGGGATACTAAATTCTATTAGGAAAAGAGATGATCTTCATAAAAAAATGAAAAAACAATTAAATAATGAACAATTACGGTTGTATTACACTGCGTACCGGAATAAATGTAATGGATTGATAAAACTGTTAAAGAAAGAATATTATCAGCACCAATTACAAAAACATAAAGGCAATACCAAAGAAACCTGGAATATTATTAAAGAAGTATGCTATCTTAATAAAAAGAAAGACTGTCCAAAACAACTGCTTACAATTTCAGAAAATTCTGCTGACTCATTAAATCAAATTAACAAATATTTTACCTCGATCGGTAAGGATCTAGCTAACGCTACTTTAACTTAACTCCAGATCAGTGACCAAACGCTTGCGAGTGAAGCTTTAACATGTAATGGGCCTCCAAATTCAATGTCTTTTGCTCCGACTGACCCCGTAGAAATAATGGATATAATAAGGAACCTTAAATCAAGCAGCGCCACAGGTTGGGACAAAATTTCCACGCCAGTCATTAAGCAGCTATGCCTTCGAGTTAGCTCTCCTATTAGTCATATTTGCAATTTAAGCTTAAGTAGTGGAGACTTTCCCAATGCATTTAAAAAAGCTATAGTGATACCTATTTACAAGTCTGGTGATCGTAATGTACCTAATAATTATAGACCTATATCACTTCTTTCGGTTTTGTCTAAAATATTAGAGAAAGTAGTCAATAAGAGATTAACGAAATACCTAGAAATAAATAACATCTTATCCGACAACCAATTTGGATTCAGATCTAATCGTTCTACTACTGACGCTGTGGATGGGCTAACCTCTAGCATTACATCATATTTAGATAAGGGAGAAAAATGCGTGGGGGTATTTTTGGACCTGCAGAAGGCATTTGATACCGTATCAATCCCTATTCTCATCTCACGCCTTCAGAATGCAGGAATCAGAGGTATTCCACTTCTGTGGTTTCAGAACTATTTATCTGGAAGGCAACAGTGCATTGGGATTGGAGGGGAAGTTAGCGACAGCAGTGACATTGCATATGGCGTTCCCCAGGGGAGTACACTTGGACCAAGCCTATTTTTACTCTATATTAATGAGCTCTGCAACATCAAAATTGATAGAGCTGAATTAATTATGTTCGCAGATGATACAGTTATTTTATTTCACGACACCTCATGGGACTCAATAAGGACTACGGTTGAAAAAGGGTTACGTGTCGTAACGCGGTGGTTAGAAAACAGCCTGTTAAACCTAAATGCGGGGAAAACCAAATATCTTTGTTTTAGTATTAACAAATCAGGCGCCCCAAAGGATACAATTACAATTAAGAGTCACACATACCCATGCAACAGGAATCCTTATCTAGATAGCAATTCAAGTTGCTCATGTCCCATTTTAGCTCAAACAAAAACGATTAAGTATTTAGGTATCATAATAGATGATAAACTGAATTGGGGTGCACACATAAACTCGGTAGCAGCCAGGACAAGGAAATTAATACTCGCGTTTAAAAACCTGCGTGATGTGGCTGGCAGAGATCTCCTGGTACAAACATATCTTGCTCTTGGTCAAAGTGTTATTAACTATTGTATCAGGGCCTGGGGGGGGGGGCTTGTAAAACAATTATGATTGTTCTTGAGCGCGCACAGAGATCATTGCTAAAAGTCGCATTTAAATTTCCCTATCGCTATCCCACCAAAGATCTATACGATGAAATAAAGGTCATGAGCGTTCGTAAACTTTATGTCTATGAAGTCTTACGTAGATACCACAGACAGGTCATTCCGATATTACCAAAATTGATTAAAAGAAAAGTACAGTGTCCAGTACCTAGAGCCAACACAAAATTTGCTAGCAGAATTTACAACGTCCAAGCTCCACGGTTATACAATAAATTAACGCAGTCCATTCTTAATATCAGATCATTCAGTAATAATCAAGTCAAAAGTAAAATTATTGCATGGCTGAATGACATGGACTATGAAAAAATCGAATCTCTTTTTGCTGTAACGGTGTGAAATATACACTCAATTACGAACACGCTCACCCACACACATATACACACATCCACACACATATACACTCACCCACACACATATACATATATATACACACACACACAAACACACCCTCACACACATACTCTCAATTGAAAGAAAAGAAAGAAAGAAAAATTGTTTATTCTGCACAAACTAAACGCACAATACAAAATAAAAAATGACATTTACTAAAACTACAAATAAGCCAAAAGCCTCGTATTTAATACCAAGAATATTAGACAATTATCTGTGGATGAGAGGCCAAAAACAAATTAGTTGCGTAATGTGTTGCGACATTAACAAATGAAAACAAACAAAACAATCACAAATTAAACGAAATGCTGATTACAGTGGAAAATTATCAATTTCTGAAATAACAATAACAAGAAGTGCGTCGTATCTGTGCAAGAATAGGTCATTGCTCAGCTAAAAGCCGTGACTTCAGACGAACCTATTGTCAACAGCGCTGATTTTCAGCAAAAACCTCGCGAATGACGTAATGACGTCCCCCCATGTGAAAATACTATATCTGGTAAGCAGAATTTCTTACGAAAATGAGTGTGTCTGAATATTATGAAAGTAAGTACATAGAAATAAAAAATAAAATAAAAATATATTTAAAAGTGTATACCTATGTCTGTATTTATGCGTAACATAATAAAAATAAAAGATACATAAACTGAGGGGTATAATAATTACACTGAAAATAAAAAAATAAAAAAAAAATACTACGGTGTGTATTCCTAAATCTACTATAATATTTGAGGTAAATAAATTTGAATCTATGGTCTATGCATGGGAATTGCTATGGCATGGCGGCCATTTGCAAATCCATGGCGTTGGCAAACGACAACCTTGCTTTTTCAATCCGATCAATAAATTAGTTCAATTAATTTGATAATGTTATTATGAGAATGTCATTATATATTCTTTCATTATTTTAGTGGGCCGTATGGGTCGTCGATCTTTCAATGTACGAAGGAGCTTGATGGAAGGTGTAAGATCCACCGACATAGGTACTTATGAAATGCAAAACGAAAGAACGAAATCGCTCCTAATGGTAAGTATTACAGTAGTTGTATTATATAATAACCAAGCCTTTCATTAAAATAACATTTAATGTAATTCTTCCAACACTATCGACTTATGCCTACCCATTGTCCCACCCAGATAAAGTAGCTTCAGAAAGATAGCAAACACGCCCCAGATGACAGAGGAGTACCTACCATTTCTGTGTCAGCGACACAAGACCGGGCCTAAACTGGGATGAGTCAGACAGGCCACTCACACTGCTGGAAAACCATCTCCATTGCCCGTAGGCCATGACCCTCAAGGTAAGACGGATCATAGCAGCTATTGTCACTAGTTCTAGTTCTTCAATCATGTGGTTTGCTGTATCTGCATGAAATATTTCTTTAAAATACTCAAAAAAAGCCTTTTTGTTCTCAGGACTCTTACTGGTGGAGGAAGGTTATTCCAACAGTGTGTGGCAGCATATCTGAAACTTCCCCTGAACGCTGCGGTCCTATGTGTCGCTGTACAAAGTGGCACGGTAGAAAAACGTGGTTCGTATTTGCTCTGCCTCCAACTCAACTTCTCAAACAGATAGTGTGGCTTTTTTGTTGTCACCACTCCAAAGAGTAAACTAGCCATATGTAATTTTCTTCTAGCAGCCATTTTTAAAATATTATTTTCGTTTATATAAGGAGTGACATGACTTCTACTAGGTATCTTTACGCAGAACCGTGTACATGCGTTTTGTATGCGTTGTATCAGCTTCTCTGTTCTTGCTAACAGGCACGGGCCATACACAGTATCACAGTAGTTAAGTCTTGATAAAATAAGACTATCCACTAATTGTTTACGTAGCTCAACACTCAGGTAGTCTCTAATGGAGTATAGTAGTTTCAATCTATAAAAACAATTCCTCATAGCGTTACTGATGTGTTTCTCAAATCGAAGTTCAGGATCCATTGTTAACCCAAGGTTGCATGCTATCTCCACCCTATCAATATTTTCCCCCCTGATAACAACTTCTGGCTTGGCTGACAGTATTGCGCTGATCATTTTCCTACTTCCTAAAACCATAAACTTAGATTTAAGCGGGTTTAATACCAGTGAGTTGTTATCTGACCATGTCACAACTCTTTCAAGATCGCCATTGATTTTTTCTACTGCCTCTAATGTATCTGATGGTTTAAAAGTTATGTATAATTGGATATCATCCGCATACATGTGATACCTGCAATGCTGGAATGACTTAATTATGTCTGCACTGTAAAGGATATACAAAAGGGGCCCCAAAATTGATCCCTGGGGTACACCACGTGGTACCTGTCGAGGGGGGGATGACATCTTAGATCCATCCTCCTTCTGGATTTCCACAAGCTGTGACCTATTTTGCAAGTAGCTAGCGAACCACTGTATTGTTTCTGTTGAAAAACCATAATAGGCCAACTTGGAAAGTAACAGAGTGGTGTTTATTGCATCGAAGGCCCGTGAAAAATCCAGGAGTGCAAGGATTGTTCCCTCCCCCCTGTCCCGCGCCTCCAGGATATTCCCCACCACGTCAGAAAGGGCTGTGGCGGTCCCACGTCCCTTCCTAAAACCAGACTGATGGTCGGGTAGCATATTGTTTGCCTCTAAATATTCCAGCATCTGATTATAAACCACCCTCTCTAAAACTTTCGATAAACAAGGCAAAATGCTAACAGGACGTAGATCTTTATAAGTAGTAGGGTTGCCGATTTTGGGTAAGGGTCGCACAATAGCGCACTTCCACAAGTCAGGGAAAGTGTGGGTATCTATCGACTTATTTATAATTGTAGTAATAGCATGAAGGGTGGTCGGTAATGTTAGCATAATCATATCTAGACTGACTCCATCAATCCCTTTAGCATTTGTCCCCAAGCTCTTAATAATTTTCAAAATTTCCTCCTCATTAACATTTCGTATTACAAATTGAGATTCACCAAACCTATTCGCGTCAAAATATGATATCTGTGATGTGGGAAGTATGCACTGCCCTGGTACATTGAGAAATGCCTTGTTTATCTCGTCTGGGTCATTAAATTCCCCGGGAAGCGTACCTTCACTATGTTCTGCGAAAACATCTGATTTCAGATTTTTCCAAAGTTTTTTGGGGTGGCTTATCTGACTATTAATGTGCCTGTCAAAGTACACTTTCCTTTCCTGCATTAGTGCTGTAATAGACTGTTTTTTTAAATCTAAATAATAATTCTTTGTAGTGTCTGACTTATCCTTATTATAATTAATTTTTGCCTCGTCTCGCAGCTTAAACATCAATTTAATATTATCCGTTATCCAGGGCGTGGGTCGGTCCCTAAATATCTTACTTTTTATGGGGGCGTGTAAGTCGTATAGTTGGGTAATAATGGCATTAAAATGTTCAATCATGCTATTTACATCAGGCAGTGAACCAATTTCAAACCATGACATTAGTTTCAGATCAACTGCAAAATAATCTACCAATATATCCCTTAGAGGCCGATACACAACTAGCCTAGGCTTACTTTTCACCTTCTTTATGACAGTATCACATACAATAAACGAATGATGACCAAGTTCGCTGACATGACTGACCAGTACATTACGAACCCCCACATCGGTACAGATAACGTCTATGAGAGTACTACTATCCCCTATAAAATGAGTTGGTGACTGCACTACCTGATTTAGATTGGTATAATTTAGGAATTCCGTCATATCTTTAGTTTTTGTATTGTTTGTATCCAATAAATTTACATTGAAATCCCCCAGTAATACCAAATGATCGTAAGGTGCCAATGCGCTAATACTGTCATTTATGCCATCCAGAAATTTTGACAATTCAAACCAGGGTGGCCTGTATGCAGTGCCAATTAACAACTTCCTACCATTGACAGTTAGGTTCAGCCACATCTGTTCTACATCAGATTGATCTGAGTGTGGCCGTACACGCGCCCGCACTCCCGTTTTAATGTAAAAAGCTACTCCTCCGCCCCGTCCCCCGCGTATAGCCGCAGGGCGCGGCACGTGCTTCAACCTGTACCCCGGAACCTTAGGCGCGCGCCCCTCCTCCCCAGGTCGCAACCACGTTTCGTTGATTGCCATTAAATCCACTGAGTGTTGAGACATTGCAATTAGAAACTCGTCCTGATTAGTTGCCAGAGAGCCCGCATTAAATAAACCAAACTTTAGTAATTTTGACTTAGTCATGGCATGTAAATAATAATGGTGGTATAAATGTATGTATATAGCAAGGATAATATTTCATTAATATAATATTTATTAAGTATTTTTGTTTATTTGTTTCGTGTAAATAATTATTATTGTACATAAGTTTTAGTTCTGGTAGTAAATTATGAATTGTAAATAATAAAACATATGTATTGTTTGTAAATAATGTTGTTGTTTGTTTGTAAATAATAATATGTGTAAATAATATAACTATGTTCCTCATTTGACAGCAGTACTCACTTCGATATTCGCAGCTCCCCAGATCACGACAGATACGACACACAGAAACCATGTATACTATACGATTACAGTTAGTTAAACTATGAACGGATACAAAAAAATGTGAAGCAACAAACAAAGATTTATTTGTTAGTGTCCGTGAGTGGTCCAATAAGTTGCTTAATGTCTTCCTCAGATGCAATCCTGTGAGTGGTTTCTCCAGGCTTTTGTCGGACCAGGATGCGACCGCGCTTCGTCCATACGAACCGCCATCCATGAATCCCCGCAGCTGCCCTTGCTTGACGAAATAACTGCTGATTTGATCTGGTCAGCCGCTCATTCACAAAGAAGCGTACGGGTCTCCCGGAGAGTCCGAGATTCTCCGTTGTGGCGTCACGTCGCACGCGGGCTCCGTTCAACACGGCGTCACGCTGGTCACGTCGAGCGAGGCGCACCATGATGGCGCGAGGGCGGGGCTCTGTTGAGACTCGTGGGCTTGTCGCATTAATGTGTCTGCCGCCGACTCGCTCTGCACTCACGATGTCACGGTCCTCCAAAGTAACTCCCAGCTTTGTGGCAATTAGCTGGAACAGGTGTGCTGGGTTTTCAGCCTGCGACTCAGGTACGTTCCCTATCACCAGATCGTTTGCCTTCAGCTCCTGATCCCTGTCATTGAGGTCCCTCTTGAGCTGCAGAACCACACTCTCCACTGCATTTAAGTTTGATGTCGGATCGCATCCGGCATCGTGACGCTTTTCCAGCGCCTCCAGTCTGGACTCAATCCCGTCCATGCGCGTGTGACACGAGTCGGTGGATGCCTTCAGCTCCGCGACATCTTTCCGAAGCTCTGAGACTTCAGAGCGTAAGCTTCTAATCTCCTCCACCACCAATCTCAATGCAGAGCCTACGTCCGACGGGAACTCCGTGATCACAGGCGACGACGGTGCAGCGATTGACTGGGGCTTCACCGGTGCAACAGTAGACAAAAGCGTCGGCGATGCGGCAGCTGACAGTTGCGCCGTCGTAGGCGTCGACTCCTCACTCTGTACGTCCGCCACACAACCTCGCACCGGAGTTTCGGCCTTATTGTCCCTGCGGACATTTTTCCTGCAGTCAAGGCAGTGCCAGGCAGAGACTATGGAGCCTTTTGTAGGGAGGGCGACACACACTCGGTGATACGAGATGCTGCACTTTGAGCACCTAGCCATGTCAACCGCTGCCGCGAATTTTCCGCATCCACCGCACTTCAGCGCCATTCTTATTGCAAGAATGAATTCAGCAGAACTTCTAGTGTGACACACAATGACTATTATTTACTTTGAACAGCTGTTAATTTTCGCAAACTTATTTCATATAAAAATTGAGGGTATTTATGTTTTGGTTTGGTGATTTCTAAAATTGGATTATGCAGTAATTAGGCACTTTAGGAGCAATCACAAGACCTCACTACACTGTATATGTTATAATAAGTTGCTGAACTCTTTATTAAAAACTTTCCAGACACTTTATCGACTTTATTTTATTTTATTTATTTAAAAACTCTGACTACGATCCCACCAGTTGAAACGTCAAAACGTCAGTCTAATTGCACATACATTCTTTTTTTTTATTTTCTTTTTATGGATTTTTATTTTCTAGCTTTATGTTATATTGAAATCGATAAGATACTACGTTAAAAATATGGACATATTGTACCTAGATTTAATAGTAACACGTTTGTGAAGGGAAGGAACTGACCTTCAAGATACAGTATTTTACTAGTTTGGAGGTCAGGGTCTCACCTCTAAAGATATTGTAAGATGTTCATAATAAAGATTATTTATTTATTTATAATTAACGCGCTGGCGCAAGTGAGTACAATCGATGATCGATGGGACTCCATTGTATGCCTGGTGAACAACCTGCACTGTTTTTCGTCAATAATACCTCATTTGTTTTTCGACATAATCTTTATGATAATAGTCCTGATAAAACTACAGCTAGAATAAACAATCCGCCTATAATATTCCCGCTACGGGAACACGAGGCTAATCCTCTTTGTGTAGCCCAATGCAGATGTCACATATCCTAGATTTTTTTACTTTAGGCATGGGGTCCCAACTCGAACAAATTATAATTAGTCTTGAAAAAAAATCATAGATGGAAGCATAATGTAACAATTATGAAATTAACAATTACTAAAAAGCGTTATACGGCAAATTTTGGCTATAGTCATATTAGTAAAAATCAAAATATCTTTGTTTAATGCTGATTTATGTATTTACACTCATAAATCTCGTATTTTCAACAAAAAACTTAAATTAAGCCTTTTACTTCAATTCGAATCCTTAGAATGATAAAGTAGCTATCTGTTAATCATTTGGTTGAGAGCTCTTTGCAATAGATGGCGTTTTACTAAAGTGATGACAGGTCACTTTAAACTTGAAACGTTTAGTCGTTTCATTAAGGAAAATCAAACAACATTTTTTTTTATCTAGTACTTTACGTAGAAATATAAGAATTGAACGCCTAGGAAGAAAAAACGTAAGAAAAGGAACAAAAAATCCTGGAGTCTTGCCTTGTACCTAGACAAGACTCCTAGATGGTGTTTTAAAACTACGGTCTCTGGCAATTAGTGAGTCGATGATGCTGCCATCTGTTAAAAAAATGGGGAAGAAAAATAGCCAGCTCAATTGCCAGACTTAGGGTGGTGTCATTTCTTTGTATGGGATTGGGTATCTGTACGTAGTATTATATCTGTGCTCTAGGACATGCCCATTTCCTCACTATACGCATTACTCTGTTCTGTTTTTTACTGTTTTCAATTACCGACCTTGTCTACCATTCATTTTTATAAACAAGTATACTCACTGCTAGTACTAGCTGTGGACCGCGCACTCCTGTTGGCGGTGACGTGTCTCAGCGTGATCTCTTTGAGCGGCTTGTACGACGACCGGCCGCGGATACTGCGCAGTCCGCGCAGGTATGAGCTGTCGTCTAGTGGCGCGTCTTCCATGAATGAGGACGACTCGGTTATGTCCATCTCCATTGTTGTGTTGTTGCCTGAAAGAAAAATAGAGGTTTTATAAGATAACGAAACTTTAATTTTGCAAAAATCTGTATTGGTGTCTATGGTTCTTTTCGGGTAGTATTAGGGATGCGTCACTTGTTCGCCTCAGCATGATTTGGCACAACCGAGTGAAAGCCGAATATGACGGCAGGAATTGCTTCGGGTCGGCCTTTGTTGTGCAACGAATACTGACTAATCGAAAATGCAGACCAGAACATGTTTGTAGCACCCTTAACAGGACTTGAGAGACCGTAGTATGATTTCAGACAATTATAATCTATCATTGTAATGGGTGGTAGGACCAAACGGGGGATACAAAATAGACTATGTTAGGACCATTGTGTTCTACTTTCGTTAAATCAATGCTCACTACAACAAAAATCTAGGATTGACTACAAAACAGTGTCTTGTGTCTTTGAAGCTGATGGTAAGCCTTACTAAGTTGAAATTGGCATTAATGGGGCATTGTTACTCCCTTATTATTATTATTTCTTTTAATTTATATTTTTGCGCCCCAAAATGCCCAACGCTTACCACCTATTCTAAAAAAAAAATGTTGCTTTCTCTGTTCAACACGGGTAGCATGACCACCGTAATAACGGGTTTTGTCGATGGAAGAATAGACAAAATGACAGATAAACAACCACATCAGTTATTTTGTCTATGCTTCAGTCGACAAAAACCGTTTCTTTGGCGGTCATGCTACGCGTGCTGGCATTTAATAGAAGGACTAAGGACAAGTATATTTGTCCAGGTATAACGCTAGTTACCAGTATAGTTAGCCTGTAGTGACGTGTTGGTCTGGTCCGCGATCCTCATGCTACGCCTATAGGGCGATACCTTGACCCTGGACTTGGAGAAGTTGGTGTCAGTCTTGCTTCGCTCCTTGTCTTGTGTCTCCTCCCCTGCAATGATATGTCACACTACACATAACGTTACCGTATCCGTGGTTACATTCATTGGGATCGGTGTTGGGAAGGGGAGGGGTTTTACTGTTCTATTTTCTTATATCGATTTCTATGTGAGTATCGTAAGAGCCAAGTCAGAAGCCCATGGGCGGCTTTAATACTCTGACACCAGGTTATTCACTAACGAAAAGACGAAGATCATAATAGAATATAATAATAGTAGCCTTTATTCAGAATTTTGATACAATATTTTGCTTAACCTATGGTTCTACTCTCTAGTCTGTTTGCCCTTTGGCAAAGGCCTCTCCCAGTTGTCTCCACTTATCCCTATTCCTGGCCGTCCTAGTCCACAAACTTCCTGCCAATGCCTTGATTTCCTCATCCCAGCGCTTAAATGGTCTGCCTCGTATCCTTATTTTATTTTTAGGATACCAATGGACAATTGTTTTGCTCCATTTGTCTATTCCTCTAATTATGTGTCCTGTCCATTTCCATTTAAGAGAATATAATCGGTAACAATGAATTGTGAGATGTGCAACAACTTTGTGGTTGCAAGAAGCAAGCCACCCTTTTATATTTAGGATGTTTTTTTGTCAAACAATAAAAAAAGAGATTACTTACGCATCCTAATCAAAGCGCAACAAAGTTAAATTATTATGATATTGGTACACAATACACATTGTATACGAACTACGGCTTCCAACAGGTGTTACTACACCTGTTTGATTTCGCGAAAAGCGCCCTTACTGCTACGGAATAATGGCACTATTACAGTTGAACAAAACAACATGAGTGTGGCGGTATCTACGTCGCCACATGCAAACTACGCATCAAAGACCTGACGTCACACAAAAATCCTGACGTCACATAAATCCTGCATCGCGCAATTAAAGTTTACCGTGCAATGGACCGCTGGATGCGAGAAGCACAGAACCGGTCGAAGTGGCGGTGCTTGGGAGAGGCCTATGTCCATCAGTGGACGTCTTTCGGCTGAAATGATGATGATGATGTGCAACGGACATCATCATCATCATTTCAGCCGAAAGATAATATACAAGAACCTGACTTCAATCGTCGGGCAGTTGCCCGCCAGACATAACACCCGTCTGGTCGGAGGATTCTCCCTTTTCTATGGTGGATGAGTGAACTTTACACCCTGTTCCTCATTACTCCTAAATGAGAATACAATTTTACCAAAGACAAATAAACTATCGACTTACCCTCACTGCCCGGCACTTCCAGTACTACTTCAACTTCCACCTCCGGATTCTTCTCACTCTTGGCAACATTTTCATCTTTCTCTTCCACCTTCTCCAATTCTGATTTCTTCGGCGAGTCCAGGAGTTTATCCTTCAATGACAAAATTTAAAAATAAAAGTTATAAAACTAAAACCCAACTACGACAAAAAGTCAAACGACGACTCCTCGACGAGTCTACGACTAAAAAGGCATAAAGCAAGACATCACAGACAGACATTAAAAATCCGGAGTCACACGAGTCCTAACACGTGTGACTCAAATTTAATGTGTCGTCACATAGCCTATAACCAGCGGACGATCAAAACGCTTCCAACGATACCTCATTTGTCCAATTCTGACGAGTACTTTAGAAGATATGAGGGAACACATGAACATACATACAAACATACATACCAGTCAAAATCATAACCCTCCTTTTTGCTTTGCCGTAGTCGGGTAATGTTTGTTCAGTACCTTTTTTTTTTTTTGAGGGTGGGAAATTATCCAATGACTTCTCCCGCTCTGGGCGGAGCGGAAGGGCGTGTCAGACTTTTACTAACTAAAACCCACCCGTGTTCCTTCAGTTGCCTGTTGCCAAGGTCCCGGTATCCCTTTCGGACTAACCCGCAACCCTGGCAGGCACCGGTCCTAGCGGACCCCGCAAATTGTGCTGACATGTCTTTGAGGCGCGCGTGGAACACGACGCGCCATCGACCCGGGCCTGGTCCTTATCGGACGGCGAGCTACCCATTGCTCGCCGTCCGCAAGCCCGCGCCTAAGGTGGCCGGGAATCCGCCTGGGATTCAGTACCTAAGTAGTGTTTGTTCAGTACCTAAGTTATGATACTTCAGTTGTGCATCAGATATAACAAGAATAAGAATAGACTTTACCTTCTTTGTAGTCTCTGGCTTCTTTCCTTCTTGAGGTTTCGGAGAGTTTGACGACCGGAGCCGCCTATCTGTTGCGGTCGTTGCATCTTCTTTGAGTTTTAGTACTTTGTCTTTTGGCTGAAATTATTTAAGAGCGGTGATGAAATTTTTTGTTTAAGTTTTAAGTGAGGTTCGAAGTTAATTGTGAGTGTGTTGGTTTGTTGAATGTAGAATAAATAGATATAGAATAATTCATATTGCTATTTTATTTGACTATGGTTAAGCCAATGAGAAATCGTTGTGTTTTTGATACATAGATACTAAGTAAAATAAATGAATATAATACATACATGGCGCATGATAGCTTCTAAAAGTTCACAAAAGGAGCTAATATAAAAAACAATTTCTAAATGTGTTCAATATTTCTTTCAGGAAGCTAACCTGAGAATGTTTATATGGGCAACCTATGTTTTAAAGTGGCTAATCTGCAGTCAAAATTACGTCTTTACATTCATCACTGACTGTATAGTATACCGTACAGGGTGTTAGTGTAAACACCGTTATCCTTGAAACCAGTGGTTTGGTTTCATTTATAGAACGTAAAATCAATGGAAAAATACAACTTTTTTTTTTAAAAAGAAAATCTACATTTTTCCACAAGAATATTTCACCCTACACGCAAGGGCAACGACCGGCCGCGGCCGGCGGTTGGCGGGGGCGGGCGGGGCGCACGGGACGTTACATGACCGGCCGTCAGCTGTTTCGCGGCTCTCTCGAACGCGTTTCCATGAGTATCGGGACAGTGACGGATATTTACTTTTTTAAATCTTTTTATGTAAATAAGGTTTTTTTGTTGTTACTGGGTCATTTATTTTTATATTTAAGTCAACTACCCATGGTTTGAGTGACAACGGTGTTTACCCTTGCATACTGTATAATTATACAAATATGATTCACCTCATGCCGCACCTCCTAATTAAAATCTCTCTTCACCAATATACAAGTAATTATCATAATTACACAGATACATAATAGAGAATTGGGTCAGTAGTGTTAGTACAGTCAACATGTGCATATTGTAGTAACGGACGTTGTGCAGGCTGTTAGCTGTGCAAATATGTGCAGAACACTGCTTAGCGAAAGTGGAAAACTGATATTTTATTTGCATTTATATGGTAATAATGATTATATAGGAGGCCCGAATTACAGATTATGTATAACAATCTATTTAATTTGATTTTAAATTGAAAGAGCATGGAAAGAATGTTTGTTATTTTTCCACATTCGCAAAATATTATTTTCTAACAACACGGAGAAATAAATAAATGGAGAAAACAACGCCCGCCATTTTAAGATCTAAGCTTTACTTTGCTTTTTTCTAAGAACTTCACACAGTAGCCTTTATTTATTCCAATCAAGGATTTTTAATGATTTTAATTTGATAGTGCAGTACCCGGGCGTAAAAATGACACTCCCGAGCTTATGAAAGATACTGTTGCACAGGTATTACCTATGAGTTTGTAAAACGATGTTTTATAAAGCCGAGTTTTTTCTGTTAGGAATGGCACTATGCTTTGGAAAGGGCTACTAGCTTCATCTTTCTAACTGACCGACTGCTTAACAAATCAAAAGTAAGGGATTTAATATATTACTTTGAGTTACATTTTCGAGTTTGAGTTTGATCTACCGTAATGCCGAACTTGTTCTGAATTTATATAAGCAATTCTTATGTAAATTCGTGAAAACACGTGAGGAAAAGTCATGTCCCTGCCGCGTTGACCCTATCGCCTATGCGTACATGAAAACTCCATTTATCCACTCATCCGTGACATACATAAGTTTGCCGCGACTTACATCGTCCGCATCCTTGTCCGGCTGTTTGTCGGACGCGGGGCGGGGTGTCTCCGGCGTTCGCGTCGCTTTCACCTTTACCATAACAACGCTATTAGTTAGTTAGGGGGTGGGGACAAACACAGTGAAGGGATGTCTTACTGCCTAACTATTAGTTACGAAGTTGGGAGAAATGGTAGAATATTGAAATGGGATTTGATTTCTGATATTTGCAAAAACAATACTTAATTTTCTTTATGTTTTTGCAATTTGCAGGTCAGTTCTGGGTTGTATGCTGATATATATACAGATTTATAACCATTGAAATCATCAATACAACAGCTGTCTAAGTGAAAATTGGCCTCAAATGTCATGATTCCATGAATTTTCATTCAATAGAGTAACTTGAATTTAGGGCGTTGTATTAATCAATCTAATGATTATAATTCATAGGTGCATACATATTTGTTACGGTCGCGAATCATATTCTATTCAACATACAACCTGATATTGACCTGCAAATTGCAAACCCGTAAGAAAATTGAATTTCGGCGGCCACCCTGGGGCTTTCGCCTGAATGTATTATCATGATACACATAAAAGTAATAGAGGATATATCACTACCATGAGAATTAATGAGGTGTGAAATTGATTGCACTGCGGTTTTGGGCGCACAGATTCAAGTATTATTTTAAATCAAATTCAGCAGTAAGACATTAAAACACAAAATGACACCACGAAACACAAAATGTTCACCACAAACCAAAGAAACAACAAAATTCTTTATTGTCAATGGCCATTTACCATTATTGATGAAACTAGTGTCGCAGTATGACCAAGATATGATTGATGATCAACTTTCTGACGGAACTGTCACATCAGTCTTCAGAAATAGGTTTAGTAGATTAAAAAACCTGCACCAACCATCAATGTTACTATCACGCGTTCGATTTAATCGATTTTTAATTCAATTCTCATCAATCGACTATCGTTTAATAATCGATGTAAATTATCGGATTAGAATCGATTATAGTCATCAAAGCGAAAGAAAAATAGACTCGACTAATCGGAATAAAATCGACTAAAAACACAACACAAAAAAATTAATCGACATTCAGAAAACGAAAAAAGCACAACAGGTACCGAATAAAGGTACCTGCGATCGTCGCGTGAAACTCCTACTGGGCCCGTTTTCCGGAGTCGGCAGTTCAAAACAATCGCCATCAGATGTCTCTTCGTACGTCAGCTCCGGGAACAAATCGTCTTGGTCGTTGTCATCAATGACGAGCATGACGTCATCGTCGTCCGAGTCCGCACTCACCGTTCCGTTGAGTACGTCATCGGTCCCGTTCGTACCGAGCGTGACGTCAGACACACCGTTGTGCACGCGATCTCGCCCGTTCTGTTTTGTCTTTGATGGCTCTGCCTTTTTCGTGTCTGGTTTTTCTGGCTGGAATTTTTAAAGGTTTTTTGTAGAAATATTTGGAGAACTCTGTAAAGCAAAATCAATATAGACCAATGAATGGGGAAAACGGCAGTGGAGTTGTAACGAATAGATAGGTTGACGACATCAACATACCATAAGGGATCTGTTCAACAAAGGACTGGTTGTCTTAAAACAAAGGTAGATTATACATAGCATTGGGAAGAAAATTGAAATCAGACCATTAAAGAGTGGGAAATAACTCTATCGTAGGATCCAACAGGCAGCTAGGCTGACGACAAAGAAAATCGTAGGAGATAAATGGTTTAACAAAGGACCGGACTGAGATGGTTGGTAATCTCGCACAGCTTGAGGTTTTTACGTAGGAATGGGTTAATACGACCTGAGAACGAAAATAGAAGGCCTATTTTCAGCAATGGATATTAACAGACTGATGGATGATAATGGTAATGATTGAGTGCTATTTATTGCCTTAAGTGAATGTGGGTTGAATATATGTCATGAAGTAGTTAAATGTGGATAGGTACATGTTGCTCAAAACTCAAAACAATAATAGGATACTATTCGTTCAATTTACGTACAAAGTAATTAAAAGAAAAATTGGAGAGACGTGCATATTTTTTAGCGTCTTTCAAGCAATGAATCGCAAGTCTTTCACACATCTCTGCTTATTATTATTTTAATGAACCTCACCTTTCCACTCTTATCTTCTTTACTGCTCTCTGCTTTGCTCTTCTCTGGCTGAGGTTCTAGCTTCTTTTGTTCTTCTTTCGACTGCTTCTCAGATTTCTTATCTACACTCTTATCAAGCTTGTCTGCTTTCTTATCTCCACCTTTATCAAGCTTCTCTGCCTTCTTATCTCCACCTTTATCAGGTTTTTCATTCTTATCATGTTTCTCTGCTTTTTCTGCAGCTTTCTCCACTACTTTCTCTGCAGATTTCTCTGCTTTCTCTACTGTGGGTTTTTCTACTGTTTTGTTGTCTGAGGCCTTTTCGGCAGCCTGTTTTTCTTTTTCTGCGTTGGCTGCCATTTTCTTTTTCATCTCTTTTACTGGACTGTGTGTTTGCCTCTGTGGAAAGGAGACAGAATTTATGTTATTAACTAAAAACCAAAAGGAGTTGGCAACGAAAGCGGATGAGGAAGCGTGACTTAGGACCTGATTTCACCGCTAATGAATACGATTAGTTTACGGTCGTCGGGTAAAATGGCTTCACTAAAGAACTTACTGCGATAACTGGGACGGCTTTGGACCTACTTTAATTTTATAACTTGTAATGTTTGTTACAAATAAAGAATATTGATTGATTGATTGATTGTTACGACTGAGCATTACCTTTACCTTTTCTTTTTCTTCAGTGACCGCTGATTTGCGGGACACCTTCTGACTCATGATTTACCTGTAACAAAATACAAAGTTATTTAGTACCTATGTATTAAAAGGGCAACTCAGTTCTAATGAGACCGGACTGGTAGAGACCACACCAAATATCGTGTCTTACGAGGCATGTTAGTCTCTGTGGTTAGATTTCATAGAAAAGGTGACAATTCTTAGATGCATTGTATGACCTATAAAGCAGCTATGTAGGTTGGAAAGTGCTATTGGCCGTGGAATATTATTCAAGTATTTTATGAATTGAACATAGAGAAATAAAAAATGACCATCTACTTTTAAAAACAATTCAGGTTTACAAGATAAATATAACTCCGAATAGTATTCAACGGTATTCGCGTGAACACACGTAAGATCTAAGATAAATAGTGCCGCCATTACGTCCTAGACTCAGACTATTGTGTGCATAGGTGTTTGAATATCCTTTTAGTATTTGAGACACGTTATGTAATATTTAACACACTTTCACGTATTTCGGTAGTCATACAGCGAGGTTGACGGAAACTGAAATATTTGATTTGTTGATTTTTAGGAAAATCTGAATAATATTGCGATCAATATTCAGATTTTTATAAGTTTCAGCCTAGATATAATCCAGATTCGGTAAGTTTGTTCTTTTGACTCCGGACTACGTAATCCAGAATCATGGCCGATGTGTGTTTTATACTTTAAAGGTCAGTCCTCAGAAGTCATTAATCAATTAAATACTTTATAGATAACTTACTAGTAAGAAGTAGGTAGGTCACGAATAGTGGGCAAAGCAGTTTAAAACAAAACACAAACAGCGTCATTTCATTATTGGAGCGCCGCCACCTTATTTTTTCGTTAAAGAAATTAGATATTAGGATTAGCCGTTATACTATATAAAATGGACACTCCATTTGTTACTTATCCATGCCATAGAACAAAAACCACCTAACTGCATATCACTTGCGATCAAAGGTGGATAACACAAAATTATCTCTAGCCCAATCAAATTGATATAATGACCATGCATTAAGGTGCTAGGCAGCTATCAAGGTCAAGACTGCAGGAGCTTTCTCTGAGATATTAGTTATTTCCCTTCTAACTCAAATAGAGGCGATGGGTTGAATGAACTCGTGCGCACACATAGGCGGCGGGAGCTTGGTGTGTGGTCTAAATTAATATTATTCTGTTAATTAAAAATTAAGCAAGGGGAAGAATTGGCTTTTTAGTGGTTCGGGAATTAAATGTTATTGCCAGAAATTGCCATTGTAAAATTTAAAAAGGCCTTTAAATCCTTGGTTCAAAGAATAACGTGTTAGTATTTATAAATTCGTTCTAAGCAATTAATCCACTAATGAATAGAAACTTGTTATTTGAAATAAAAACAAATGAGGTTTACAAAATCGGTGTTCTGTTTTTGTAACAAAAAATTGTGATGTAAAAAAACTAGGATTATCGAACATAATTATTATATTTTAAAGCATTCTTGATACTATGTTTACGTTAGATTTGACTAAAGTCTGTTTATTTAATCTTGTAGACTAATTTGACAGGTGCAAATGTCAAACTCCAAATTAAAAGAAAAAAAGAACAATCACTTGAAATGACAAATTAGTCTACTACATTAAAAAACCGACTTTAGAATTAGATGGAGCAACACGAAAAATTGCATTTTTCTCACATGAGTATAAATTATCATCTTCATAACCCATATTTCTAATAATTCAGTAAGCGTAGTCTTTTAGGACTAATAAATCAAACATTACAAAACATGTAAATTAGTTTTAAAACCCTCTACGACCTACAACTTGCACCGCACCTCAGTACAGGCGCTTACAACGCAAGGGCCGTTCATTTACCACTTGTGTTAACAGATGTAATACATCGATACTATACACATATACATCAAATCGTGATTAACACTAGTAGTTGAACAAATTAATGTTTTTGTAAAAGCCGCAATTGGCATAAATATCTTGGTTCAAAATCGCCATGTGCTTTTTGACAACTTCTAAATCACTAATACCTAACATGAATTAGTATCTAATAATTTCACATCATGGATTTGGATGAAATTTAGCACATGGGTAGACCATGTCTTCAAAAAGGACATAGGATACCTTTTATCCCGATATTCCCACGGGATCGAGACTTATGCGGGTGAAACCGCGGGGCGCTAGTTATACAATATTTTTTTAAGGTACAGCGCACACTGGGCAGATAACCCAACTAAATCAACCCTTTATATAGCTCCAGCTGTACCTTCTATATTTGTACTACGAGTTTACATCGAAACGCTATTTAGGAAGGCGACGACAGATTTATTTTTAGAGGCAGGTTTAATATGGGCCACCTGTTACGTTAACTACCGGAATGGATTTTATCCAGTGTGGAGTGTTGATTGACATTATAAATGTTTCCTGGATTTTTCTCTAGTCTCAGTGATAGTTTGTTTGACATAATAAAAGATTATGCAGCTTTATGATGTTTTGCATAATAAAGAAAATATAAGCTAGGAAAAGCTCACTAGTTTAGTGAAGAGTTGAGTATAATATGCTCAGATTAATCAACCTTAAAAGAGCACCAATAGGTTTAAAAAAGTATAAGCTTAATCAGGTAAAAAAAACATTATCTAAAAAGAGAAACAATAAAATCCTCCTCACCCAAACCTTCCAATACGGAAATCAGTGCTGGGGCCGAAAAAAGCATTCTGTTAGAATGATTGATGGTTTTGGGGCGCTTCGTTATTTTAGTTCTGATTAATAAGTTCTTAAATTAAAATAGCTGCTACTTTGTATTAAGTTTTGTGAAGTTCAAAGATTTTTATTTGAACTATTCATTTGAATCATTTGATTTTATAAATCGAGATGTAGTTAATCTGTCCATTGGTTACGTTTTCAAAACCAAATTAACAAAAAAAAAAAAAAAAACTGAATATACACAATTTGTTTTTTTTTTCTAGATATTTGTAATTTGGCAGAGACATGAAAAAAAATAGAAACAAAAAAGTGTTCGTGGTGAAATCCTAAGTTTTACAAAGAAAATTTACTTCTGCCAAACTGCAAAGCAGTTTGTTGGCAGGTGCAGCAGAGCATACAATTTTATATTTTATACATACATACATACATCACAAAAAATTCAACATTTTAGCTGTAGGCACAACTAGTTTAAATAAGTTCAATTGAGGTTATCTTACTCGTTATACACTTCTCATCAGAAAAATCGAAACACTTCCGTTTTTTTTTACATATATTCCTAAATATACACATTTTTCTGATAATCCTTACAAAACATTTCTGATGAGAAGTATATTATGTTGAAACTGGAATACATAAATATTTTAACAGTTCAAATTTCCACAATGGGGACCCATTAAAATAACACATAAAGTGGATTTAATTATAGCCTTAAAATTACTTTGATGTTAACTGAGAAACTCTTATGAAAGGTTATTTTTTTTAAATATAACTTTATATTTATTAAAAACCACAAGTCACTCCTAGCCAGGTAAGTAAAAATTGATCGATTTTAAAATTGGTTTTCACATCTACAAAACTACTTACAGAACAAGATCGAAGCTGTATGCAATCCCAAATAAATCACTCCTATAACTAAACTAAAAAGTTACACAACACAACCCACAACAAAAAAAATCTAGTTTCAAAATAGTCTAAAACTCTAGACAGAAAGTCTAACAACAATCACTGCACCTTGCCACCTACACTTTGAACTAGATGCATTGCAATGCACTCCCAAATACGGCGCCAACGAATGTGAAAGCTCATTAGTCATTAGTAAAAATTCGGCTAATCTAAGCTCAAAACCTGTTAGTGCAGTGTCCTTTATTACAGGTAGGAGAAACCGGTTTATGATTTTTGCCCAGTTCCCATACAGTTGGTGGATGATTCATGGTGATTTTATGAATGAGCAGAGGTTCTGTAAGATAATGGTCTTTGAATAGCTAATGTCTTATCAAAATAATGGTATAGTGATAGAAGTTTTGTTGGAGGTTAGATAATGTATCCGGCTTCGGAGGTCCCGAAATAAACGATCCTTATACATAGAAGCTCAGAAACAATGCGACGAGGTATCGAACCAATCGCACTATCGGATAGACAAATTCCTATGTATCCATGCACCTCAGAATCCAAGCATGGGTATGGTGGAATACACGTTCCTCATTGGACGGTCACCACATTCACGTCATGTATCAAGTTTCTAATTAGCTATTGTCGGAGCGCGATCGTATCCAATGATTGTGCAATTTGACTACTCCATTCCATGGTGCATTCTGACATCTCGATCTCATCAAATATCATAGTTTAGTTCTATCATCTATATTATCGGCCAACAGTTCACTTGGTTAATGCGAACACTGGAACATTATATCAATACGGAGTTACTGATAAAATATGCAACGTGTGGCGACTGCATTCCTTATCAATTGATTGATATATTTAAGTTCAACAAAGTTCGCTTGTAGTAATTAATGCTCTAGTTGCTAAGCTGTGATTCGACTGGCGCCTTCAATAAAGATACCAGCATAGAACATTAATTTAATTTGATACAACTGTTTAGAATTTTGAAATTTTACCTGTTGCATCACCTCTTAAATTGGTCGTTCTTGTGTTTTTCACTGCCATTCATACATTTAGACCTGTCTCATCGTTATCCACCTGCCCTTATCCCAATTCATTCGAACCTGTTGTAGCAAGTCTTATCTCAATCAGCCGTCATCTCGGCTGACCCTCGCTAGCCGGACATAATATTATCATCCTTCAAACAATCCATGCATCACGCAGAGTTTCCTCCGGTCACTGTCAATTCATTAAAGCTATGTGTGAAATCGCACGTTATCTGAATGGCTGATGCCTTATCAAGATCAAGGATGCTAATAGAAATTGAAAGGAAAGTAAAACTAAGTACCTCTCGAAGTCAGGTGTTGATTAATGAAAAGCCGCTAGATAGCCACTACACTTTAAGTATGCTACACACTTACGTAGCCACATCGCAAACGATGCCTCACCTTCCTCACCTTTTTACACCTGCACTATTAAAGATCTCTAACGCTGTCGACGTGCAGAATTCTGGTCGAAGCTTATATGAACCTTGGGAATCATCGATAAAACGAAGGAGACAGTAGAAGAGATTCTTTGGACATTAAAATATGAAACATCCTCATACTCTAGTCTTCTAGCCTTGCCAGAGGCCATAGACAAAGTGACATTCTATCATCGATAACGATGATGGAAAAGGCAAAAATGTATAGGACTGACATTAGCCTGTCGAAAAGCGTATATCAATCCTGTTGAAAGTCGTTATAGAAATACGAAACGCTTTCGAAGCGTTTGTCACTTGTCTAGGCCCTCAGATGCATTCTGTATGTTAAAATGTCGTAGGCAAATGCGATCGTGCAACGACCTAAAGGAAGGGTCAAGTGAGAGCGTGATGCGGGTGCCACGAAGAGGCACGAGCAATTAGTACATGTGTGTTGACAGCTTGGTATTTAGCACATAACACAGGAAGCGTTTAGAATCAATAAGCAGGATAGTAGGTAGAGCCTATGTGGTACGACAGAAGAAATGAGCTTAATATTTGAAAACTGTGATCAGTTCTTTTGAGTTTTGTAATTCAAGGATGGTTCCTGGATTTACGAGGAGTGGGTACATCCCCTTGCAGCGAGCTAAATAAAACAGTTTTGCAACTGTGATGAAAGTAGACAATGACTTGTTTCTGCCAATGAAAGCAGGCTTGAATGATAATTTAGCTTTTTACTCCTATAAATGGGTAGGTACTGGTTTTTGCTCCGATTCTTTCCGAAAACGTTTGTTTATTTATTTACACGTACTGCTTGAAACTTACTTCATACTAAGTTTTGACCCAGTTTTCAACCAAGGGACAAATCAATACCTTACATAACACGAAGGTAAAACGTTTGCTATTTTACTATTATACGAGTAGATAAGTTTGTCAATTCGCGTCAGATAACCTTGGAGTACGGATTACGAGGTTATGTAACATGGAGTAGACAAAAAACTACGCTAATGATTTTTTGTAATAAGTAAACTAGTTTGGTGTAAGCGTGGGAGATACATTTCGGCATATTCATTCTAATTTTGTTGGTATGCAGATCAGATTTTATGCTGATGAGATATTTGGCTGAGGAGATGCAAGATTGAAACCTTGGAACCGCCAAGACAATTTTTATTTCAGAATTTTCCTTTAAATGCTAGGCGACATCGCGGCAGATCAAGACGAAGGAGATTCGAACTCAGAACTTGACTGCTACCGAAAGGACTGGTTCATAATATCAGAGGACAGAAGTATTAGAAAAGGGAGGGATTCCTTTGCCCAGCAGTGACGCCTTACAGGCATGATAGATAGAGGGAATTCAGACTAGATACATGTAAAGTCGTTGTTTTGTCAAACATAGATGGATTTGTCAATTGGCTGATGCGGAAAACTGAGGAAACAATTTATGGTGTGAAAGTCTACAGGGGATTGGTTGGAGCCATGTTTAGTACTTTCAGATTAATTAAACAAGAATCAGTTTCTGCCTACCCCCATAGAAAAAGAGGTTTATTTATGTTATGTGGAAAGATTTTTTTCTAAATATCAACTTGAAGAAATAAACATACAACTATCGGTGAAGAGATAAATGTGAAGTACCTACGCAGGAAAATTGCAGGTTTCAAGTGGGTTACATCAATACCAATAAATACTTGTTAAACACGAAACTAGAAAGTCTAGGCCACCGATATAATACTAATTTAGAAAACTAAACAAACATAGTCATTGTATTGCAAATACATTTAGCAATATTTCAAGACTCACTTTTTAATATTATTTATATCCTAAACACTGACTCATCGCCAAAAATATTACTTAGAATATCATTTAAATGTATGCAAAAAAACTTGATTTTCATTCATAGATTCCAATAAAGATAATGTATTTGGTATTGTGCTAATTTCTGAACATCAAGGGACTGTATTAAGACATGCGCAGTCTTTAGAGTCAGTTTACACAGATGTTTAACAGGTCACCTTCCAAATGTACAAAATATCTTTTACGATACCAGCTAGGGCAGATGAGGCTGCTTAAAACATGATGTATGATATTAAATAGTTACACTACATCGTACGTACGCATTTTTCTCCATTTTGGTAAAGGCCTTGCAATCTCATGCTGAAGACGTATGACATGTCTAATCATAAGCTGACTTTTGAACCCAAAAACCGCAGGTAGAAAACAAATACACTAGCAATTTAAATATTTAAACAAAATATTGTAGAAAAAGCTTAGACTGACTAACTTTCACATTTTTAACCGCCAGACAATCAGACTGGACCCAGACAATTCACAGTTACCTGAAATTTAACAGCTTCTTTTTAACAAAAAGAGGTAAGTGACTGAAAAGTATTGTCCTATTTTTTGTCAGTTACAGATTTTGGATTTTTATTTTTTGGCTGCATTTTGTCTGGTGCATTGATCTTTGCTCTGAAAGCTGCATCGAATTGGTATCCCCTGAACGGATTTAGATGAAAGGCACACGGATAGACCATGATGGGTTTAGGGCATAGGATATTTTTTTTTTATCCCAGCATTAGCTCTAAGCGGGCGAGGCCGTGCGATTTTATAATACAAATTGTGCTTTATGGGCTTCGGATCAGAAGCAACCAGTTGTCTCTTTATGGGACGATGGTCTGAGGAAAGCAATGCGGTTGGATTTAGAAAGAAAGAACGCGGGAAACCGGGAAGGTAATGTGGCACACTTTCAAAGAAAGCTGTTTAGTATTGGACTGCGTGTTAAGACGAGTCGATTATTGACTCTCATATGTTAGCCATCGGCGTTCCATACTATACTAATATTATAAATGCGAAAGTTACTCTGTTAACTTTTTACGCCATAACGGATTTGAATGAAATTTGGAACTTTTCATCTCGATAACTACGTTCCCGGGATAATTTTCGACGTCCACGCGGGCGAAGTTATGGGCAAAATAAAAGTATACAATACGGATGTTAGGGTGAACACCGTTATCCTTGCAACCAGTGGTTTGGTTTCATTTATAGAACTTAAAATCAATGGAAAATTACAACTTTTTTTTTCTTTTTTTTAAATCTACTTTTTACCACAAGAGACGCAAGTTCGTTGCCCTATGCGCTAGAGCAACGAACTTGCGTCTCAACACGGGCGGGGGGTGCGGGATGTGACCTAACCGACCGCGACCGCGACCTCTCCCTCAGTCAGTCAGCTGTTTCGCTAGAGAGCACGGTGTCGGATAGAAACTTTTAAAAATCTTTTAATGAAAAAAATCAAGTAATAAAAACTAAAACCCAACTACGACTTAAAAGGTATAAACAAGACACCACAGACAGACAAATTAAAAATCCGGAGTCACACGTGTTAGGGCACAAATCGAACAGATTACGTGTGACTCCGGATTTTTAATTTGTCTGTCTGTGGTGTCTTGTTTATACCTTTTAAGTCGTAGTTGGGTTTTAGTTTTTATTACTTGATTTTTTTTTAAATTCTTTTGTGGTTATAATATATATATTTTTGGAATGTGCTCATTAAGCCCTTTCATTTGATACCCAACATGGTACGACTAAACCATTTTTTTTTTTGAGTTCCTCACTTTATGTCCTCTAGAGGTCGCCATTTTTAATTTAATGTGATTTCACATAGCCTATAACCAGCGGACAATCACGACGCTTCTAACGATACCTCATTTGTCAAATTGTGATAAGTGGTTTGGAAGATAGGAGGGAACAGATGAACTTACATACATACATACATACTTACATACATACATACATACATACTTACATACATACATACCGGTCAAAATCATAACCCTCCTTTTTCTTCGCCGTAGTCGGGTAAAAATAACGTTTTTTTTTTGTTGTGTTCGGTCATTTATTTTTATATTTAAGTCAACTACCCATGGTTTGAATGACAAGAGTGTTTACCCTTACAGCCTGTATTTTTGTTATCAAACAAACGGATACTTCGTATAGAAAACACCACCAAAATAACAACTTAGCATTCTAACCACAGAGAGCCTCTAAAAACTATAAAACAATGAATCAGTAAAACACTTCAGACCATTATTTTTGCCAAGAACTTCACAAGAACCTCCAGTTCATCATCATAATATCAGTCAATTAACGGGCGGTAACACAATATGCGATTGTAGAAGTGTTTTTTGGGACGTTGCCATAAGGGTCAACGGACTAGGTAATGATCCAATGTGGCGTACTATGGAGCCAACATGTGGCCAATGATGGCCATTCCAACTGATGAGAGCAGTGTTAAGTTTTATTTATGACTGGTTTGAAGTCGATATTTTCTATTTTCAGATAACCATAGTTGGAGCGATTGGCCTAATCAAGTTATTTAACATTGTTTAGGAGTAAAGAATTACTTGTCTGAGGTAAAGTATACGACCTGTCCGAAAAGAAATCTTCGAGGAGGTTATCCAACATTGGATCAAATGTGTTGGTTTATGGCGAGCGCATTGAAAACTGGCATACAGTAATGGATTTCTAATGACGCTCTAGTAACGGATTATAGATTTAATTTAAAATATGTGTAATATGTATTATGAAGTCAGTGATAACGGTTGTTTGATTATGATGTTTTGATGTGCTTGAGTTGGCTAGAGTGGTACTTTAAGTATACTTTGGTTCCTACGAAATCAACCCAAAATCTACTTTAGGTAAACAAATACTTTTGCCTCAACTGCGAGTTGGAACTTGGGAACCTAGCACATCACATCATGGCTTCTTCAAACTTTTAAGAGCCCTTGGCACTATGTGGTCAATGTAATTTTATGCCCAAGTCGTCACCCTAAGGACCAAAGACCTATGCTAAGGACTCATGAAGTATCCAACAAGGGCCGTCGGCATTACTTAGGTCTTCACGACTCGGAGTAAAATGATAAAGTCAACATTATTTCGCATACTAAATGATGGTAAATAAGGACCTACGTTCTATAGTAAACTAGCGGGTGTAAAGTTGGCACGTTAACGATGGGCAAACATACCGAGTCAATATGAGTTCTCGCTTACCTGAATAGGTAAGTAAAATGGTTTAGTAATAACTAGTGTTTACTAATGTAGTACCCAACCAGCCCATAGCTGTATTACCAGCCTCTTTTCATCATATATGTGAGTAGACACGAGCATTGCTCACCAGCATGATACTGCGTGGTAGGAGATTTCGTAAGGATCTTTTTAAATTTAATTAGCCAGCAGTTTGGCCATTATACTACATCTACAGCTGTACAGTGCTCTTCCAATGAATATAAATGCCGACTTTATTTGTTTCTAGTCGCTTCATCATCAATCTCCCTTCTGACTAAATAAAATGGTCCTAGTTTTAGCGTCATTGTAATCAATATTAGATTTGTCAAGCATTCCGAAGTTTTGTTCAGAGACGTCTCCTAACATTCCTATCTCTTCAAACCTCACATTTCTGCCACACCACGAAATGAATCACGCAACCACTGACCATGAACTCTATCAATTAAATATCACCATATTCGGTAGCGTGTAAAGCCTGCATAAAGCTGTGTACCTACAGGAAGGAGGTCTATTGAGGCATGCGTGTGCGCATTGATGCGCGCATGATATGCATCACAATGCGCTGCGCGCCGCGCCGGGAGTGTGTGTATTGCCTTAGGGTACGGTTTTAGTGTTATATTGAATGTAATGGATAATTATTGATGACTTGTTTGAATAGTTCAAAAACCAAAATATTATCTGTTGAAGACCAACATGGTTGGAGGATCCAGAACTTGAAAGCTGTGCCGTGTATTTCGTATTTTTACCATAAAAATAAATATGCAGGCTCGGATTAACTGAATACGTCATTAAAAGAAGGGCCAAATACTGAAAAAGCTGGCACGATCTTAAAAAGGCCTGCATCTATAGTTACATGCTGACCAAATGAAGTAATATAGGTTATCCTTATAATTAATATGGAGCACGTGTTACAAAGCTGTTTTATTAATATTTCACACAGCTTTGTTGTCCCCAATAGATAAAATAAACTTGGCTATTAGTAATTTATGGAAAACGTCAAGTTTTCCCCATAAGTACAGTGTCACGCGTCAGATTGTGAAAGTATTTATTTTTATACAAACTCGGACACATGAGCAAACAATTGCATGAGTATTTTGTTGGTAAATAAAATACCAATCTCATGTTAGAATTAGAAAGTACTAAGCAGAGAGAGGCCATTGAAAATGTCAGAAAACTCTCGCCGGGTGATTAACTTGAACAATTAACCCCTATTTCTATGAAAAATTCCAAATAATCTGTCTCTTCAAAAATATATCTAAATACAGAGTCCAGCTACTGAGGTTTTATACCTTTACCCGATCGAATAAGGAATTAGTTCTAGTAAAGTTCAGACAATCGTTACCTACAAGTCCTACAACCACATTGCAACAAATTACATAGCATTACTTCTGAACCACTTACTCTATTATACTCCAACTATGCCTTGCAAATGCATCCTGCACGAGCCATTGAAAATGCACAGACATACAACTGCATAGTTCCTCAGCTCTAAAGATTTGCAAGTTAATGCATATGGACAAATAGCTGACAAGTTTCAATGACCTCTGGTAACCCTTTTGAGGGAAACTTGAAGTTTAGAGCAAAGGAGGTGTATTGTATTTTTGAATAAAGGTATGTAATGTTAGAGATGTTGCCGACTTGATACTATAGGAATGCGATGGTCACTTACTGGAGCCGTTGCAATTGAACTAGTGCTATCGACACGAGAAGAATAAGATGGGCCTGACTTTCGATCAAAGGGATCAACTATTCGACATATTATTATCTTGGAGAAAATGCAATTGCGGATTCTCTTTTCCATAGCTTCCATAGCCGATGGCAAAATTACATTAAATTTCATGTTTAGCCCAGAACTCAGCAACGCTAAATTGTTGTTGTAAACGCCAGTCTGAATTGAAGATGACAAAATGCAAAATCTTTTTATACCAGAACCAATCTCCAATGTAAAGATAGCCTCAATAATGATGCTGTTATACAGGTTATTATAATATGTTTTGTGCAACGAAAAACTTGTTACATGTTGCTTGAGGGATAAGCATATTGAGACCAACTAAACAAGACAGAATTATGCTCCATCAAAATATTCGTGCAGAAATAAAACTCATTCATTCCTACCGCCATTTTATCGCACCACACTGTGCCCATAGACTATGTAAAGGGTTTCGTGCGTGTGCCCATATCTACACACTTTATCATGAATGTACATACCATAGGCTGAACCCATTCAGTAATTGGAGCATTGGATCGGTAAGCGAACAAATTGCTGATGTTTACACATTGATTGGGTTTCAATTTGATATGCTATCAATGTCGGTGGGCCAGGCGATTGGAATACACCTTGTTTCAGTACAAATAGAAATACCTACCCGGAATTAGTTTTGTAAACTTCATTAATCCATGCAGTACAAAATTAGAAAAAGGCTCAGAAAATAAGCTTCAGTAAACACGAACAATGGAACTCGTGTATATTTACTGGACTTGAAAGATCTTTATGAAAAGCTAGTTAGTAATAAAGAGTTTCCAAACTTGGTGAAAATGGATTCTTGTGATATTTACAGCTTTGACAATCAACAAGAAGGATATAAGTAATAAACTTAGAAGGGAAAACACATTTGGGTCGTTTGAATCAAAACCACCAGACCGAAGGAAAGATCTTCGCCCTTTTCGTAAACAGACTACAAAAACATCATCGTATAAAGTTACAAAAACCACAAGCGGTAGTTCACTGGTTGAGCACGGGTGGATGCGCAAGCGCTTGTCACACTTCACCGGTTTCGATACCAAGGGTCTGGCTACGCCACGCCATAGCCATTAACATCTAGTCCTACTCGAACTAATTGTCGGACGATAAAGGTACCTTACTGTTTTGTTGTATAAAACTATTATAAAACATGGCGGCTCTTCCGAATATTTTTAAGAAAGAGATGATGTTTTTGGATGCACAAGGAGAAAGGTTTAGATATCGTGGGCTCGTGGAGTTTCATAGGACGCTTAATACCAATAAACGGTAATAAAGTTGAGTATAAATCTATGGTATTGGTCAGTCCTTACCTTACTGACCAATGCCATAGACTTATACTCAAAAACCACAGTGGATCGTGGAGGTGATCGACGTGGTCAGAAACCAGTAACGCTTTTTTGTAAAGCTGCATTCCCGGTATAATTTGATAGCTGTACAAAAAATAAATCGTGTAAAAAACTGCATTATCTATTCAATCAAGACTGGTTGGTCTATGAAGCGACTCCAAAGCCCCGCCACGAGGCTACGATGAATATTTACATAGCACATATACAATGATTTACTCAGTTTCGGTCCATTTGTTTTTATTCGACGGAACGGGCGAAGGGCTGACATCTTGCCTTCAATTTAACTAATTGAGCTATTACAGTGCCGTACCTTTGTGGATTATACAATATACATAATAAACATTTCGACATTTCTAAACAATGGGTTATGTTGTGTAATAGTGGAAGGTATTGTCAACAATCGATTCGATGTAAGACTATAATGTATTATATAATTAAATGTACCAAATGTCATATAATAATTAATTAATTAATAATATAATGAAATGTATGCACGACAAATTTGCACGCTTATAATGTTAAGCAAAGACATGTATGCTCTGTATTTAATTTTTGTACCATCTTCTATACCATGTTTTTATGCAAATAAATTTTATTCTATTCTATTCTAGCGTAGTTAGTGCAAAACCGAATATATTTTAGTGTGCTCGACTTAGTAGGCTCAATTACGAATAGAATTGGTATCATTAGACCTCCTACAGCCTATCTATTTATGGCTATAAAACTTACATCCAACTCGTCCCTCAAGTCGCGCTATTGCTATAATATTGAAACTGGTATATATACCTATATAATATAGCTAGCTACTAGCTTACAAAGCATGAAAGCACCTACCTATTTGTACTAACTATTCAGACTTTTGTAGTACACTCCCAATCCCTTTGAATTCTTGTGACATAATTAATGGGCAGGTGACTCACAGTCTCGCATTTGAAGCAAGAAAGAAGGACTTGACTACGAATGGGACTCATGTTGCCAAACTATATGCTTCAGATCTATTTTCTTTAATAGATCGGGGTTCTTACATACATAAGCTCACGCGTTCTTCCCATGGGTAGGCAGAAAATACAGAACGCCACTGCTACAATCCTTTCATACTCCTTTTGCCAGATTACAGACATACGATAATATTGGTATTTAGTACTGAAACCAGTGCAAAACCACTAGTCTAGGACCAACAGCATCCACCTGTCTAATTATCACATACCGCGATCTAATCCGGTTGCCATGCTCAGATTATGGCAACACTCGCCCACGATTTCTTTTGGCGGTTTTCAATGGCAATGGCGGTCGCTTCCGTAATAGAGTGAGACTACTTGTCTTTTGATGTTGTGATGAATGATGTTGACGACCGAAATCATTTAGATTAGTTTAGAGGAGTTGTGTTCTCGTCTCGTGCTCAAGGTCGTGCAAAAAAAGTCTGGACGCGCTATACGGTGATTTTTTTGTGCGTTGGTAAATACAGAGGCCCGTGAAAATTTTGTAGGTAGGCGCGCAGTTCATGAATGTGTTTTTCTTTGCCATTGTTCATGTGGGAAATATGAGCAGTGCCGTTATTCCAGGTAGTATGTACAGTAGGCCGCTCATCAGTGGCAACTTATTCAGCTATCTAATTGCGTAACTTATTGTCGACTAATCTGTTTCATTTTGACAGTTCAACAACATTATGTGCGTTATTTAAGTTGTTTATCAGATTTTTTTTCGATGAGGCACCTGCGAAGGTGACAGAAAATTATGAATACTACGGAACGCGCGAAAAAATTAAATTTCGTTTGCGCCGCATTTTGGCTCTAAAAACTTGGAAGTAAATATGGGCGATTTCTGGGGGTGCCTAAATAATAAAGGAATTTTCATTTTGAAAGGCCATTATCTCAGTTGCCAACTTGCCACAAACAAGGACCATTTAGTTTATCTTAAATTCAATTCACATCCAACTATCTCCACTACGTGGGTGACTAATTATACCGTGTCGTGCCTAGATAGTGTTCCATTTAGTCACACAAGTTATAACAATGTATTACGGCGTACGAGGACACACGTAGTAAATACCTCGCGGCAATTTATGACGGAGATTATTCACTAAATGGGGTGTTACGATTTCATCTGGATGTTATGAATTCAGGTGCCGTGGTTATAGTATCTTTTTACTATTAAAATATGATGGATGGATGGATGTTTGTTCCTCTTTCTTTCTTTAGTTGTAAAAACTACTGAATGGATTTGGATGAAATTTGGCGAATAGATAGTTTATAACCTGGATTAACACATAGGATACTTTTTATCCCGATATTCTTGATCGAGACTTACGCGGGTGAAACCGCGGGGCGCAGCTAGTCTTCATATATTTCCATACATTTTGCTTCCGTCTGTCATTGTGATGCCGTGGAAGTAAACGATAATATTTTCACGTTAGAAATGATAACAGCGGACAATAGGTCCGAGTTTAGTAAGTAAGGTTTCTCATGCGTCAAGTTTTTGCCTCTGAGGTAAACTCCTAATTTTGCCCAATGAAAAGTGTGAAAAGTGTTTTGTTTCACATGAAACAATAAGTTTCTTTACATGTTTTGGCCTTTGATCACAGTCTCTCATTGCTGGATCTGTTTTTCAATCATTCACTTAATATTAAGTTAAGGGGTTGCTACACACTTGTTCGGGTCCGCATGATTGCATGAAGTGTGTAGCATGCCTAACTTCTACAAGATAATGCCGAAAAATACCGAACTGCATTTTTACCTGCACATGGCTTCAGTATGATGTTGTTTATACAACAAAGTAAAAACATCGATAAGAAAGTCGTCGACAGACATTGCCCAGTGATTTTGAAGTATCCTGACATGCTTGGGGGACACCATGCGGTTTTTTTGCCCACTTGTCGAGTCGAGCAAGCTGTCTCGACGGGACGCGAATGAACGCAGATTATTATGCCCTTTTATTTTTTTTACGATTTATGTACTAAGCAAACTTGCAATTTATGTTGTTTCTATCTGGTCGTTTCATAAGGGACTAAAGGCAAATAATTAAAGTTTTGTTAATTAGTTCTTTACTAAGAGATAATCTTGGTAAGGAAACTTTTACACATTCATAAAATATTTCATAATATTTTTTGCTGGTATTAAGAATTGTTGTACTAAATTACCTGCCGTAGGAAGTGTTTTTATGATAGCCTTGACTTTATAATGTATTCAAATCTATTTGCAAGTTAACTAAGTTGCTATGGTCATACAAACCCATGGAGTTGTACTGAAGAACATAAGTTTCAACAAAACATTCCTTGATAACTTCACATAAATATTGCTTATCTATACTGATAAGCAAGTTCATTCACTCGGCAAAAATAATTCAAACAACCTGAAGGATATTTTTTATCACTAGTATTTTTACTGTGATAATCCTTGATGCTGTACTAAAGTATCATATTACAAAAATAGAATAGCCACATAAAGTTAAGAAGCTAAGAAAAACATGTATATATTTGTGCCAGTAATAAAGCTACAATTTTAATCCACTGAATAAATCCTTCATGCAGGCAAACTAATTGTAAACACAATATTATCTCCACTGAGGAGTATAAACACAGAGTAATGATAGATAAAGAGGTTACGGACAGGTGCGCCTGAGATAAGTGGAATTATCTGATTTGCTACGGTCACATCACTCATTTACTTGAGATGTCTACATAAGAAGCAATGAATGAAAATTTAATTTTGATATTTTCATTGAACTACCGTGCATAGTTTTCATGCTTAAATTATTATTTAATTGAATAAATAATGTACCAATTGACATCAACCAGTTTGGAAGATGAAACAAGGTATCAATTTATTTTATTTATACTTTCCTGTTTAATAAAAACTGTGATTGAAAATATACCGTTTATTTTACATTGAATATTTTAAGTAATGATAATAAATAAACAGACCAAGTTTTTTAATCAATTATTGGAAATGCTCTATAAGGAAAATAGTATAGCATAGGTACTCAATGGGAGGAAGAACAAATTATTGAAATATAAATCCTAATATTATAAATCCGAAAATGAGCTTGTTTGTTTGTGTGGCTGAACAGATTTAGATGAAATTTGGCACAGGAGAGAGCATGACCGGGAATAAGACATAGGATACTTAATATCCCGATATTCCTACGGGATCGAGACTTACACGGGTGAAGCTGCGGGGCGCAGCTAGTTGTAAATAAACAGGTACATAGTTTTGATAAAACATTAGCATATTGTTTTAACAATGTTAGATAAAGCATGGACCGACATTTAATAGCTTAATTTTTTCCTGTAGTATTATTTATTAGTTTGCTAGAGTTTTTCTAGATAAAATGTCAAGGTAAATGTGGATTGCACTGTGCATTCATTTGAGAAGTTTTATGTGCTAAAAATAAAAGTATACCACAATGTTTTTAGTATAGATATCGCGCCAAAAACTCGGCGATAAACAGTACAGCTATACTTTAATATTATGTATAAGTTAGGAAGCTATAAAAAACACACTGCATTTTTTCACTTCCTAGTGAGAACCAAAGAGGTCGAATTTCATTAATTTCTTGTACATTTTATACAAAAATCCGTTGCTGAAGTATTGTAATACGAGTAGAACGCTGCAACGTCGTTTTACAGTACTACGGAGCTACGAACTTAATTAGAAAGATACCGACGCAAAGATCCTTTGGGCGTGCGCAATCCATAACCTAAATAATAAACGCAGGCATATAAAAACAATAAAAGGTGATTAAAGAAGTATTAGAGCTCCTTTCCGGCAATTTTTGATAACATTTCCGAGTGTATTATTCAAGTTGGACAAATAAAAAAACAATAATTGAAATGATGGCGGGCGGCACAATGGCGCGCTCACGGTTTGCTAATAAAACAAGGGAGAAAACAAGGAAAATACTCACGTTTGATTAAAATAATCCACACTCACTGAAAATAACACTGAACAAACCAAATAACACCGAATTTGGCGTGTAACGATCAAACGAAACGTATTATTTTCGAGAAAGCGTCGTTGAAACACATCGTTTTTCCCGATTCAGAATGATTAGTGTTGTCAAGTGTTGCCAACATGCAAAACAAAAGCAATCTCTCTCATTCGGAAAATATTTTTTTTTGCGATTATCCCAATGACTAATAAGTCAATGGATTATCCAAACACTACTCTCCGTATTTAGTTGTGAAAAATAGTTAAATTATTTATACAACATTGGAGCGTGAACTAACGGTTCAGTTAGAAAATTTATCAAAAGTCGATTTATAGATTTTTTTGCTTTGGCAAGATAAAATGTGTTTTTAGGCTCGTTGAGTTCCCATACTTGTGGGAACATTAAAAATGTAGCATTGGTAGAAAAATAGTTTATAATCTAGGTATAACAGTCAGAGAGAGTAAAACACAGGTGGGACAACATGAGTATCAAATGGTAGAATGTACGTACACATGTCTACACATCAAGCTATACTTTTCCAGTTTAGGCTGATCTCGCATTGTATAGGATTTCCGTACAATGCGAGGTCAGCTTATACTGGAAATGTATAGCTTGTTGTGTAGCTGTGTGTACTTGGAACGAAACGTTATTATTAACCGCTCGCTTCCCGCACCGCTATCTCACCTGTATTTTTACATTCTAACTGTGCGCTTGCACTGGCAAAACATATTGAAATCTCTGTTTGCTGTCAATGTATCGACTCGCGTTCGCATTGTCACTGTGTGCTTACACTGGTGTAACATTTAGGTAATATGGTTTAGGTGGTTGTGGTTATAGTATAGGTAATATTTATAAAAACATGTTGAAATCTCTGTTGATGATTTTAATGCCTATTGCTCTGGAAATACATTGGTATTTGTTACGGTTCAAATCCAAGTCGACCTGCAAATTGCAAAAACAGTAAGAAAATTTGGATTTTGCGGGCTTCCCCGGCCATCGTCATTATCTCTCTTAATCTGAATCTCATCAAAACAAAACATCGCCCTGATGGCATTGATATCTTATATTGATGTCTATCCATGGAATCGCTACTGTAAAAAATAATAATAATTGATGTGTTTAACAACTATTTTTAAATACAATTCGGGAAAATACAGTTCTTATGTGGTAGCCCTACTGAACTGTCAGTGTCATGTAATGTAAATCGAATGTCAAAAAAAAAATAACCAAAAATACCATGTGCGTTGCGGCGACACACGGAATTTGATCTATTTATAGTTATTTCAAGTGATTGTTGTGCCATGGATTACGTGCTAGGCAGCGTGGCAGCCTTAATTACCGGCAACGTGACACCAAGCAGACCTAAGCTCATGAAGAGAGCCTTAACTCCTACAAAACATCAGCCTTCACCTAACGTTACTCCAAAGAGTGAATTTGTTGAAGATAGATCCATATTTCTTTCACCAAGTATGCAGAAAAAGAAGGCTATAGTGAAGAAGTCGCCGAAGAGAATATTTCAGAACCCAGAACTTGAGAATACTGAAAATGGGGATGGCAATTTAAGCCTCAGTAGTCCAAAAGCAGATAAAGTGAAGAAACATTTAAAAGATGACTTAGAAGCTGACAGCGTGGCTAATCAAAGTATATTGAGTCAGAAATCACCTAAAATCAAAGGTAATAATAAAAGAGAATCAACATCAACACAGGACGGTAATAAAAGTGTTACAGAACAAGATGATAATGAAAGTTCTCCTAAAAAGAAGAAAAAGAAACAGAACTCAGAATCAGACAATACTTTAAATGTAAGTACACAATCTACAGGCAATGTAAGTACTGAAATTACGGCTGCTGCAGCTAAGAGTCCTAAAAAGAAGAAGCAGAGGCGCAAATCAGTAATCACCACAGATAGTGTTAAGGAAAATGATACCAGTGAAAAATCAAATGGACCTACACCTAACAAAAGTCCCAAGAAACAGGTTAATAAACCAGATAGTACAGAAGCTACAGTAAAAGGCAATAAGGTCACAGAAACAAGTAATACTAACACACCTAAAAAGAAGAATAAGAGACGAAAGAAGAAACAGAAGGCACAAGTAGCACCACAAACTACTGAAAATAAAGATAAAGAATCAGCTGGAACAGATAAGGAAAATGTTCAAAAAGAAAATCAAGTAGCAACAAAAAAGAAAAATAAAAAACGTAAGAAGTCAAAAAGCCCACTGAATAAACCAGAAGTTATGGACACAGATGAACAAAAACCAGAAAGTGAAGTAGAATCAGACAGTGAGGAAGAAGAAGAAGAGGAAGGCACAGAATCTAAAAGCACAGTTAACCCAAATGCTATAACAGACAAAGAATCAGATTCAGAGCATGAATCTGACGATGAAATAGAATCTGAGAATGAAGAAATAAATAAAAAAGTTCTAGAATCAGAGAAGCCAGAATCTTCAGATGAAGAAGACGAGGAACCAGAGAAAGTGGAGAAAAAAGAAGGGGAGAAGAAAGAAGGGGGGGAGAAAGTAGGTGGTGAAGAGAGACTTACTGAGGAAGAGATTAAAAGGACACTGTTTGTCGGCAATGTGCCCTTTAGTGTTAAGTGTAAGAAGGAATTGAAGAAGATTTTCGGTAAACATGGGCAGATAGAAACCATCAGGTAATTTTTTATAGATTCTTATTTTTCTGGAACTAAGACTAAAAACATTCTATCAGTTCATAGAATAACATCACCTTATTTTCATGTTATATCCTCAGGATCCGCACAGTACCCATAAAGGATGGCCGGTACACCCCCAAATTAGCTGTCATCAAGAATGAGCTGCATCCTGAGAGGACCACCGTCAATGTGTACATTAAGTATGCCGATGAAGACTCTGTTGAAAAGGTTGGTTTTGAGTTTCACTTGAGGGCCCTCTGTTGTGGGTGGACTTATTTCTTATACTGGGCCTTGGCATATTTTTGAGAAATAAAAAGTATGCCTTTATTTATTGAGATAATGTTGATTTTGTAATAGGTAATAGGTAATACGGGCTGGTATCCGCAACTCCACGACAAAGCGCGTATTTTGCGTACGGGTGGGAAATCACTTATTCGAGCCACCCCAGCTCCTCCAAGAAGGCCAGCAACGCCTTGGTGTTACTGACCATCTCCCTTAGGGTACCTGGGTTACCAAAGTACTTTGCCCTGTAAGTGGCAACCACCGGGCAGTGTAGTAGCACATGAGCTGCTGTCTCGTCGTCCTCCATGCAGGCCCTGCACAGTGGACTGTCTGTGACTCCTATGACAAAGAGGTGTTTATTAAAAGACCCATGGCCAGTTATAGCTGCTGTAACAGTTCGCAGCTGTTGTTTCGTTAGTCGGAGCACCCGCTTCGTGAGGCGGCAATCGATGGCAGGGAGTGCCTCCTTAGCCTGCCTGCAGTCACCTTGGTCCAACCATAGTTTGTGGTGTTGATCCCTAGTGCGTTTCCTTACCAGAGAGCGTAGGTACCCGAAGGGGAGTGGCGCAATGGGTTCGGGCCCCACCGGTGCCATGCTCGACCCCCTACGGGCAAGTTCGTCGGCTGCATCATTGCCTAGTGAGCCGCTGTTTCCTTTGATCCATTGAATGGTTATATTATTGAGGTTACCCACCTGGTTTAGGCGCTGGTGACACTCGTATATCAGCCCAGAGTCAACAGTGTGGCTGTTAAGCGCTTGCAGAACAGCCATACTGTCTGAGAGTATTCGTATCGAGTAGTCCTTAACTTCCCTGGCCATGATAGCTGAAGCGGCAAGAGAAATACCCATGCATTCGGCCTGGAAAACTGTGTTGTGGACCCCCAATGGTGTGGCTATGTGTATGTTGAAGTCCTCCGAGAAGATTCCAGCACCTGTACCACTACCTGTTTTAGAACCATCCGTGAAGATGCGTAGCTCCGCGGGCCGCAAGCCCTCGCAATGGCGATCCTCGTGCAGTTGGATTCTGTATTTTTTATCAAAGATAAATTGTTTGGGTACCCGGTCATTTATGGCTTTCGTAATGGGGAACTCATTATTGAGGCCCTCGAGCAGCGAGGTATGTTGTGTAACTCTCTTACCCCAGAGCTCTGTTGCATTAAGACGCACCGCTGCCATCGTCGCTTCCTGTTGTATGAACAGATGGAGCGGGGGTAAGTCTAGCATGGCTTCAATCGCTGCAGTTGGAGTAGTTCTCATGCAGCCTGTGATCGCCACGCAGGCTAGTCTTTGCATGCGTTGTAGTCTGTTAACTGCTGTCACTAGCTGGGTGCGGGGCCACCAGACCACAGCCCCGTATGCGATCGTGGGGCGGATCACTGTAGTGTACAGCCATAGTATGATTTTGGGGGATAGGCCCCACTTCTTACCTATCATTTTCCTGCACTGCCAGAAGGTGATGCAGGCCCTGTTTAACTTGTTGTCTAAGTGACTACTCCAGTTTAGCTTACTGTCTAGAATGACCCCGAGGTACTTGACCTCGTTGGCCAACTGAAGTTCTGTATCGAACAGTTTTGGTAGGCGGTAGGGCCCTAAAGCTCGTTTATGGGTAAACATGACTAGTTCAGTTTTAGTGGGATTCACTGATAGTTCAAATTCCCTGCACCAATTTTCTACGATACGTAGTGCTTGATTAGTGAGATTACAGATTGTTCCCGTCACCTTCCCCGAAACAAGGATTGCGAGGTCGTCTGCATACCCTATTGTATAATAGCGGCTGGCGTTGAGCTTTGTAATCAGGTCGTTGATAACCAGATTCCAGAGTAGGGGGGATAGCACCCCTCCCTGGGGACAGCCTCTGGCTATCATTGCCGACTGCTGCTCCCCTTCAAGGCGAACCACTCGTTTGCTTAACATATTCGTAATCCAGTCAGTTAGTACCTGTTCTACTCCATGCTTGGAGAGGGCGCTGCTGATGCTGGAGAAGTTGGTTTTGTCGAAGGCTCCTTCGATGTCTATGAAAGTGCCCAGGCAGGTTCCTTTTTGATGAATCGCATCCTCTATCTGACTGACCACTAGATGAAGAGCAGATTCGGTCGACTTACCCGAGCTGTATGCATGCTGATTATAGTGCAGCGGTATGGTTTTCAGGGCTCCGTCCCTCAGCTCCCTATCACAAAGCCTTTCCAGAGTCTTTAGTAAAAAGGAGGTCAGGCTGATTGGTCGATGGGATTTGGCGTTTGTGTAGTCTCCCTTACCTGGCTTTGGGCTGTTGATTTTGTATTAACGAAAGAACATTACTAATATTTTATATGCTGCCAGCTGCAAAAACCATTTGATATTATGGCAAAACAGTAAACAAAATTTCATTAAAAAAATTGTAGGATGTGACATCTCTCTCACATTCTACTAAGTTGCATCTAAGACCTAACTTCGCCCCTTCAATTCTTCACTCCAGATGCATATTTTAAAACCTTTTTCCCTTCTCCAGGCCCTAGTCGAAAACAACACAATCCTCAATGAGAACCACCTCCGAGTTTCCCGCAGCAGCAGCACAGGCGCTGAACACGACCCCAAGTGCTCCGTGTTCATCGGAAACTTGCCGTTTGCTATGGAGGATGAAGCACTACGGGCCAAGTTCGAAAATTGTGGGGAGATTCATTCTGTCAGGATTATTAGGGATAAGAAGACTAATGCAGGGAAAGGTGGGTTTATTATTGTTTATGGTAAAGATAGAACAGCTGTCATTCTCAGGAAATTATTTCATTAACTTGGCTTCAAATCTAACCAAATACTCCTATTTGCGATTGCCACCACTTTCTTAATTCTTGTCACTTTTCTCTTTATCAATATAAATATTAGCAAGAAGTAAAGAAAACATGAGAAAATCATAGAAAAATATTGGGTGAATGTGAATTAATACTTTAGAAGATGATGGCCCATAATCACACAATGAGTACCTATACTTGTTTGTCGTATATACATTCAACGCCCAAGGCAAATAAAATCTTCTCTTTTTCATTTTTCATTGTTAGTTAAAATACTAATTTTTGTTTCCAGGATTCGGCTACGTAAACTTCGAATCAAAAGACGGCGTAGAATTAGCCCTAGCTTTAACAGAAGAAGACCTAACAGTCAAAAACAGAATACTCCGCGTGAAACGATGCACGCAAACCACGACCAAGAAGAAACCAGTTAAAAACAATAATAACGTAAAACATAGCGGGTACAAAGGCGGCAATCACCAGCCTAATCAGGAAAGAGGTGGCTTTAATAACCAGCCTAATCAACAAAGAGGGGGCTTCAGAGGTGGTAATAACGACAACAACCAACAAAGAAGTGGCTTTAGAGGTGGTAACCAAGGCAACCAGCAAGGAGGTGGTTTTAGAGGTGGCAACCAGCAAAGAGGGGATTTCAGATCTGGTAATAATGACAACAACCAGCAAAGAGGTGGCTTTAGAGGTGGAAATAACCAAGGTTACCAGCAAAGAAGTGGACCTCCTAGCCGTAATAATCAGGGTAATAGGCAGAGAGCATTTGGAGCTGGCAATAATCAGCAAAGAGGCGGATTTAATAATAAGTTTGGTGGCCAGAGGAATCTACCGCAGAGAGATGAGCAGGGTCGCGAGGGAGCGCATAGGCGGGTTATGAGTAAGAGAAAGAATCAGGTAAGAGATTGGTTCCAGAAATATTTAAAAATATGCACTTTCTTAAAGACTGACTTAAAAATGTAAATTACTCAACTGCGAAAAAAGTTCTTTGCTACCTAGAAAGACGACATTATGTCGAAGACTTTAGAAAGTATTCTAATGAATACTTTAAAATATATTTCGGCCATAATAATATATATATATTTTTTTTAATACCTCTTTCCCATGAGGGTCGGCGGAAACTACAGATCGTCACCTGCTACGGTCCTTACATACTCATTTTGCTTGGTTTGCATTTTAGATTGCATACATAAACTTATTTTCTGTTTCCAGGACGGTGCGGGTGGTGATGCACCTCCAAACAAAAAACCGAAAGATATGGACCAACCTAAAGAAAAGAAAAGCAGGAAGGAATTCGTTGGTATGACTGCTGAAAAAAAAAAGGTTAGTAGCTCTTCAACTAAGTGTTTATTTTCTTATTATGTATGAATTCTGCAGCCGATCTTATGATCTACTCGGATTGGAAAATCTGGAGAATTCATCTTTGTCAAGTAATGAATGATCACAAGATGTTGGCGTCTTCATGATCTCTCCAAGGCATTTGAATGAGTTAAGCTGATCACTGTTATAAATAAATGTTGATCTGGAAAGTTCGTATACGAACGTTGTTCGCTAAGGAGCTTTTACTATCTTATATGTGACAAGAAACAGTAGAAAGATACTTTAACCTCTGAAGCTGCGCGCTATCGAAACTTGTTATGGGCGCAGGTACCGGAACCCACGCGTGCGCCGCGCCAGCGCTCGCACAAAAAGCATAAACACTTGAGAAATACTAAACGCACTTCACTATCGTTAATTGGTTTGGGTTCTTGAATAAATAGACCACATACTTATGTATAAACAATAAGCGGGTAACTAAAATAGAACTTACAAATAGAGAATGTTACGTAGTGGGCTTTGTTTTTTGTTTTGACCGTATCTCTAAAACTACTGGATCGATTTTTATGAAATTTTCGCAGGTTTAATTATAAATAAGGCATAGACGTTGGAACATTATTATTTGGCTTAGTAAATGTTGGTGTCCCAAAGGGCACTATTCTGTGTCCTCTCCTATTCAAAAATAGCATACAACCTTATGTTATCTTTCGTAAGCGAAATATTAATATTGAAAATCTTTTATTCTACAGAAACACAAGTTCGACAAAGGACAGAAGAAAAAGAAGGCTCTGAGCGAGATTATGACGAAATAGTGTGATTGTGGTGATATGCTTCCAACTGTATGTAACTTATTGTTTTAACATGCCTCATTAAAATGGCGAATATTTTAAGTAATTATTATTTGATTTGATTTTGCCCTTATTAGTATTAATCAATTTTAGATATATATTTAGGTCTGACAACCAGTCTTACCAAGGTATTAACCCAATAGCTGGGTTTACATAGTTTTAGCGTAGCCTGAGCTGTTATGTTATTTGATAGGCGACATAAACTACATTGCACTGATAGACCCAGTATGAACTTTATCTCTCGGGGTTTTTATAAAAAAAACCGCCTCGAGGGGCGAGCGGCAGTCAACAGCTGCTGGTATTGGATAACATAGCCCAGATTAAATAATAATACAAAGATTATTTGGTACAGTATTTATTGTATAGTTGTCATTACAAAAATGTCAATGTTAGCAAAAATAATCACAGTCTGACACTTCTAAGATACAATAATTAATTCTACACGCAATCGATACATTCGCTACGACATCTATCGACCGATTTACACAACTATTCGATGTTCATTTGCTAAGCGACATCTCTAGACCGAAAATTATAAAAAAGAGAATATTTTATACAAACGCCACGTATAACTTAATATCTAGACTCCTATCTACCAATTCTAGACTCCATAACAACCTAACTTAACTGTACATCACTAAAATCTATAAAATGATGTGACCATTGATTATTATAGATTTTGAATACCATAAAGTTTGTGTGTTGCCGTTTAAAAAACAAGATGGCGCTGCCGTTTACTCAATAATTATTATTTTTCTTATAACTCTGTCATATTTTTATTATATTCACACAGATTTCTATGACAGAGCCTAACGAAAAGTAATGATCATAAAGTATTTGAAGTTCAAACCAGTTTTATATTTTGATCCAAAAAAGGTTTTTTGAAAAAAGTTACTTAAACACCATTATTGTTTATGGCACCATCTTATTCTATGGTAACTCATTTATCAGGTATTTTCAACATTGCATGTCAAAATCTTACATTATACTGTCCCTTACCAATGATAGCTAGGAAAACCTGTGTTTATTTCGAGATGAGAGACACATTTCACTTGGGGGAAACGGCGATTTTAGGGCAATATTTATTTATCATATTGGCAACACCACAGTAGGTATTAATTTTTTAAATATGTTTATTACAGCAACACTTAATTATTGATAATCCACTACAGAGTCAGGTTTTAAATTGCATAAACTGAGAAATAGAGAGAACTCCCGAAATAAACACAAGAAAACACAATTTAACCCTAAAAAGCGTTGGACCAATCATTATTGCTAACATTCCCGTTAACCCTAGAAGTATATCTTGACACTAACGCATAAATATAAGCTACTATTTACATTCCGACTAACAGTCAATTAGCTATAAGAACTAGGACATTAAAAAAACAGTTTTGTTCGTATTTTGAGCAAAATATAATTTTATGAGGATGTTAGGGCAAAAGAGATTTAACACACATTTTTTTTTTTAATTTAATTTTACAAAAGAATCTTCTCGCCTAATTATTCAATATTTTTGATAAATTATTCGAAAATAATTTTGTTCCTTCCTTTCGAAATTGTAAATTGATCTTCTTGAAAAATATAAGTTAAGACACTTTTGCACAAACATCGTCAAGTACGCAAAAAAGTGACCATGTTTGCCACACTAAATTGGATTTAGAAATCACAGCATAGAAAACTTTTCTTGTACATTTTGGAAAGAAAGCCGTACACTTTCGATATTTGGTGGTAACAGGCATAAACGTGATTTAGGCATTTTGGAAAACACCCAGACATTTTTCTACATCTCCAGCCTTATTTTTTTGTGGGTATTTTTATATATTTTTTCTCCATTTTTCTTTAAGTTTCGACAGTGTACAACCAACTTTGACTCGTCTACCCTTCACCTTTTAATGAAGAAATAGATACTGACTAAATAAGAGGCGTGGTCCATGAAATTCTAATTCTTTTCTATCGTAAGCTATAACGTACATAAATAATTTACAAATATACTTACATCAGATTTTTGTTTGTAATAATTGATATGTTTGTCAATAATGTGATGCAAAATAAAATTAATGTTATGATTTATACAATTCAAATAATTACAATTCAATTCACTGATAGCTCACGATAGTCAAAATACCCCATTTTAAATGCTATTCTTACGTAACAGATACATTTAGAAAACTCTAAAGGACGGACTTTCAAAGTCGAAAAATCGACTTCCAAAAACGGACCAATGCCTGAAGCAACGGCAATGGCATCCTAATTTCTTTTGAACTTCAAAATGGTTAATGTGACGATTAAAAATAGAGCGATCCAGGCTAGAGTTGAAACGAAGCCCATGTAGACTTCTGGGTCCGTGATTGGCCATCCTCTCGTGAGGATAGACCGTAGCGAGTTTGTGGCTAGGGTCAGGGGTAGGCAGAGAGAGACATATCTTAGGACCCAGGGCATGCCCTCGATGGGCCAGATGACTCCACTGAGCAGTAGCGTGGGGTAGAAGGATCCTAGCGCGAGCTGGATGGCGTTTCGTTCTAGCTCGCAAGCCGCGGAGATTACGAAGCCGAAACACATGCCGCAGAGACCTGAAAACACGAAATATTATTTATTAACATATAGCTAGTACGGCAAATTGTGGTGCTTATGAAACAGCTCATGCCGTGGTAAAAATATTAGCCAGTCAGCTAAGTGGTAGCAGGATTTACCACCCAGGGTGCAGGGTATTTTAATACTTATATAACCGTACGCAAAATACAGGCTTTGTCGTGGAGTTGCGGATATCAGCCCGTATTACCTATTACCTATCTACACTAATATTATAAAGAGGAAAGATTACTATTTTTGTGTGTATGTTTGTAATGAATAAACTCAAAAACGACTGCGCCGTTTTCAAAAATTCTTTCACCATTACAAAGCTACATTCACCCTGAGTAACATGGGCTATAATTTATAAAGATTACACGCGGGCGAAGCCGCTGGCGGCAGCTAGTTACTAATATAAAAAACTCCCAGGTTGGATACCTAAAGCGTTATGGGATATTTCCATCAATAATTTCTCAGTAGCCCGGTTGATGGCAACAGGTTCGCCCCCTGTTACATGGGACTTAAACATAACTGGCGAGATGTGGGTGTACTATAAGTAAGTATACCTCTGCCTAACTCTTCGCGGTATAAAGGCGTGATGTTATGTGTAAATACAAAATATTCTAGTCATATTCAAGGCTTAAGCTTTTTCAAGGTTAGTTTCCAAACTAGACATAAATGTCCAAACTAGAAACTATTTATAACTACTACTATTAAAATGAGGAAGTTTCTGCGTTGGTAAATCTTATTGCCGAGTGACTAACATTTTTTATAGTTAAAAGGATCTTGAACTTTAAGTTATGCAAATAATAATGAGATTAAACTTGAAACCACTTCTAACAACGCATTATAGGTGTTTTAAAAAACCTTGAGAATTAATTTAATAAAAAAATGGTTTGTGGTCACACTAAATTAAGTTAGGCACATCAAGAAACGACTGATCACAAATATGACTTTTTTTTACAAAACTACAAAATGTTTTTTTTCCTTGTGTAAAATGTTCCATGACTAAGTTTAATGACTGTAAAAACTACAACATATTTCCAAGATTTTAACATTATTCTATGACAAATTGTGCGTCATAAAGTATGACAATTATTATCTTGTATTTAATGACCACAAAAAGTAAAGACATTAATGCTGGTCACACGGGTCATTATAAGAATGATGTGCATTATGTCAGTGCCTATTAAGACTTAGATTGTGTATAAAACATAATGTCATTTAATGCGACATGCGACCACTTAAGTTTGCATCTATATTAGTAATACTAGATATAAGTCGGTATAACAAATAATCTCCTGTTTTTAATAATATGTTAGTGTTCGTTTTTCTCACGAGGTGAAGCTAAAGTTCAATGGTATCTCAATTAATATTATAAATGTGAATGTGTTTGTTTGTTACGCTTTCAGGGCTAAACGGCTGAACCGATTTTGATAAAATCGTCAGATTTGCATTTCATTTAAATAATAATATTGTCAAGATATTGTATTAGAATGCAATTTCGCAGTACAGGTCCACGCACGGTTTTTTTTATTATTGAGTACTATTGTACTGCCGCGTTGTTCTAGTGGCCGCAAATGCTTCTGAGCATGAAGTCCTGGGTTTGATTCCCATGTCAGGCAAAATGTTAAAAAATTTCCCATCAGGAATTTCTCAGTTGCAGCCGTCTGGATTTGTGCCCGATTGATGGCTTTACGCTCGCCCCCTTTTACATGGGACTTAAATATTACTGTGGGTGTCCCACACACCTCTGCCTGACCTTTCGGGGATAACAGACGTGATGTTATGAAGACTTTGACCACTAGCTTATAAATGTTAAGTAAGCGAATATTGTGGCTTGCCTGTAAACAACCTATTCACGTGTTAATCACACTAAATAACTACAAAAAATAACACTACTCACCCTGCAGTAAAGTCAGCATAATAACAAAGACTATGTTTCCATTATTCTTGACTCCGAACACGGAGATCATGAATATGAGGACCAGGGCCGTCTGCCCACACATGACCACGAACTGGGTGACGACGTGCGAGAACAGGATCTCTCCTGGGGACACTCCAGCGACCCAGGACCTGTCCAGCAGACCTTCCATCCGTTCTACGATCAGCGCTGATGATGTGAGGGCGACGGCTAAGAAGAAAACGATTCTGGAAGAAAAGTTTTAGATGGTAAGTTTGTGGGCCTGCTTTAAAGTTTCTGCGTATCAAGTTAAAAAAATAAAAATCTAATAGAATTCATTAATTATGTGCCAAGAACTGGGGTCTTAAAACAGTCACTTTAGCAGAATCTTATTAAGAAAATATTATGAATTATCGTAAAATGTCACAAACTGACAATAATATGATCTGCGTGCGATTCATATTACGAAATAATTCATCCGTTTGACAGTTTTCTATGGAGATTCATAAAATGGTCTACTGATGAATTGCTTTTGTGTCAAATTAGAGGAATTGCAAATGACAGCTGGAAATTCAGGAAATGAAATGGTTTTAGAGGAATTGGTAATGTGGCCGTTTTAGGCCCCCTGGTATGAAGGTGGTGAAATAGATTTTACAAGGCAAGGCAGAATGTACCGTCACAACACTTACCTACAAAGTGTTAGCATAGGCTATAGGTACTAGTATTTACCGTACCAGACAGAAATTTCATGAATTAGCGATATAAAGCTAAACGGTTAAAAAGATGGATCATGTAAAACTTACGTCAAAATAACTCCAGGAGCGACAAAGTCAGTAAACGAGGGGTTCTTGTTGCCGTAGATAGGGTCCATGAAGTCGATGGGGATGTCGCCCAGCTTCGGGTTGTATTTACACGTCTGTAGCAAGTCCTGGAAATAACATTATAAAGTGTTAAACGATGGAAACTAAAGATATGCCGACTGGTCTTTGTGTTTAGTCCAGAAGTGAAGAATTTGAAAGTGGAAAAAAAATCTTGGTGCAAAAATGTCCCAACATTCGTGCGAAGAAATTCCCAACGAATTCATCAGAAAGGGGATTAACTATTATTCAATACTAGCTTCCGCCCGTGGCTTAGCCCACGTGGTATGTCGAAAAAAAGTAGCCTATGTCCTTCTCCGGGATGCCATCTATCTCCATGCCAAACTTTTTCGAAATCCGTTCAGTGATTTAGGCGTGAAAAGGTAGCATACATACAGACAGAGTTACTTTCGAATTTATAGATAGATATATATAATTATCTACACTATAAAAATTACAGACATAAATTAATAATATTAGTATGGATTGCTGTTTAAAGAACATCAGATGTAGGCGACCACTTACCTTAGCAAAGTCCCTGTACGAGAACTGTATGTCTCTGTTCAACATGAGACCGATCTGCTGGTTGGACATGTCGAGCCAGACTTGCACCTCGGAGGATGTGATGGTCTCGTTGTCAGCAGTATCCGCTGTGGACAAACGAGGTCATAGTTTCAGGAGCTGTTTAGAAAGTAATGTTAAAAAAATACTTCACAGACGAGGGAGAGAGAGAGAAGATTATGATAAAAAGTAAAATTAATTAAAGCGTAAATCATTTTGCATTTATTTGGATGCTAGTAAAACTTATTTTGCATTGTGCATGTGCATCGATTTTCGTTGCCGACCGTATTTCTTTATTTGAAATTAACTTCTTAAGAAGATCCGACACACGGAGAAAATTACGCGACAGAAATTCTGCATGCGTGCTTCTATGTACAGTCGAAAAAAAATTAATTCTGACCCATCATAAGCTTATTTTCTTACAGACATTCAAATAAAATTAGGTCGGACATTCGCGTAAACATACATTTCCTTGGTAACGACCTTGTAATCTGCCATCTTTGTTATTTTGACTGTTTCAAACGATTTTCGTCAAACTGGGTCATGATTCACTTAGCCTGACTGTACATAAAGCAACTTAATTTCGGTCTGATGTGTCAGATAATTTAAAAAGTATTGCAGTCGTAAGCACGCCCTAGTTTGCATTGCGAATGTTCCGTAGATGGGTCGCTAGACTTAGTATGACCACACAAACTCACCCAAAGCCAGTCTCGCAACGAGGGAATCGGTATAATTTTCGTTGAAGTACAGTGCGCCCCAGGCCTCGCCATCTTCGACCGCTTTCAAAGCTGATGACAGGTCGGCGTAGTACTCCTTTATAGTATGGTTGTTGAGGTTGTCCAGGTATCGACACGAGAGGTTCTTCATCGAACAGGACGCGTTGTAGGGACAGTTGCCGTCAATGATGCGGACGTCGTCGTTGACTATGGCCTGCGGATAGAAGGGTACATGTGGGTCAAATGTGGACAGGGAGTAGAAGGACAGAAGCCAGACTTTGGCCAGATTCAGTAAGCGAATTTGTGACATTCAATGTGTATCTTGCTCATGAAATCTGCTGTTAACTAAGTCAGAGCTCTTGTTTAAGATGAGATTCAATAGCGACTATACTCTGTAAAGCAATTCGATCCCCAAGGCTATCGAAATAGTGGAAAAAGATTGAAATCTAAGGGCCTTACCTACCACAAAAACTTGGACACTTGTTCAACGCAGTTTTATGTCAAACTTCATACAGAAATGTCATGTTTAAAAGGTGTTTAAGCAAAACAACTGATAAACACGGTTTTGTGGTATTAAGGTAAATGTTTGCTACTTCCATTTTTGAAGATTGTTTATTTTAAACTTCCAGGGGCATACCACTATCTGCTGTAGCAGTTGTATTTTCATCGTGCTTCGGTGTGAGAGACATTACCGTCTCAGGATTGTCACTTCCCTCAACTGCCCATGTTACTTGTTTCCCAATCATTATCTTTCTAAATGTTGCGAACTTAGATGCAATAACCTTGCTGTCTCTTTTTCTAGGAGTACTCACCAGCCTCAACCCACTAGGATCCCTCCCGATGGCCAGACAGAACAGGATGACCTGCATGACGGGCAGCACGAAGATGAACAGCATCACGCCGATGTTACGCCACATCCGAAGGAAGTTCTTCTGGATTAACGCCTTTATCTTGCCGCGAGATGTGAACTGAAAGGGAGAGAAAATTGTTGTAGAATTTTTTGTGGAGGAGACAATCGCCCAAGTATTTGAATGAATGGCATACTGCAGATAGGGCTGTTCCGGGTCTGGATGTATGTGGAGAGTTACGTTTGCAAATGCACCTTATACAGGGTGTAAGGGTAAACACCGTTGTCACTCAAACCATGGTGATAAATGAAAGAGTCACAACAAAAAAAAAAAAAAAAATTATTAAAAGATTTTAAAAAGTTTCTATCCGACATCGTCCGCAATTCGTGGATATGCGCCCGAGGTCGCCGCCCCTCCTACCTACCTACACAACACATGAATAAATACACAATAGGGGTCGCGCTCGCGGCCGGGCAGGTCACATTCTGCGCCCCCGCGCGTGTTGAGACGTAAGTTCGTTGCCCAAGCGTGTCTGGTGAAATACTCTTATGGTAAAATGTAGATTTTCTTTAAAAAAAAAAATGTAATTTTCCATTGGTTTTACTTTAGAGAATTTGTCCGAGATATGTAGGAATTGCAAGGTGCGCTGTGATGCCTTGATATTTTGGACATCTCGTAATAAGCCGGGTATATTTTGATGGGACTTTGCAGTAGTTCTGATAATGACGGATGCTATGAAATACTTACGTTGAGACAGTCTCCGCAGTCTTCACAATCAGGTGTCACGTCAGTCACCTTGCCAGGAATCTGAAACATGCCATAAATTTATTAGTTTAGGTTTAGCTTCAAAACATGATGCACTCAAGTAATTTATTTATTTAAAATAGGTACGCCAACAGAATATACATTGTACATTAAATATTAAAAGTTAAGAATGGGCTCTTATGTAGGTATATACCAATTACCATTACCGACATTCACATAAAACAAAGCAACCTTCGTAGATTATATAAAATTAAAATATTAAGTGATCCTGGGTAACCGTTGGGTAATGGGTACCTATTGGCTAAATATGGCCGGCCAAATACATTAACTATTTCGTGAACGGACCAGAATAAAAAAAAAATCGATGATTCATTGCGAGTTGATAACCCAGGCTTATCAACTGCAACGGCAAAAGGGGGTAGTAAAGTTTTGCCAGAGAAATTCACAGGAGTAGGTAGGTAGGTCCTCTACCTACTCCAAAACCTAATACACATTGGTATACTTACATCACCATTTGAGCCGGCCCCATGGTCCATTATCAACACCTCCTTGCTCTGATGGAACACCAGTCCCACGACCTGAGCATCCTCCGCCGCGTAAGGCGCCTCCTCTCGCTTCGACATCTTGTTGAGCCCCAGGCCTCCGCCCGTTACGTTGAGTTCCACAACTTGGTTCGCTTGGCCTGGAAGAGAAGGCACGTTTTGTTGGGTAGGTTGCTCCACTGAAAGCAAAAGGGGGTTTTGAGATTTCTGTGAAGAAAGTAACCTAAGAATGACACGTGGGAAAAGAAGACAAACTGAATAGTGTTATTTGATAGCGAGGGCTTGTTAGGGCGAATTGGACATGGTATAGGCTAGGGCCTAAGGCCTGAGGGTCCAATTCGCCCTAAAAAGCCCAATACTTTAGGCTGATTGTAAACTAGATGTTAACTTGGAATGTTGAAATACAGCCGAATTTTCAAACGTAATTTAATCTTAAGGCGCCGCCGCTAAATCTCATGCTGTACCAAAGTTTTGTAAGACTGATTGTAGCAACAGATAGAAAATAACGTCTTACTTACAGTAACATAATGAATATCGTTTAAGGTGGTCATAATATGTCAATATCATTATCAAAGAGTTGAGTGAACCCTAAAATCATGGATCACCTTTGTCGTCATTAGATAATAATAACACGTATGTTTAGACAGTCACCAAAATATGGACAAAAACTAGACACAGTCGTCTCTACAAACATTTTTATGATCGTCAAGGAAATCAACATTTTACATGTTTGATACTCCGGTATATAAAATCGTGTGATATCTCAACATAGCATGATATTATGATCATTGCAGTTGCCTTGTGAATAAATAAATAGATCATCGTTTTTATTATGTGAAGAAATATTTAGTAGTCACGTGCAATGAGGTAGAAAATAAATGGATTGCTTTCTTTGTGGCTCCGAGGGAGAGAGTGTTCACGAGAATGTACATGCTTTATGCATTTGCAGTTAATTTTATTATGGTTTCTGTTTGCTTGGTTAGCTATAGATTAGAACTGTTGAACCTTTTCTGCAAGGAGTTCGTTCTACATCAGTGTTCAATTAAAAAAAAATCTAATTTCGGATCGGTCTCATTTTAAAATAACTACTTACATAGGACTTTCGGGGTTGCTAAGGGATTTTTTGAACTGCATATGGCCTATTAGCACAAGACTCGCCTCAAATGACATGGAACCTGTACCTAACGTAATGGCGAAATGTGGCTGGCACACATACCTATGTAGGCTTTTAGGCAATGTTCTTTGTATAGGTAGGTATCTTCATACAACATATTAAAACAAGTATTTTCTCCAAGATATTAATTATCGACGATGCAGCAAGAAAAACTCAGATGATTGGAGTCCATCAAACAATGGTGCGACGACCCTGACTGAACAATTGTCTAGTCGCAGTCATCAATATTTACCTATCTATACCTACAACGCAACTTAGTCATTATGAGTTAATTATTATTGTCTTCAAGATGTGAACCAATCCCAGGCTGGGATAAAACAAGGGTCGAGGATGTCATGGCTCGAGGGTATTTAGTAACAACTCCACAGAAGAAAGAAGCTCTGTATTTGTTTGTCTATCTGCATGTCTAAAGCGCAGGCAACACTATGAAAACCAAGCGAAACGAAGCTAAGTTCGTTCAGATTCGCTCATGTAACTACCGCGTCTTTAGTTCGGTTCATAGTTCGCAGTGTGAACCGAAGTATGACAACACGCGGACTACATGAGTGAAGCTAAACGAACTTAGCTTCGTTTCGCTTCGTTCTCATAGTGTAGCCTGGCCAGTGTACCTAATAATATTAGGTTTGTGAGGCATTCAAACTGTCTTCTTTTTCCTAAATCTCTTTTGTGCATTGTCTATTTCTTCTTTTCAACTACCCATTAATTAGTAAGTATTTAACCATAGATCAATAAATTCTAGCTTATAAAAAAAAACAGCAAATGTGTGTATTCCAATACATATTCTTTCGATCTCTTGCTGACTAAGCTACTTAAGAATCAATTGTTTAGATTAACTTATCAACCGTTTTCACAAATAAACATCACCACATGCATACAAAACGATAATTTTACATTGTAATATTTAAATACGCCATCAATAACGCTCTTATGTAACTACATTAATAAGGAACCTAATACTAATGGTCGCTACTCTATTAGTCACTGACAACTCTATTCATTGCAGAATAAGATGTCTAAATAACCACGTTGAATTATTCACAATTTGTCATCTTTGTTGTAAAAAATGCGTTATTAATGTATTTTGAAGAGGGCTTCGTACCTATGTATTCATCTTTGCGTTTCTTTGGTGTGTTTTCTTATGAATGCGGACTTTTTATGGACTTTATAAATAAGATTTTGTACTTAGGACTGATGAGCATGTTATTCAAGCTTAGGTAATTATTTTTCTTTCCAATTATATTCATTAGGATATGACAAGGTTCCACCAACGGCTGGTCTTGCGCAGTGCAGCTTCCTGTTCTTTTTTCAAACCGCTCAATTTTATATTCCCTAGGTAGGTACCTACTTATCATTGGCCATGTCTGCCCAGCATTATCTCTTTTGAAAGACACCCACAGCCAAGAGTACGTGTTAACCAAGTAAGGTACCTGCTTGATTTCGTCACCCTCATGAATTATTCCTATGGCCTTGACAACAGACCTTTGACCCACTGTCTCAGTCAGAGATGAGTAAGTAAATACAACTACAGTTTATGACGAAAATGATCATCGGAACAATAGTGTACCATTTACGACAGGACCTTGCATTGTGCATCTGTTTCGTAAGGCCGCGCTGGCACGCAAGATGTGAACGTTCATCTAAGGATTGGCAGCAGGGTGAGGCCGAATATTCGGCTAAGGTTTTGATAGGCCGAATTTGTAAATAGATAAAATGGATACCATAGATCAATGATAGAGGTGAGTGTCCGTTTTTCTTAATTTCATCTCTTAGGCGATGATAAATTATTATGTTGATAGTGGGGAAGGTTTTTTTCATCATAAACGTAACGTATTATTAATAAATTAATAAACTTGTAAATAATTTTTGTAACCTAGGTATAGGTAATATTTTAAGCTACTCATGTCGTCTCAACTTGGTGTTAACCTGTAAACCTGCTTATTGTATTTCTATTTCTTTTTAACTTGAAGAGCGCTCAAAGAATTGGAAAAATTATAAATATTTTCCCTTTTTTTAACTAAATAGGAAGATATTTGATCAAACCCCACGGAGCCGAATACCGAATATTCGGCTCATCTCTATTCATAGCATTAACTTGTATTACAAAGAAGTAATTTAGCAACAATCGCAATATTACTAGAATTTTCATAAATTACAATACTTTAAGTACCTACTGGCGTGCAACTTTCTTAAGTTTGATTTATCTTTATATAAAATGTTAATCAATAAGTTATTTTAAGATGAAATATGAATGGTATAAATGAAGTCATTTTTCAATATATGACCTTAATTCAGCAATAGCGCAGTCTTACATAAAGTAGATAGAAAATGCTTTAATGCATAATTAATGTTGCCTGACACAGATGCCACATATTACAATCTTTAAAAAGACCAGACAAAATACAAAGGTCAATCAAAGATTATTCGCATTCAAGATCAGTGGCATTCTTTAGGTCATCAAAGGTGCAAGTATCCGGCAGTTAGGACATTTCGACGTGCGACATGTGCTGATCAGAAGTACCACCTACCACCTACTGGGCTCAAAGAATATAATAGGTAACCAACCAAATAAGAACAAACACGAAAAGAACAAGAGGACCAAGTACAAAATTGCAACTCAAAACACTAATTACACAACACTTTCTAGCTAAATAAAAAATCAGTTCAAGCAGTGAATATTAGGTAATATGGCGAGCATTGAACTCCAAATTATGCCTACAACATAAGCAGGTGATTTGAACACGCATTAATATTTTACGAGCACGCCATTATAATAATATACTTCGCAACGAAACCGAATTTACTTAAGTTGGTCAACAGCTGGTTGTAAGTGAAGCGTCTCGTAATATTTGACGTATGAAGGCTGAATAGAACGTGTAAGAGCCTTTGCGCAATGCATCTGAGGAAGGATAGTCCGAAGGGCCGAAGGAAGAGAATTTAGAACATTTCCAATAAAAACGGGAACACTCTAAAAGCGTTTTCGCACTGCAACCGATCCGAATCCAAATTCAAGATCCGAGTTCAATCCGAATTGGGAATGTTCTAAACTCGGACGGTTATAATTCGGAATCCCCATACAAATAGTACTATGGCTACTTTGCACGGACATTTCTTGGATTCTAATCGGATGCAGTGCGCATACGCTCTAAGAATTGTATACTTATAGGTGAATAAGTTTTTGATAAGAATCCCCTGATCAATCTAACGCAGAATTCAATAGATTCTCAGGATTTCCTAGCATGAGCCGCTCGACTGTTTAGGTGGCCTATTACCAACTGAAGGATATTTTTGGAGGAAATTCATTGATAGATAAGCTAACAATTCCAAATTCTTCCCAAGTGCCTCAAATGTGCGTCTGGCGCTTGGACTTGCAGCTCAGTAACCATCTTGCTGACGGGCTAATATTTTACTACGGCATGACTTTTTCTCACTGGGTTGTAGAGGTCAGATAAGTAGTCGCTCCATGTAAAATACTGGTATTCAGCTGCGTCCGGTTAGACTGGAAGCTGACCCCGTCCCCAACATAGTTGGGAAAGGCTCGGCCGATGATGATGAGCTATTCTCGTTTTAGTTAGTGCCTAATACTAACGAGATACATCCCTAATTCTAATACATTGCAATATTAGCAATAAATAATTATGAAATGAAACGCGATAATAACACACGTGCGAGAATGGTCGTACTCATGAATTTACTGTTCTATAACAATTTAAGTACTCGATAATTTTAATGGTCGAATATTACGCAACTAAGAAGGTGCCCACGGCGGTACGGCCTATATAATATTGTGCGAAGTTTGACGAATATACCTCACATCTGTCTAACCTTTACTCAGCTATATGATATCATTATCTGCCTAGCCTTTTCCCATGTTGGAGTTTGCTTCCAGTCTAACCGGATGCAGCTGAATACCAGTATTTTACATGGAGCGACTGCCTATCTGACCTCCACAATCCAGTAACTGGGTAATACGATACCCCTTTGTAAGACTGGTTGTCAGACTTTCGGGCTTCTGACGACCCGTAACGACTGTCAAAGATCCACAAATGACAGCATGAGCAGCAGCTTTTCGAGGCACGGATCTCGGTATGTAAAGTTGTTATCGTCGAAAGACCGAAAGTCTGACAACCGGTTTTGCCAAAGGGAATCGTATTACCCAATCACTGGGTTGTGGAGGTCAGAGAGGCAGTCGCTCCATGTAAAATACTGGTATTCAGGCGCATCCGATTAGACTGGAAGCCGACCCCAATACAGTTGGGAAAAGGCTAGAAAGATGATGACTATATTAACACTTATAACAAGGTGTCCATATTATAAGGTAACGTTCCCATCACGATAATATAAATATTGACATAGAGCTCGTGTGAACATTTCTGTTATTACTAGGTGTAATGTTTGCAGTCGGGCTGTTTATGTGCAGTCATTCATTCAGTTGTGACACGTGAGAGCTGAAATTTAACAGGTGTTTATTTGGAGTGAATGTTTGGGTTTCATTTGAAGAAATGAATGGAGAAAGGAAGGAACAAATTGCAATCTTTATCGGCATAATTTTAAACCGGTCTTTGAAACTCTCAGTAGCAGGGCCCTAGTATACAAGTTCCTATTTTGCAGGTAACCAGCAATGCTGCAGTGTTTTGTATTTAAGGGTAACCTACATAAGTTGGGGTAACCTAAGACTGATCTACGAGGAGTATGCTTACTTAATTAACCTTGTTTTAAATCTTGTATTTTCAATACGTTTCACAAAACAATTGCACAAAAGTTACCTACAGCGCCCCACCGTCAACAAAATTCGTGGGCCAAAAGGTCCTTGTAGCAGTGTACTATATGCTTTTTCTATCATTTGTCAAGAAAATTCACTAACGACAACTTTACCGATGTTTTTTCGTCTCTACAAAACTCGGTAAAGTAATGGTGAAAGCATGAGACTTATTACGACATACTAGGACTGAGTTGCTTTTGAAAATTCGGTCGTAAAATTCCAATAATAAAAACAGTTTTGTATGGAAGGAAGTTAGAAGTCTTACCTTGCTTCCTGGACAATTTGAGGAAGACATCTTCGAGTGATATGCAGCTGTACATCTGCAGCAGTGCTTGCGGAGACTCCTCGGCCAACAGGCGGCCGCTTCGCATCAGACCAATCTGGAACATAAGGTTCATCATTAAATGAAAGCAGGAGATTTTTACAGGATCATCTGCTTAGCCTTTTCCCAACTATTCTAAAGTCGGCTTCCAGTCTAACCGGATAGTAACTAAGTTTATAGGATAGGTTTATTCTTATAAAATTCTTATAGAATAGTTTGGCTGCTATCTTTATACCTGTAATAAACAAGGTTTTTTTACAAAATGTTATTCCTTTTTATTTAATGGTAATCGCGTAACACACTTACAATGGCAATACCTTTCATTTAGACAATTCAACATCATTCATTGCGTCATTTATACTGTAGAGCAGAGGAATTCTTCAAATTAACCAGGCGACGGATTAGAATATTCCTTCAAATTTTTTTGGGTGGGCATTTATCAAATAATTTCTCCTTTCCTAACTTTTCCTTCAACTTGCTTGTGATTTCAAGTGTGTTACTCAATCAGGGTGGTCAAGGAATCGCTGCAATTGCCATTTTGATCACAACTCGTACAGATTTTGTTGTAATAGGAATATTCTTCCACCATTTTGTTCGTAATTATTCATATGTTTTTGCTAAATTCGAGTTGATCACAATACAAGATACATAATCACTTATTATTCACGTCATCAGCATAATTATAATTACTTGTCCACGTCCAGTCTCGCCGTAACAAATCAGATAACGATGTCAAATATTTCTCATAGTTTTTGCCAATAACGACGAAAATGGGAAAAATATTATGTTTAGTTTTTGCCTTTGCCTTCATTAGTGGCTTGTGGTCAATTAGGTGATACTTTGAACTTACCGCGTGGTTACGGTTACTTACTATGGAGTTTCACAAAAGTGATATTCAAACCTTTTACTTTTTAGGTGGTAAGTACTCACAAAAAGCAACGTTAGAAGTAGAGATTCGATTTGATTTTAGAAACTTGTTTTCGGTATGTTCGTAATTTTTTTATATTATTTATTATAATTATATTATGTACGTGTAAATCTAACCTATACATGTACTTGTGTGCCTATTTTATTTAAATTACAATATCTTTAAAAATTCCGCACATTAACAATGAACCAGATCTACTAGTCCAAGCAACGAGGACATTACTGTATGGAGCAGACTTCCGAAAAATTCTCCCGTCTATGAAGTTGCGCATGTGATGAACTTAGATATACAAATAATACACGCTCGGATTAAATCCGCCTTTGTGTCTTTTATTTATTTAATACTGCACACAAATGTACACAGGCGGACTTAATGCCATAGGTAGGCATTTTCTACCACGCAACCTTTGGGTGATGCAGAGACTTTTATGTTGCATACAATTTTATAATTAATAGGTAAATATTATTTCGGCAGATGGAAATTATCTATCTAATAATAAAATCTTTTGCTTCAGTGTAAAGACGCAGACTGAAAAAGAAACTAAATAATATAACCCTGTGTGGCAGCAACAGGAATCTGGTTGACATTTGGAAGTAGTGGGTTTAAGTTTAAGACAAAGACAAAAAAAAGCATAATTCTATAAGAATAATCAAAAAGAGCGTCAGTTGATCAACTCTCAAATAAAATAATTTTGAACAAAATTATTTTATTTGAGAGTTAGAAAGAAAGTACGTTTATTACGTCTAAGAAAGGACAAATACTTACACGAAAAATAACAAATCGGGGAAAATATGCATCTCATTCAGTTGATCAAGTTACTTATAGTTATATGCTGGTAAACACCCATATTGAAGAAATAAACTTAAATGCAGAAAAAGCACAAGGGTTTGAATAAAAAGAAGTGAACGGTCCTAAACCTTTGTAAAAATTTAAAATGACCTACCTAGGTTTGGGGTGTTAGGTACTTAGTACCCACTCGTACTATGATTTTGACTATGAATGATCGATCTTTCGCCAAAAACTCGCAGCATTTCCTGAAGAAGTAGCGTCATTTTGCTTTTTGCTTTGGTACAACTTCAAGCGTTTCTCCGCAGTTGCAAACCAGCCTTATCAATTCAAAATGATGCGAACAATATGCTAATGATACGAACTCTAACGAGGAAGCTGTTGGACCTCGATTAGTCAGTTTTTTGATACAAAAACACGTATCTTCAAGGAAACAGCATTCCGGAAACATTAGAGGGAGGTAATATGGTTGAGAAATATTATAAAATAATAAATATTCAACACGAAATTCGCCTCTATATCTAAAGGCACTAGTTCGTAGTTCCCTACATCTTTATATTTCACGGCTTCGGCAAGCAAACAGCGGGACATTTTCGTAACACGCATAATTATGGCAATCGATCGCAATGCCTTGCATTTTGATAGTTCAAACATGTTTATCACGTTATTTACGTTGCAGACGAATTTTTCATCTATGAAGCAATGGATTAAGAATTTCCTTTAATACCCTCTGATTGTGATTGAAAGTGTGTTACGCGATTATTGGGATAAACTTAATTGTCAATGCTTTGCGTATCATAGTGAAAAAGTTGAAAACTGGTCATGTGCCTGAACTTTATACGACATCTACAATATTCACGAAACGAAAGAAATTCTGGTACTGCTAAATGTCAGAAATAAAAAGTTAGTAGTTGATAATATTCTGCGCAATTTATTGACCAAATTCTCAAACATAAGCATAATCAGCCTATAATGTTCTGCTAGGACACACCTACACAGGCCTCCTTTCTGTGAGAGGGAGTGGGCCACCACGCGGGCCCAGTGCAGGTTGGTAGATGTCAAATGTCTTCAAGTTTTTCGTTCTAGGACATGCCGGTTTCCTCACGATGTTTCCTTTCAACTTTTTGAGAGCTATGGTGATGAAATAATTACACAAAGTAAAGCACCTGTCAGGGTTCGAACCTACGACCTACAACTCGTAAGTAGCGGCTGTTGCCTGGGCCACCACTGTTCTCTAAGGCTCAAGGGTATTCCTGAATATCTAGGGAATGTAAATCCCAGATCAATAGAACAGTAGGTAAATAGATAACGAAAACGATACCAAAAACATAACAGAGCTATACTTATAATATAAACCACATTTCGCCAGTTATATTTAAGTCCCACGTTATAGCGAGCGAGCCTATAGCCTATATCTGCTGACTACTGAGAAATTCGTAATGGAAAAACCTAATAACACTTAGCCCGACCTGGGCATCGAACTCACGACGTTATGGTCAGGAGTAGCGCTTGCGACCACTAGACCAACGACGCATTATCTGAATTCTCAGTTACTCAGTTAGTTTTAATCATGGTCTGCCAGTTTCGAGAAATTCATGCGACCTATCCAAATGTCCTTTCTTTGGTCTTATTTGTCGAATCGTTGAGCTTCTTAAGTTCTGAGTTGAGCTGCACGATTACTGACAAGTGCGGACACTGACTGGATAGGTCCACTCAATCTGTGTGGTTCTTTCCTAAAAAGACCATTTCAGACACAAATCTACGTGGTTTACTACATGATCTGACTAAGATTATGTCTGGACTTTAAAAGAGACATGAGCTCTGAGTTTGTTTATTTCGGCCTTTCTGAGTAGTCAGATAGGAAACGCCGACCTCATCTAGTTTAAAAAAAAATATGTGTGTGCATGTGTTTGTACAAAGCTACTTACAGAAATAAAATCATTTATCATTTGAATAATGACTATTTTATTACATTTTGATGCGTATAATGACACCCATAAATGGCAGGTATCATTGACTGGGACCTTCAACGGAGATAAGACACACGTGACTGTTTTTTTTTTTCAAAATTTGCAAGTTTTTGCTATTTTTGACATCACCTTTAACTTAACATTGAGTGTCAAGTTTTTGTGTAAATACAATAAATTATTATTGTACATTATTTTGTACCTACTATATACCTACTAAGTTTTTTCAATAAGGTATGTACGAGTTTGGTACATTATGCTGCTTTAGTAAACTTTGTGCGTGTATACCTAGTAACCGCAAATATATTTTCGTATTCGTTCAGAAAACTGGTTGTTGATTATTTTTTCTGTTTACAAAAATCTGAGTAGGTAAACAAGAAAACCCAAGTCGTTACTTCTCGTAAAATATTACTGTCTATTTGGTACATTTCCATGTAAAATTACCCAACTCGGGCAAGTTTTACAAAAATTATCAAGTTCCATAAATAAAATAGGTACTCACACAATGCGCCTGCCTAGCCTCTTCAATATAATGCGTGGTGATGATGACAGTCTTGTCTCCGGAGCTGGTGATGCGCACCAGATGGGTCCAGATGGACTGGCGCAGCAGTGGGTCCACCCCCACGGTGGGCTCGTCCAGGATCAGCAGCTCTGGGTCGTGCATGAGCGCCACGGCGAAGGAAACTCGGCGTTGTTGACCACCACTGCGGAAGAGAGGAAGGGTTAATTTTGTCCGATGGGAGCAGAGAGATATGGCATTTTAGAACGATTAGAACCATGATTGTTCCAGCGTGCGAGGGAGATGTCTGTACAGAATCAATGACTATCTAAATTAATACTCTTTGTACAGAATGGATAGCACCATCTCTTTTTCGCAAAAGAACAACGATTTATGGCTTTAACACTTTATAATACGACCCTAGAATGGTCACCATATTAAAGACTTATTGATGCAGTTGGTGGGCGGTAGAGGTCCCTGGTTTGGTAATATGCGAAGCAAACATCGACCAATTCAGGATTCGACTGTCTAACACTTTGGCAAACGGAGAATCAGCAAATATTTGACCAGCCTCAAGAATTCGTTCTGTCCGTAGTTAGTTTTGGTGGTACCTACACAATTTTATTGCTTTTTCGCGTTTGTCTGAACTAGGTTGTTAAAAGATTTTTCAAGTACATATTAACTCAGTGCAATAAACTCTATTTGTCGGACAAAATTAAATGTTGTTTGTATTGCAAGTTATTATTTGTCTGTCACTTTACCCACGATGAAAAACATTTTAGTGCGCCAGATCTTTTATTCGTTCATTGAATCGGTGAAATCTATTGATCAGAAAATTATCCTTAGTTTTTCAAGATTTGGCGAACTTATTTTAAAATATAGATTTTCTGCCTGACCCTATAATTCACCGTAATTGGGAGTAAAATATCTGGTATTATTATTCGGGTTAAGTTGACACGGGCCCAGTTGTCACTGACCCGATTCTATCAGATGTAGTGTCTGTCACTAATCGATTAAATTATTCATCTTTAAACTAGGTACCTATACTTAAATAAAACTGGTTTACCTCTTTCACGTAAAATTGTCAATCACTAAAGAAAGTGTCAGGTAACATTGGCCTTTACAAGAAAGATCAATAGCAATTTATTTAATGTATCCCAGCATACAGGTGGCATTCCAACATGTTATTCGACTCATCATGATAACGCAGTATCGTGATCTTATACAGCCAAGTCACATGAAATTTCACCTTTCAAAAAATGCCTTACAACAGTTACAAGCCATTGTTGAGTGATCGGCCAGCGAAAGTTGATTGGTTGCGTAATATGATGACTTTAGATTTAGAGTTAGTTATGAGCAAGGTGATTCAAATACCTAGTAAGAGTCTTAGATAATGGACGTCATAAAGCAATAGGGGACGACATCTTTACTCAACTTTGTGGACCGGACTGGATGCAAAAGGCGCACGATAGAAGTGGGTGGAGCATTTTAGGGGAGGCCTACGCCGTAGAGGCGACTACTACGAATAGCGATGGCAAATGCTAGTAAAAGAATGGAAAAGAAAGAAGAAATTTATTTAAAGGATAACTAAAGATTTCTTTTAGAAGTATTGGAAATATTTAAACCTGTGTTTGATTGTAAGTAGTGGATTAAGGGCATTTTTATTTTATTTATTTTTTATGAGCAAGGTGATTCAAATACCTAGTAAGAGTCAAAATCAAAATCAAAATCAAAAATCATTTATTTGCATAAACAAATTTGCATTTGTCTTAGATAATGTACGTCATAATGCAATAGGAGACGAAGTTCTTGAAATAAACTGAGCACAGATCCAGACTCCAAACTACAGCTGGGAAGTTTACGATAGGTACGTAAACCCAACCTGGGTATTAAAACCGAGACACAACGTTTAGCAGTAGCACTTGCGACCACTAGACCATTGAAAGACGATTGCTTAGACTGGTTGCATAATGTCATAATTCAAACTCAAACTCAAACTCAAAGCATTTATTTCAAATAAACCAATTACAGGCACTTTTGAATTGTCAAAGGGTCGGTCAGTCAGAAAATATGAAGCTAGTTGCCCATTCCAAAGCGTAGTAGGTTTCTATGGAGAAGAACGGGCAAGAAACTCCACGGACACTCTTTTAAAATCAGAATATTGTTACAATATGTTGTTTACATCATTCAATGGAATGGATTTATGGAATCATACATGTGAGTACAATGTAGAAAAACGTGCAGGTTAAAAGAGTCCGTAAATAAAAGATAAAACGATACAAAACAATTCAAAAATTAAAATAAATCAAAATAAGCCGTGGCAGCTAATAGATGACCAGTCCCTACTGATGGCGCCCGTTCACGAACATGACGCATGGATCAGCACCATTCAGCTCAACCATTTTGAAGTGAACTTAATGATCCAACACACACGCCACCACCAGCGAGACATTAAAGTGAGCATGACATGCTTTCAGCCGCCAGGGCACATTCAAGTCAATGAAAGACGTACCTAGTAAATGGTAGCTTTAACGTACTTAGGTAAGTACATAGTGCCCACACACATGTGCTATGCAGTTATACAATACTAGGAGATTGAATTTATACAATGTAAAGATAGTTTTTACAATCTTCAGCAGCTCCAACAATATTTTCATATGCTAATCAATTAGTTGTTGCGCCCTGTGGAGCTGGACCAGCGCTGAGCCAAGCATTTTTGTCAGTGATGTAATCCCCCAATTTATAATATGCTTGGCGGCATAGTGTGCGTTTTATACAAGATTTAAATTTTGTTTCATTCAGTTGGAGTATGTGGGGAGGTATTTTATTGTAACATTTTAAACAGTACCCCATGAAGGATGAGTCTACTTTAGCCAGTCTGAAGCCCGGTTGAACTAATTGGTCCCTATTCCTAGTCCTATAATTGTGTTTTTCACCTCTTTTACTAAAAAGACTTAGATTTTTCCTTACGTACATGATGTTTTCGTAGATATATTGACAAGGTACCGTCATGATGTTAATATCTTTAAACAGTTCCCTTAGAGAATCGCGCATACGGAGGCCATATATTGCTCTGATAGCTCTTTTCTGCAGAATAAAAATAGACTCGATATCTGCAGCCCGTCCCCATAGTAAAATACCGTAAGACATGATACTATGAAAGTAACTGAAATAGACTAGCCTCGCGGTATCTACATCAGTGAATTGACGGATTTTCCTCACAGCATATGCTGCTGAACTTAGCCGTCCTGCAAGAGATGTTAAATGAGGACCCCATTGCAGCCTTGAGTCGAGTGTGATCCCCAGGAAAACAGTCTTATCGACGAATTCTAGTTTCTCCCTATTCAATATTATGTCACAATCACTACTTTTAACATTCGGTAAAGCAAATCTCATGCATTTAGTTTTTTTCCCATTTAATACTAAATTATTAGCAGTGAACCAATTTTGGACTTGCAGTAGGGCATTATTTACGTCGTCAAGATTTGATGCACGTCTATTTATTTTAAAAATTAAGGAAGTATCGTCAGCAAATAACACCATTTGTGGTTGGTTTTTTAATAAATGGGGTAGATCATTAATATATACTAAAAAGAGGAAAGGACCCAATATCGAGCCTTGTGGAACACCCATTTTTACATTTAAACCGAGTGAATTGACACTATTTATTTGAACTTGCTGTTGTCTATCATTTAAATAAGATTTTACTAAACTAAGCGCAAGTTTACCTAGTCCGTAATGCTCAAGTTTTAAGAGTAAGGTTTTGTGATTTACGCAGTCAAATGCCTTGGAGAGGTCACAAAAGATTCCTATGGCATCTTGGGCCTCCTCCCACGCAGTAAAAATTTTTAAACTATACTTATGGACGATTGTATTCATAAATTGTAAGAGTTTTAGATTACGATGTGTGAATTACTCTTTGTTCTTGTAGGTAACTGTTACTAAATATTATGCAGTTTTTTGTTGTGTAAGAGGAAAATAAGTTCAGTCAATGTCAGTCTTGTGTAAGGTGCGTTTTTTTCTAAAGGCTGGCTTTTGCTAGCACTGACTTTATCTAAGAAGCTGCAAGTGAGACATGCGATATTTTTTATATCATTGAGAGGCTTGTCTTTGGTACGAAATGCTTCAACTTTGAGGTCATCTTTATCGGGTTTTTTCCATCAGGAATCTCAGCTCTCGGTTAGGCATTTTGTACACATTGTGTACAAAGGTACATACAGCGGAGCGGCAAAACCGAATATAAATAACTAAATTAAAGTTCGGGAATAAGCCACCCGACTTAAGGCTCCCACAAACAGGCGCGATATCGCGGGTGCGACAAGTGTAGCGCTGCCTGTTGCGCCCGCGATATCGCGCCAGTTTGTACGAGCCTTTAGCTGGAATTGTGCCGAGTCGACATGATTCAGCGAGAATAGGTATAAGATGCCGAACGGAGTTTGCCGATTGGCACGAGCCGCATTAATATGTGTAGAAATTTGCTTCGGGTCGGCTTTATTGTTGAACAAATAGGTACTGCGCAAAGAGTATTAAACTTTATAGCTTTAAAGTGGTACTGCGGAATCAAAGTGACCCGAACAAGTGAATGAATCTTCAAATGAATCAGAGCATTTACTTATAAATGTAATACATCGACCTATGAAGTGTTTGTCGAACCTTTTTTACCCTCAAGCACAATAAGTTTTGTCCCAATGTCTATTTTAGATAACTAACCAATTCGCACAAAGGTAGATGCTACTATAAGAAGGTTGATAAACGGTAGATTGGAACAAAAAAAAGACCTATACCGTTGATAGCCTCAAACTATTTTGTTAACATGTGATTTTTGGATCCGTACCTACTTATTAAAGTGACAATAGACATAAAGTGACTGTGGTAATTTAAACAGATGTAGTGCTCAGTACAGTGAACTGCTGCCAGTTGGTTGTGCCTACCGAAATAAAATTAAAGTTTTACGATAAATCTAGCTATGATTTTTTACAGGCAGTTTGTATCTGGAAAAGGTTATTTTTCATCCCGCAAAATTGTTCTTATTTTATTCATTCGTTTATTTCATTATCTACTTTAAACTTAGATTATTATTTTAAAATATTAGAATAGGTAATAAATATAAATGATTATTCTAATCTGTTGGCTTTATATCACACACTTAAGGCTGAAGCCTTAAGTGTGTGATATAAAGCCAACAGATTATTTAATACTTCCCACGTAATCATCACCAATGTTCAAAAGTTACGATGATGAAAAGTGTGAGATAAGTTCATGCTAGATGCTAGATCCGTATTGAGCTATTAAAGTTCAATACGGATCTAGCATGAACTTAACTCACACTCAGCGTTTATGTTAATGGTACTCCTCTTAGTCGAGTATACCAATTCAAGTATCTTGGGCATGTGGTTACCGAAAACCTTGGAGATGATGTAGACATGGAAAGGGAGCGCAGGGCATTGTCAGTCCGGGCGAACATGCTGGCCCGCAGGTTCGCTCGATGTACAGACGCGGTAAAAGTAACTTTATTCAAAGCGTATTGCACATCTCTGTACTCAGCGAGCCTGTGGTTCAGATATACCCAAAAGGCTTACAATGTACTGCGTATCCAGTTTAATAATGCCTACAGGGCGTTGTTACGTCTGCCACGCTTCTGCAGTGCGTCAACAATGTTCGCTGTGTCGCGCACAGACGGCTTTGATGCCACCTGGCGCAAAAAGACCGCCTCACTGGTAAGCAGATTGCGTGGGAGCAGTAACAGCATCCTGAAGGTAATATGCAATAAGATGGACAGTCCACTGGTGCGGAGCCTCACCCAGAGGACTAAGTCCCTCTTAGTTATTAGGTACTAACATAGTTTTAAGCTCATACTAACAATATAAATGTAAATTTAATTTAATGCAATGCATCAATGGTTGTCTGATATAAATAAATATATTATTATTATTATAAGTGACACAGGAACTAATTCCGTAGTGAACTAGACATGGTAGGTACTCGATAATGAAAAGACTTTTATAAAGCAGTATAAAATATAATATTCAAGTCTTAACTACAATAATCTGAGCTTGTCTAGGTAGTAGGTTAAAGTGTAATGACCTTTCTAGATTTTGCTAAACACACAGGATATCCTTTACATAGAAAGTTACACAAACTAATCTCTATCCTCACAAGGAACTTTTATCGTCAACGACAAAATTGTGAAAAGAAAATAAATAGGTCTGAAATGGTATTCTTTGTCTTCTCGTTGGATTTTCTTAATACTTTCGTAATAAGTCTTGCTATTGTATTATGAACCAATCCCAACAATTAAGATAATACACATAAAGGTGTTTTAATAAGCATAAAACCTGCTACAAAAACACAATACAATTATCCACGCCAATAGCCTACACAATTACCTATGTCAGTTTTCAATAACCCACACGACACAGATCGACATAAGTCCTTTGTCACGGCTGTCACGCGTGTTTGGACACAATTGGCGTGACAAAACTCTCGTTACACACGGATTTGTCACGCTGCTGGGAACGTTTACAAATTAGAAGTGTTTGGTTAGAGTTTAGATATTGTTTTGTAAATGTTTTGAACTTTTGTTAATTAATGTGGGAATATACGACGCTATTGTGTGAGCAATGAGTATGGAAGGTGCTCTGGTAGAGCGAAATGAATTGTCAAAGACTATTTACAATGGAGTGTAAATTGTACAACAACGGAGTATTTACAATGGATTGTCCCAGTAGCAGTTAGTATTTTGAGCAACAGATTTTTACAAGTACCTAATTAAGTACTTAGTAGTGATATCGTAACTAATATTATAAATGCGAGTGAGTTTGTTTTTTTCGCTTTCACGCTAAATCGGCTGAACGGATTCGGATGAAATTTGGCACAGGGGTAGACCATGACCTGGAATAGGACATGAGATAATTTTTATCCCGATTTTCCCACGGGATCGAGACTTACGCGGGTGAAACTGCGGGCGCAGCTAGTTATTAATTAAGATAAAAATATTCCTTATTTTTTTATTTCTTCTTAATTTCTTGTTTTTCTTTTTTTTTTTTTTTCCTAACCTACTCTTTTGAGAAATTTTGTTTAGAGGCTGCATAGCAATATAATGTTACAATGACCAATTACTCAATATTTAAAACTATTCTTTATCTATACAACTTTAACTAAAATCTTATTTAAATACTATGAACATCTCGTATATTACGACGTAACAAATAATCGCTGAATGATCGTAAACCCATCGTTATAATCATAAAATTATCGTAAATATTACGTGATTATGTAATCGGTTGAATGGAAATAATAAGTGTAATAGGCTACACCTCACCTTTTGTTCGAATATTAATCTTTCTGTATTCCTGTTATGTAGTTAAGGGTACGCTTTCAAAGAGCGGTGGCCGCCACATAACGGCCGCAGCGACGCCTGTCGTGAAAATTATGGCAGTGGGTTTGCCTTCACGGTGTTAAAAAACGCTCTCTAGCGAAACACCAACTTACTTTCATAACGTCACTGAAACTTCAGTGACGTTATTCGCCGTTAGATTGGAGACACTATGTGGCGGCCACCGTTCTTCTAGAAAACGGTAGTTAAAGTTGATTTTTGAGTAAATATTTGTAGTATACCTAAAGGTCTTAAATAAAATCGGAATGCAATGTAATTTGAACTTTATCACCTACGAGATTGAGTTTGTTGTTCCAAAACTTGAAAATATCTACGATTCTGAATTTAAGTTTAGTTAATTCTAATTAGGATTTACATTCGACTTTTTTATTGTTGCAATAAATTATCATACCTACTTATTCAGCATTTTTAATGATGTCATTTTGCAGAATATTAATTTGTAGTTACATAACAAGCGAACGGTTATATCTACTTATTAACTAAGACTACTAACAATTATGTAATTACTAATTACAAAAAATATATGTTCTACCTTACGCGAGTCATCCTAAGATGCTTAGCTGTCAATCTAATCTAAAAATAACTTGTATGACTAGCAATTTGTATGGAAAATACGTAACATAGTGGACATATTTGCATAAATACTAAACAGATACAAAATATGATATTAAATACCTATGTATGAGTCAAGTTTTAACGGAGATTCCAGTATTTGCGATTCGTAGTTTTAACGGAGATTCCAGTATTTGCGATTCGTAAAAATTTTCGTACACAAACTCATGATCACTAGGTATGACTAACAAGCTAAACCAAGTAATAATTACTGGAAACTAAAATTTTTAATTTAATTATTAACGCTGTGTCCAATTACGCTAATTAAGAAAAACATACAGTATCTTGTAGGTACGCTTAACAACTTCCGTTTCCGTGTGCCTTACACTGTTTTGACTTTTGAACACTTAATCCGAGTGAGTAAAAGGAGGCTTTTAAAAGCAGAAAGGTTCTAGTGCCATTTTATCTTTCTGAAACGTTTTAGTAATCTATAGTTTTAATCTGACATAGGTAAGTAATCTCTTTGAGTGTCGGATTTGATAGCTTGTTTTAGTGCTCCTGCGCACTAGGCAGCCAAGAAGCAACAGCCAGGATGCGGCAGCCGGAATATTGAAGAAATTCTTGGCTGGTTAGTGCGCAGATTCCAATCAGACATTTTATAGTTATTCTGGATTGGCTGCCGCCGCCAGGTTGCCCCAGCCAGGCTGCTTAGTGCGTTTTAATAATGCATTTGTTTATGCACGTGATAAGTAAAGTTTAATAATCTCAGACATCTTGATTGATATCAATTCAGAGTTAATTGGTAAAATATACATAAGATTTGTGAATTATTCATAAATAATACTACGAAGCTTGCTAATATTGATAGTAAACACCTCCGTGACGTCACCATGCCTCCATATACATAAACGCTTACAGTTTACATAACACAAATTCACACATAAAGGGTTCCTGTCTCACTGCAAATAAAGGACAAGTATTTAACCAAGTATATTTAGGGTTCCGTACTAAAAGAGTGAAAATAAGGCATTGTTAAGCCTACAATGCGCCTTTCCGAGTATCGGTTTGTTCATCTGTCACTGAGGTCTGAGGTTCTTTTTAACCGTGTGGTAACCAGATGATTTTTTACAAAATCCATGTTACTACCTATGTCTTTTATCGTGGAAAATAGTAAAAAAAAAACAATTCCCCATACCTACCCACAGGAAACCTTTGGAGATTTGATTTCTTTTAAAGGTTTTCTTTTCGTGCTCTTTTTTGTAGTACAGAACCCTTATTGTATGAGACCGATTCGCACTCGGCTGGTTTTTTTTATTTTTTATGTGCTTGGGTAATTATCATCACTGAATTTAAGAGGAAATCCTGATGGTTATGTGTCTGTGTGTATGTGGGGTTAAACTGATCGTGTTGTGCCGGATTCAAGATTCCGGTTTGCAAAATTGCTATGACGTATGTAACTACTTATAATAATGTCACTTGTTGTGTGTCCTGAGTTAAGTAATGCACACTTTTTAATTCAATGAACTTAAATGACGCTGACCACTGCGCCAACCGTGTGTTGGCGCAGTGGCTGAGCGATGGACTGCTGCGCAACGTGTCGCGGGTTCGATCCCCGCACGGAACAAATATTTGTATGATCTGCAAGTAGTTGTTCCGGGTCTGGGTGTTAGCGTATGTGAGTTTCTATGTTTGTAAACGCGCCCACGATACAGGAAGAAATTCTTAGTGAGGGGCAAAGTTTAAAAAAAAAAAAAAAAAATGTCTGACTGCGAGATCTTTTAGGTAGTGTTAGGTATCTTTTAGGTGGGGACGACAATACAACAATAAATAAAAACAATGGCAATACTATTTCGTAGTGCTTCAAAAAGTATTTTGAAACAATCAAATACCTAAATCTAAACAAAGAAAAAAAATTGGCCATTTGCGAGTCTAACTCACACACGAAGGGTTCCACCGTCCAATATTTTATACTGCGTTTTTTATTTTAATTAAAAAAAACATGTGTCTTGTTTACGGCCAATTTAATTTTTACTTTATTTATTTTTTCTTATTACTTAGTTGTTATAGCGGCATTAGAAATATACAATCCATGAAAATTTCAACTGTCTACCTATTGCGGAGTATGAGATAAAGCCCGCTGACAGACAGACGGACAGCGGAAGCTTAGTATTAGGGTTCCATTTAGCACCCTTCGGGTACGAAACCCTAAAAATTGTTTCATCCAATCTAAATGGTATCACTACCATTTAGATTGGATGAAACAATTTTTGATGATTGAACATGGGTTTATCCAAATCGCTGACTGACTAAAGTGACTAATTAGATATTATGTATTTGATTGAATTTTCGTTAGTAGACTGGGAACTCCATTAGTTTAATTTATTATCGTACTAGCTGCGCTCCGCGGTTTCACCCGCATAAGCCTCGATTCCGTAAGAATATCAGAATAAAAAGTATCCTATGTCCTAACCGAAGTCATGGTCTACCCATGCGCCAAATTTCATGCAAATCCGTTCAGCCGTTTTAGCGTGAAAGCGTAACAAGCAAACATACTCACTTTCGCATTTATAATACTAGTTAGGATTGACGTACCCACCTTTTATAAACTAAGTTGATTGATTGAATTGAGTTAAATGTATACAAATACCTTCAAATGGGTTTTGTACACAAGACTCGACTCTACCCTGGCCTTAATTGACAAGGGCCTCATACATTTTAAATTGAATAGGTACTTTCCATGTATAGAGCAAGTACCCACATTCATAAAATAAAGACACACTGGTCAATTTCTAATTCCCCAATACACTCTACAGGAATAGGTCAAGTCTCATTTCCAAAGTAAAAGACATTTCATTAGCATTCATTTTTTTTAAGTGACTGTAATTATTATGTTAGGTAGGAACTAAACATTTATAAATACACACTTATTTCCTAATTTTCCCCCTAAGATTGTCTCCTATATCGTAGCGCGGGTGCGTTTGTAGGCACAAATCTTATCATGCACCCTAATCTGGAACAACTATCTGGGGATCGAACCAGCAACATATTGCTTAGCGTTTAATGGCTCAACCACTACGCCAAAATTATCATCTTTCGATACCTGAACATCATTCTCCTGCCCTTGTCCCAACTATTTTGTGGTCGGCCCTTGCAACATGTCATTTTCTTCCATACTTCTCTATTAGTCGTCATCTCGGTAGTCACCCCCTTTCGATACCTATATCTCTAGCTTTCTCCAACTCACCTAAGATTCTTCACCATCCGATTCTCGCTGGGTAGGTCGAGGAAGTCCAGCAGGAACCGCAGCCTCTCCACGATCTCCCTGGTCTCCATGCCGAAGATCCATCCGAAGTACATCATCGTCTCCTTGATGGTGAACTCGCCGTACAAAGCGATCTCTTGAGGCATGTAGCCTACCCGCTTGCCGGGGACTCCAGAACCTGGTGAAAGATGGGGGATGTTAGAGAGAATATCAACATGATTTTCCTGCTCTTGTCCCATGGTACTTGGGGTCGGTACAACACGTTTTCTTCTTCCATTTTCCCCTATTATATTCACAAGAATAATTATAGGTTAAAGGATAGCATTTGCAATAATCTTCCCTAAACTAGGCTTTACTTTGAATATAACATTCACATAACATCACGCCTGTATTCCCCGAAGGGTTAGGCAGGGGTATACCTCTAGTACACCCACATTTCGCCAATTATGTTTAAGTCACATGTAATAGGGGGCGAGCCTATTGCCTTCAACCGGCAATAAATCCAGACTCCGGGCACTGAGAAACTCCACATGGAAACATCCTACAACACTTTGCCCGACCCGGGAATCGAACCCAGGTTCCTCATGTTCAGCAGTAGCGCTTGCGACCACTAGACCAACGAATAAAAGAACGATTACGCGATAGTGACAAAGTTACAAATTGCATAAGCATTGCAATGCTTATGAAGTGTGCTTATTTTATTTTATAAATCCTTTATCTATCTATAAGAAGTTGTGTGAGTTGGCAAACCACTCAGTTCAGTTCTACCAAATCTAAGACATGTTCTTTGGTCTGACCTCTGAAATTATAATTTTCTTAAACCATCTTGCTCATCTAAAAATGCTTGTGCTTGAAACATATTACGCACAAACTCTACATAGCGAAACCGATGCCTTTGGACATATAGCCCTCTCCTTTGTAGCTTTTTTTGGTCAAACTCTGTTAGTTGATGGTGCAAGCGTTACCTTTGGTGCCAGGCTTGCCCCCGAGCACCCATATCTCCCCGCTGTTCAGTTTCCGCCTGCCCACAATGCAGGACAACAGCGTAGTCTTGCCGCATCCTGAAGCACCGAGCAGACCGTATCTGTAAACAAAGAAAACAATTTCATTTTTATGATATTGATTATTTTAACTTTTATTTTAAATTGTGGCTAAGAAATAACAGCCGCACGGTTCAATCAGGTTAAGCTACGCTTGCCGCGATCCGTGGATGGGTGACCATCTTTACACACCAAGACCCTCCGTGCCTCGGAAAGCACGTTAAGCCGTTGGTCCCGGCTGTCATTTGTAGATCTTTGACAGTTGTTACGGGTCGTCAGAAGCCCGAAAGTCTGACAACCAGTCTTACCAAGGGGTATCATGTTACCCAGAAACTGGGTTGTGGACGTCAGATAGGCAGTCGCTCCATGTAAAACACTGGTATTCAACTGCATCCGGTTAGACTGGAAGCCGACCCCAACATAGTTGGGAAAAGGGTATGATTATCTTGATTATTTTACACGCCTTATTTAAATGAACTTTTATTCTGACTACACCTTAAGGTAATCAGGCAGTCCTGGCTTATTATACAACACTAGTTTTGCCGCTGCGCCTGCGCAGAGGTCGGAAATTATCCCACGGGAACGTACTACCGGAATAACGGTAAAGTGTCTAACCCAAGTCACAAATTTCATTAAAATCCGTTCAGCCGTTTAAGCGTGAAAGTAATATTAATGAGGAATGAGGATATCATATCCTTCATTTCACTTCGACGTAATGTATGGTAGAGAGTATTTATTTTTCTGTTCTTGTCCCTACGAAGCAATTAACCTAGTAACATGTAGGGTGGGGTCCTAATAACTGTCATGGGGGGACTAAAAAATGAATAATTTTTAAAGCTTTTACCTCTGAAATCATGCTATAGTCGAATGGAAAAAGATGTTTAATAGTACTCAATAAACGTTGATCACAATAATAATTAGACAGGCCACCTAAAACATTCAATTTCACCCAAAAACGATTAAATCTCAAGCCACACATCAGCATTTCCTAAAACCGAGATCGCAACGTAACGGTCGGACGCGCTTGCGCTTGCGCATGCAGCAACACACGAGGACGAAGCATTGCGAAACCACACCATTTACATTCTATTTCGTACCAGACCAACTAACACATGCGGCTTTTTACACTCTTATGAGATGGCAATAAGGTTGATTTTTGCTTGTAAATTGTCGTAGGATAGACATCAGTTTCTTCATTGGAAAAAAATCCACCTTAAAAGAATCTTATGTGATTGTAATAAGGTGGGTTTTAGACTGATCATTCTCATAGGATGGACATTCAGTTTCTTCATTGGTTTGAGGAAAAGACGGTATTACAGTATGTGGAGGAAGGCGACAATTGTGCAGCCAGTGGCTGTGACTTATTTCTCAATGGATTAGGATGTCGTTG